>VXAA01000920.1:70050-90914 GCA_013399115.1 Anseranas semipalmata
AAAAAAAACACTAAAAAACTTTATAACTCTTTGATGTTATTTCCTAAACAAACAAACATCATCACTTACTAATGATCCGTGTCTTTTGTACAATGATTCCTGGCTTGTGGGTAAGAGCAGTCATAGAAACCTGCACCTCAGAGGAATGGCAAAGACACCCATTCCTACATGGAGCCAAAGAACAGAGTGAGCTGCAGCCACTTCACTCTTGAGATGCCCTCACCCAGCCCAGGGCACTTAGGGCCATCAGCAGTGGAGGTCCTACTGCTCTCCAGGCAGCTGCCCCCAGCAGCGGTGAGGTGACCTTTCCCAGCAGTTGGATATTTTTCCCACAGCCTACCCTGAAGCTTTCTTGCTGCAGCAAAGCCCTTCACTTCCTCTGCTACCACCGAGAAGGGGAGGAGACTATCCATGTTGTAATCTCAGTAGTTTTGTAGACCTTTAACTGTGCAGCTCTTTGTTTTCTAGCCCCCAGTTCTGGCAGTTTCCTAATAGACCACGATTTCTTGTTTTCTGACCTTTCTCATTGTTGTCTTTTGGCTCCATGGTCTTTTGGTTCCATGGGTCCACTAAAATGCAGTGCCCCAAACTGGACTCCAACTGATGCTGTTCCAATGCTGACTATCTGGAGATTATATTGTGTGTATCTCACAGGCAACCCTCTTGTATATGCATCCCAGATTATTTTTTATTTTCTTTTGCCTTTTCTCCTATAGAATGGCATAGCTGACTCATGCACAGACTTTTTTTCTGCAGAATTAGTACCTAGCCATTTGCTCCCTGTCCTGTGTTGTGCTGTTGTTAGTCCTGTGTAAATCTGGGCTATTTCACAAAACCTAAACCTGTTTGAATCTGATAATTAGGGCATTTTCCTGGGGCTTATTGATGATTTCCTAACAATACATCATTGAACTCTTGGCTTGTCTTTATTTTACCTGAGAACTGATGAATTGTTCCTCAGGCTACGGTGAACACATAAGTGTTGATTTAAAACAAGAGTGCTCTGAGGAAAGAATTGAATTTACATCCAGGTCTTTAACACATAAATATTCCAAAATTTCTTTTCCCAAGTTTCTTCAAAACTTCAAAAATTTAAAGTTTTGAAAAAAGAATTACAAAAATTTGAAGTTTCTTTGGAAAAAAAAAAGTCTTTGAAAAATGATGAAAGTTGAAATGGTAAGAGCCTGAGGCCTCCCCAGAAAGTGGATTTCCTGGCTGTGCAAAGAGCAAACACGGAAGCATGTCCTGAAGCCTCCTTGGAGCAGAGCTGATGCCCCACGCCTGGGCAGCACACACAGGAGTGCACTGGGCTGGGGGCGTGCGAGGCAGGTGCCTATTGCAGGCAGCCGCTTGCAGCACAGGGCACAGCCATGGGGCTGAGTCACCATCCTGCACTCTCTGGGGTTCCTTCACATGTGCAGGAGAGTGCAAGCTAAACACCCAAATGATGAGAGCCTAACTCACACTTTCTGCAATTAGGAAGTTTCTGTATCCATTTTTATGAGGTATCAACTGTTTTTTACAGCTGGTTTAGAATGATAGCCTATTTCCTTAGGCCATCCTAAGAACTAAAATCTGAACAAGGTGGAAAGCCAAAGGGAAGGCTGCAAACCCTTCAGATGGATTTCATGAAATATGTTATAAGCTTAGATAAGTTCTGCTGATAGATCTCACGCAGTAAAATGCCTGGTTTAACACCTTTATAACACAGCACACAGAAAATGCTACCTCTATAAACTTCCTTGGGAATGTTCTGCTGATAATCCTACTGGACGTAATTTACAAATACAAAAGTGAAGTGTTTGGGTTTACTAAACAGTGCTTGGGTTTGCTAACTAAAATTATATTCGAATTCTGTATGTTCCATTAAAACTAGTTACAGAACAGGCAGATGAGAAGCTAAAAGTAAAGCTAAAAATCTGGGAAATATTAACAGAAGGCAAACGAAAGGTAATTTTACTTGTCTGTACTATTGAGTCATTAAATACAACTAGCATTGCGACAATTGCTTAAATATTTAGTAAAATAATACAATCTAGGTGTAAGCGACTATAAATATAACTGCAGTCAGGAAATTATAGTTCAACTTGTACGAGAAAAAAAAAAAAAAAGAAGAAGAAGAATTTAAATTAAAACCAGAAGAATGGAGATCTGCCATTGTCCTCTTTCCCAGTGGGGAGTTGTTTTGCACATGCAGATATCAGCAGGGGACTCTGGACCCTTTATGGATGTAGGGGTCTGCCCCATTTTGTCAGTTTTAGGACTGGTGCCATAGGAAGTGAGCTATTTCATCATTTATGCCTAACACTTTTGACACTGATTAGTGATTCAGAGCTTTCCATCACTAAATTCAAAATTTTATCATTTCACTTTCTCCAATGTATACTCAGATGGCTTTCCACTGTTTTGTGTTGCTATGGAAAATGGAACAATTTCATTTTTCAATTATAGGAAAAGAGAAACAAAATTGCAAAGCTACCAAAAATGGTAGGGGACTGAAACTTCCTTTGACTTCTTGAAGTTGAGTTGTCTCTTTAAAGCCAACTTTTTCTCTTTATGTTAGGCAAGAAGGAGCATTAATAGAAGTCAGTGTAGTAAAACAGTTCTTGGGTTCATGCTATGTTGTATAATGATCAGAGTTTTGATTTCTTCACTACCCAGAAAGAAATCAAGATAATAGCACTATTACCTAAACATGACAGACTGAATTTGCTGCTTAAAAGGATACCAAAGTTGCATTCCTGTGACAAAAAAAAAAAAAAAAATTAAAAATCTTTTCTGACTGCAAAAATGCTTCTTTCAGACTAAGGCCAAGGGCTTTTTTGAGTCTGTGGGAGGAGGGGAATGCTGGCAGCTGTGATGACTACTGTATCAACCCCCTACCTGCCATCCCAGAAGGACCAACTTCAGCTTCCTTTGCAGCTATCTCAAGATTCACATCTAATTGCCCAACATTTTCTTTCCAGAAAAAGAGCACGGTATTTTGTTTAAAGAATACATGAACTGAGGACACTTTGGCAGCCTTAAGTATGAATGTTCTTCTTGCCTGTTTATTGGTTTAAAATATTTCCTGATGAAGTATAAAAACATTTCGTGCCTCAATAGCATGAGTACAATATTCATTGTTTTGAATGACTTAGATGTAGGAGGATTGTCTAAGCAGCTGTAATTTGACGGGCATATGGAAAAACACTCTCTAAGGAGTTACATGATATCCTTCAACAAAAACTTTGTTTCAAATGAAAATTTTAGCTGATTCCTCCATATTAGGAGTCAGATCTCAAGCTAGTCAGTATACTTCTGAAGGCAGACAGTCCAACAAAGACAGCAGCATATGCACAAGCTTTTTCTAAATGCTATATTGTCCAATGCCAAATGAAAAATGGACTGATCTTACTACTCACACAGCATTTCAACTCTTAAAAAGTTAAATTATATTGTGATTCATTTGCTGCAATATCATCAAAAACAGCTGGGTTTGCAGTTTTTTTTTTTTTTTTTATATATATACTGAAGACAAATTGGGAGGTGTCTTCTTTTAGGAACTCCCTCTTGTTTACTGTTTGCTTATATTTGGTTACTGAACTGCAAGTTCTTGTAAGGAAGGGGGTTTTTGATGGAAAACCATTGAGAAATAAGGGTAAGGCTAAAGTAACAAAAGAGAATAAGAAAAAAACTTGGTAAAAAGAAAAAAAAAAGCAGAAACTTGTAACTGAGGAATTCCTTTTAGCTTGGTCTCAAAATAGCGAAGTTTATTTTTCTCAAGCCCTACCTTAGACTCATAAAAGGAAGATGGGATATTTGTGGCAGAAGGGAGCAGATCAGTGTCACAGAAGCAGACTGTGGCCCCTTTTGCCAGCTGAGAAATTTGTTGCTGTGACATGAAAAGGAGGAGGAAGAAGAAGAGAAGGACAAGGGGGAAGAGAAGGAAGAGAAGGAGGAGGAAGAGGAAGTGGAGGAGGAGGAGGAGGAGGAGGAGGAGGAAATGGATGCTGCACAGCAGAATGCAACTCTCCAAAGGTGTGAAGAAATGGAGAGAACAGTTAGTGGAGAAGTGTGTCCTCTAAATGGACCAAAATCACTATTTCATTCTGCTAAGATTCACCCTCATGCTCAAAAATTATATTAAATTTGGAAAGTTGATAGATATTCAAAGATGAGAATTTCCAAGGTGTAAGCTGACTTCACAGGATTTGTGGATGCACTATGTTGTTGAGTGAGAAGGAGTATTAATTAAATTAATCAAAAGAATCCATAAATAATAAAGCATAAGCAATCCTTTTGCAAAATGAAGTCCCCTTTACATTTCTTGCCTCATTTCTCCAGGATTAAAAGGGGAATCATAGCTACTGCCTTCTTTCACACGTATCAGTATGACAAAAATCACCAGAGATGTTCTTGAAAAAACATTTGTCATGTGAAGAATGTTTCAGTGTCAGAGATCTTTATTCAGTTTCTAAAATCTCATTAAAATGTTTCCAAACAATGGTACTAGGGAGTTTACAGGAACTGGGAAAAACGGAGGAGAGAAAATGAGGAAAAGAGTCATAAACAGACAAACAATTACACATTCATTATAACTTTATTCTTAGTATTTTAATTAATTTGTAATTTTTATGCCATCAAGTACCATTTTCTCTCCTGTCAGCTAGAAATTCCATTCTCACTAAATGGATTGCAGGAGCAGGATATTAATTTGCTCAAGTGTATTCCTTTGTTAACATATTCTACCAAAACTGTTCTCTAAAATCACTATTTTGGGTTTCAAATATTGCTTTCCAACAATAATGTCTGAAAAAAAAAAAAAAAAAAAGTCCAGTCTAGTAGTCCTGTCTTTCTATCAAAAGAGTAATTTTGAAAATTATTCATATCCAAGTATCCAAAAATGCACTTTTCTATAAGGATTAAGTGAAGCAAATAGGACAGCATTATTCCTACTGAAATTAATAAAATACCTGATTATTTTATTATCATTTTTTATTTATTTTTTTAAGTATGTCTTGTCAAAGAGGTTTACTAGTAATAAGGAGAGTAACCACACGTCTGCATAGATTTGGGCAAAGCTGCCTTCTGGCAGATAGTATACTATTCAATCTATAAATTGCATAATTTTTACAATATTCTTCCATCCTAACGTGATTATTCCAATCTGTGTTATTCCTGAGCAACATAGTTACCATGGTTTCTTTCTTTTTCCCTTGTGTAGCTGTGTGAGTACATAGCCACAGGTATCTAGGCACATGGCTTACGTTATTGAATTATATTTAATAATTACATTTTTTAAATATCCTTCAAAATATCTTAGCAAGCAGTAGGGTAGAGGGAAAAAATTGCAAGCCAAAAGCTTTCTTAAGACTTTCAGGAACTATATATAGAGTACTATATTTTTTTCTAAAAATAGCTGACATAGGAATTCAAAAAATACATTTGCCAAAGAATCCCTCATATAAAACTGCAATATTTAAGCTGCTAGTTCAGATAGAAGAAATGAGTAGGCATAGAGAATTTTAATTATTCTATTGCTTTAGTATGCATCTTAAATAATAGCAGATTGATATTCTTTCCTGTGACTTTACCAGATTCCACAACTCAGCCTAGCATGATGACCTACAGAAGTAGACATGTGGTACCTACCAATTCTTTGGAGGAGACATTGAGGACACTAACCTAGGTGTGGAGCAGATACTGGTTTCTATTTAGCATCCAGGAACTGTCTGTACACATTGTAATACAGAGATGCAGAAGAGGGACCCCATCTCCCAGAGAAGGCGAATGATCTGCTCAGTGGTACTTACAGTCACTGAGATCTCAGATCCCTCATAGCTTTCCCACCCCACTAAGTATGAGTTACTGAAAACCAGGAGTAGCTCCAACTCTGTCTTTCTGGTAGTGCAAAGCTTTAAGCAATGTCCTGGAAATCAGGGTTGGTAATCTTGAATCCCATCAAACTACAGAGCATAAATCCAATTCTCCCACCTCACAGTCAACAGCTGTAGAAATAAAGGCTTAACTTTTTGTTGAACTCAATGCTATCTCTCAGAGCATGCCTACCAGCCAGGGTTTCCAGAGACATTGAAAGTCCTTTTGCTAAGCTCTGGTTGGGTTTAGGCATGAGGTAAATTTTGAGAAGTCTTTGCAGCCAAGGATAACTCTGTACAGGCAAAATTCATATTCTGAGGTACCTAAACAACTTCTCTATATTGCTTAGTGGAGGTTTTGTATCTATAGTCATAGAGGGTGCTGGCCATAACAGGAAAACCAATGTGAATGGTCCCTGCATTCATTTCTCTGCAGCCCAAATATCACTGATGCTATCAGAGTGAAGAATAAAACTACTTCATCTTTTCTGAAAAGTTCTTTGTGATAATTTCAGTAAACCATTTGACAACTTAATGCTATGAGCACTTGTGACTTTACAACTGAGGAGATAGCACAGGAGAGGAATTAATGACCAAAGGCAGTACAAGAGGAGTGGGAACTTCCCATGCTGGTTTTGCAGCTGTAGCCACCATCTAATGAATCTATACTCTTGTTCCCTCAGTAAACTTTGCCCTTAATGCTATCCATTTCTGTTCAAACTTCTCCAAGTGCAGACGCTGTGTGGCTTGTAAAGACTTTTGGCACAAAGCAAATCTATTCAGTGCTTTCTACATGCTGTCACTGCTAATTAAGAAATAAATAGGAAGAAAGATAACTATTTTCCCAAAGCAAAAACAAAGCATGTATCCTGCAGCTGCTGATATTCCAATTTAATCACAGAAAGCACACATGCCACTAAGCTCAGCCCAAGTTCTTCATATTAATGTACAAACTGGCTGTCATTCAAATCTGGAATTTTGTTTTCAGAAATCTCTGGAATTCCCATCTGCCATGTCCACATGTATGAAAACCAAATTTCTCAACCACAGCTGCAGGATAATTTTCAGCAGTTGCCTCATTAGTTTTAGGAGTTAGGAAGCATTCACCCCCTGAAAGTGCATGTGTTTCTGTGAGGAAAATTATTTAAAATAAAGACGTGACTGGAGAGATACTGTGTTTACTTCTCAAATGGTGGTTGAACCATGTAACGAAAAATAATGATATGAATTGCACCACCTTTAGGTTTAAGCATGCTCGAAGTAGAAGAATATACCCACAATTGTGACAATTTGGTCACAGTTTGGCATCTCGAAGAGAGTAATACGTTAAAGTTGATTATGGCAGTTTGGGATTTTCAGAAGTTGCAAGCCCAAGTAGACTCTACTAATAAAAAGATATGTGGGAAAATTAAGGAACTCAGATTCCATTATTTAAGAGAGAAATTCTTTAATGTGAAGAGAGTGAGAAGTGAATAAGTAATGTGTCACCACAGTTTCTGTACTCTCGTGCATTCCTTCCTTCCTTCCTTCCTTCCTTCCTTCCTTCCTTCCTTCCTTCCTTCCTTCCTTCCTTCCTTCCTTCCTTCCTTCCTTCCCTCCTTTCTTCCCTCTTTGTCTTACTTTCCTGTGTTCTCTCTTCTCTCACACTTTTATACTCCTTGGAATAAGAACCATCTTTGGGTATTTGCACAGGGACTACATTAACATTTCATGACCTGTGACTGAGGCATCCAAATACCACCACCAGACAAATAACCAATACAATAATATCAATAAGTAGTGACATATGATAATTTGATATTGCTAAGGATAACAATAAAAGAGCCATAAAAGAGACATTGACAGATCAAGACAATGGAAACAAAGGAGTACTTCTGAAGGACAGCAACAAGTGGATTAATAGGACGGAGAACACGGGCAAGTGAGGAGAACAATAAAAGAAGGGGAGAGTCTGGTTCGGAGTGATTAAGAAAGCAAGAATGACAAACATGATGTGTTTCAGCACAGGAGAATGATGCCAGAGATTCTAGTGAGCAGAGTTTCAGTGGAGCAGAAAAAGGAAGAAAGTATGACTGCAAATCACCTCCAGTTCCTCCTGCTACAGGACAGTAGAGTTCTTGGTTGACCTTGGTTAATTTTGTCATAATCAAATGCCTTGGAATAATATTTAGCATCCTGCTTGTTGAAAACAGCAGTTTAATTAAAGTTTTGACATAATTAGAGTCAATTTTAGTGTACCCACTGTTCTTAATGTATTCTTAGCAAATTTTGTGGTGTCCTTAAAAATTATGCAATACCTGGAATTTGCAAGTACCGTATTGCCAAAGATGCATTCAACACTCAGCTTATAAGTATCTGATAGTTCAAAAGTGTAGTACTGATATCATATTTTGCATCTTTCCCCACATCTGGGTAGAGAGCATAATATGCCAGAGGTCTCTGAAAGTTCCTACTTCTCAGAAGAAAGGTTTGAAGCAAGGGTAGGGCACTTCTGCAGGCACCCACAATAGAGAGATTTCTCTAATTCACAAGATTTGTAGAAGTGCTTCTCTTCCAAGCATTCTCTAGCTATGTTGAGCTGGGGCTCTGGCCTTTATATGGAAAACAGAAAGTGTTGTTTGCTGGGTTCTGATATAATGCCCAAAACTATCCACTTACACCATTTCAGTTCCTAGTTCTAATCTCAAATGAACTAATGTATGGAATTGAAGTGATAGTATCAAATACACCAGACACTGTAATTGTATTCTATTTTAGCAGTGTAGCACTACACTGTTTTTCTCATGTATCTTGGCAACAGAGGCATCGTGTGAAAGAGATCTTAGCCAGTGAGCCCTCTAAATCCCAGTAGCATTGCCTGGATCTTTTGGTTAACATATCCCTCCCTTGAAAACTGAGAAGATTGCTAGACTGTTCTGTAGGAGGGAAGTCATCACCAAACTGAGGTTTCCGTGGTTAAAAAATATTTACATTTCATTTGCCTATATTCAAATATACCAATTCTTCCCAATCAGTAAGAGATTCTGTACTAAACAGTAACTTTTAGTAATAACTCCCCAAATCTGCATCAACAGCAACAAACATACTGAGAAGGCAAAAATTGGAAAGTGAACTTCCACATTAAGAAATATGCTTTGAAGATTATCTTTTCTGTTATGTCATCACAATTATTTGCACTAGCCATACAATAAGACACCCAAATGAATTCTGGCACTAAAAAAATTATTGATTTCTTGTTTATTTTTATGTTAGCAATGGAGAATGACTATGTCTCAGCATCAACCTAAAGGACAGCCCTAGAAGAATCACAGCTGCAGCTTGCTGCAGAAAGGCTTCTTCCCTAAAATGGCGTGATAGACAGCAGTATGGGTTTGACACAACACACATGAGCCATGGAATGGCAGCAGACATCATGTTGGTGGTAGCGCCAGGCAAAGGAAGAAAAAAAACACCAAGAAGAAGGAAAGATAAGGAGAGGGGGGACATTGAAAGTAACAGGAGATAATGGGAAAGGAAGAAGGCAATACAAGAGACAGCTGTGGCTTAGATTGAGGTGAGATTATCAGGAAGGAGGGCCAGAAGGAGAGACTAGGGAAAGACATGAGTCACTGCATGGTAATGACTATTCCAAGCCTCCCCTAGATAGGAAGTTCTCCAAACATGCTAAAGACCCTCCTTAGGCTACATCTGGAGATGTCCCTGCAGCTGGAGCCTCAGACTGGGTATTCCATCTGAGTTTCATCCTGGAGGATGGGTAGGAAAGGAGGAAGAAGATTTGAATTTTAGTTTTCCCAAAACAATCTCTTTTATGGCTCTGGGATCAGAGTGATACTTGGGAGAGTAAGAGTTACAGCTGGACCCCATCATATCCCTTCTCCTCCAGGACAGCTACCCATGCCATCTGGTAGAAATGTGGTTTCTACCTCACACAAAGTCTCTCTCTCACCATGCCATTACTGCAAGGCCCGTTTATTCCACTGTTGTAGTTTATTCCCTCCATTGCATTATTCTGTTCCCACCCATCATTTATTCATAACAGCTGACATCGTTGCTGGACAAATATATGGTGAAGGTGTATTTAGCCTGTGTAAAAACTTCAAGGCATGTGTAGAAAGTCCAATGACAGACTCTTCGTATTTATTAACCCAAGTTTGTAAAAAACCCTCCCCCTCAGTCTTTTTATTGTTTCCTTTTGCTTTCCTTCCAAGTAATAAAGTCTACTTACTCCTAACCCAAATATTTAGGACCCCAAGCTCTCAAATTCAATCCATCCCTGTTCATTTTCTTCATGGAAAGCAAGGATGTGATTAGACATGAAATAACTGTAGCTAATAAATCTGCTCCAAGGGACTGAGTAATCTCATTACAAGTGGGAAATGACAGTTTATTCATCAACATATGGAGTGCCTTAGAAGTGCTGGAATAGCCAATCTGATGTCGAGAGGCAGGGAAACACAGCTTGAAGAAAGGAAGGAACCTCCAGTGATGTTTTACATATGTAGTGACTTCTGTGGGAAAGAAGAATAACATGTCTCATCTCTACTCTGGAAAATAGTTCAGGCTATTTGTAAAAGTAAAGATCTTTGGGATGCAGGGCCTGAATAACTGTTTCCCATGAATATAATAGGTTAAATTGAATGTTCTTAATAGAGATGAGAACATATGTAATATGTAGTGAGAAAGAAGTATAAGTGTCATTTGGAAGTGCATTTCCTTTCTGTTTGGAAAAGTCAACAGATCTGTTTTCTGGCATTGCAGCCCTCTTGGCGAAGTGTCAGTGTGGTGTCATGCAAAATGCAAAATTTTACTTCCAAAAAATGGGACCTTTTTTGAGCTGATTGTGTCTTTGCTGGTTTAATTCAGTTTCGGAGAACATGAAACCTCTGCAGTTTTCCAGAGAGAGAATCAGTCTTTCTTCAGAGTTTGTTTCATCCTTTTATGATTCACAGTAACAATACAATGCTTATAATGACAGCTGTTTCCACAGTGATGGAAGTTAGAATATCAGTCCAAGAGAATTTCTAACTGTCGACACTCAGCATGGTTTCAAGAACCTTGATTGCCAAACTAGAATACTTAAATTATCACATTTTTTTTTCTTTTCATCTGTGAAATGTGTGTGCAAATTTTTAATTCACACAATGAAATATCCTGAACCAAAATCAGGCCCTAGCTGTCTTTTGTGTGCTTTCTTAACTGACTAGTTCAGGGGGTTGTTTGTTTTGGGGGCTCAGAAGTGGTATTCGTTCATCAGGTGTACATGAATTGGAATGTTTAACCTTTTCCATTTTAAAAAGAAGCACTATGATGATCTCTTTTGGAGCTAAACTATATGTCATCTTTATACCTGTCAACCTAATCTACGTCTTTTGTACACAAAGATGTTCTGGAGAGCTGCCAGCAAATATGTTTATAAGCCATGAATATGTGCATTGTTCTTCATTCTGTCCAGATGGAAGATGCTTTTGAGCTCCTACTCAGAATAAGACAGCTGGCACCTTCATAGCCAGAGCTCCAGATGTGGGCAATGTCTCAGCAGAGGTTGAGTAACATGGGTGGAGTTGTCTCCACAAACTGATGAGAGTACAGATCTGTGCATTTTTTGGTTTAAACTGTCTGCTTTGTCAGAAGCAGAGAGAAAATAAAGTCTGGAAGCAGAAAGAGAAACAAGTATGGCCCTGAGAAAGTGATAAAAGAGAAAGAGTGAAGATTTGGAAAATTTGAGCAAAGAAACAGTCTCTGTCTACCTCTTCTTTTCCAAGTGAATGGAACTGGGTACTCATTGTAAATAAACTAGGTTGTTAAAGAAATTTCTGTCTCATTCAAACATGTTATCCTTACTGGGGGAGGGAAAAACAAACAAGCAAACAAACAAACAAACAAAAAACATCCGAGAACTTTGTAAAGCCCTAAATATTGGTTGCTTATTCAGATTTCATGGGACAACAAACTTTTTTACAGAAAGTAATAGAGCAGTGAAACAATGTTATCTAAATTTGTACATAAAATTTCTTATACAGGTAGAACAGAGAAATAATGAGAATACCAAAGGCCAAAGGAAAGTTAGAGACTAAGCATCATAGAAGTTCCAGTGAGTACCCCACCAAATTCTAGGAGAGGGAAGGAGCATAAGGATTTGTCAGGCAGAGAACAAAACTGTTGTCCATATTTTCGCAGAATCACAGAATGTTTTTTGTTGGCAGGGTCCTCTGGAGACCATCTAATTTACCCCTCCATATCAAACTGTTCAGGAGTATGCACATTCAGGCTTTGGATAATTCCAAGGATGAAGACACTACAACCTCTCTGAACACCTCTTCAGGCACCCTCTCTGCTGTAGCAATACAGAAGACTGAATGGAGTAGGCAGTTTTCAAAGTGAATCCTAAAGACCTGTGACCCAGGACTAGGAAGGACAAAGATGTAGGAAAAATACTTTCAGATATCTATACATGGAACTCAGAAGAAAAAAAGTCACTGGATGTCCTTACTGTATAAGGATAATCAGTCTAATCTTAAGTTTCAAGAAACTTTGGTTCCTCTGAAGCAAAAGGCAAAACTCTCAATTACTGCCAGCAGGGCAAGATGTTTCAGAAAAAATACATTAAAAGGTAAAAATAATTTAGCAGTAATAAGGCAAGTACCAAAGAAAAATAATTACCAGGAAAAAAAAAAAAAAACATCTCATACACTAAAAAAAAATTGAGCCAATTGAGATGAAATTAAGAGTGGACCATGGTAATAGTTGAATAGCTTCCCATTAAGCAAAGAATCAGGGATACTTTAAAGCAAGGCAGTAGAAAAGACATCATCAATACCATTGCAGTTATGAAACTTTTCAAAAAGCAGTTCTAGAGGAAGCAAAAAAGAGAATAACTCCAGGGACAGAAGTAAGCCTTCTGAGTTGCATCTCAAAACATAAAGTAGATGATTGAGCTAGTATTGCAGTGAGGTTGCTTATAGAATGCTGATGAGCTTGTGTAGTCCACACCAGCTTCTACCCAAGGTTAGGCGAGGGCAGAATTCAAGCTCTGAGGGGAGAGCTGTGCAGAGCTGTCACAAAGCGTGGATAGCTTCAGCATTAAACCACAGTCAGATAGGTTTAAAAGAGCAAAGCCTCAATAATGCCATTGCAGAAGGAAGTTTTTATCAGACTGAATCTCTGAGACAACTGAATACCTGACAGTGTGTTGCCCACCAGGCTTTTATGAGGGGTGGTCATAGCGGCATGACAGGTTAAGAAACAAAAGCCCTCCTGAAGGGCTCAGCTGTGCTGTCAGCTGAGCAGAGGGTGAAGGGAAGCACGCAGCATATTCCAGGTGTCACTCCACTCTCCTTCAGCAGTCCATGCTCCTGTTCTTACTCCTCACACAGTTGAGAAATATTGTCAAACCTATTCCACTTGTCAAAGCTATTTCACTACCTGCAAATCCTCTGTTCTTTCATGTTGTACGTACTGGTGGGGAAGTGAACATTAACTCAAGTGACTGGGCTTTTCAGTGCCATAGGAGCACTATGTAATGACATAAATCCAGAAGGCCATGTCAAAAGCTCAACGGAACCAAACATTTGGGCTATTTGGAAGGCCTCAATAATAAATATATTGCTGCTGAGACTCCAACCCCACTTGTAAATACAGGCAAGCAAGACGCTGCCAATGAATAAACAGATACTAAGAGTGAGAGGAAATCCCAAACTGGACCCATATTTAAAGTCTCACAATTTTATATGTGAGCATCAAACTAGCACCCACATAGTCTCTGAATACAATAGATGGTTAGATGTCCTAGCCTTAACTGAGAGACAGCTGTTTATTCATAATATATAAAAGATGAATTTGGAAAGACCATCCAATTAGCAAACATGTCCATAAATGTCTTGTAAAAACTGCTTACTTTGTTGTGTTGTGCTACTAATTAAATTTAAATTCTTCTTGTTACCTTTTAAAGGAAAAGGTAGCATTCCCCTTATCAAGAAAATGACTGCTAGATGGCCGATATCACACAAGAACAAGGAAAAGGAAGTGCAGATTCAGGGTTTACAGCTATCATTTTGAAAGAGAAATACTAGCTCAAACTGTCTTTTGCATTCATGCCATCTTTCTGTTCTTCCTCTTCATCTGACATTGTAGTGAGTGCAAAGCTCAGCTAAAGTATGTGTTTGGTGCAAATTCAACAGAAAGGAATATTCTATATAATTTGTTTTTTTTTACTTCCTTTTTCTGGGATGTATTAGCAATCCTAGACAGTCTTTTTCAGATGAAAGGAACTAAAAAAGCTTTAACTCTTCCGTAAAAGTGAAGCATTTGGTCTTTTCTTTTACCCCCACTGAAGTTTCACGAGTTTGAAGTTAGTGAAATGCTCTCTGGTGTGAAGGCCCAGACTCAATCCCACTGAACACAAGAACAATGAAAACTAGAAAAAAATAAATCATAAACTATACTATATGGACAATTCTCATTGGTGAAAAATCCCCAAAAGACAGGGCCTCTTCCACAAACAGCTTTTTAACTCTTTTTATTTACAACAGCGTAGGAAGCAAAGCTAGTTCAGAAATTTGGAGGGTGATTTATTTAGTCATTTATTAAGAGAATTCTGAAGCAGTACAAGCTGCAGAAGGATATGTTGGCAATCACAAATACAATCTCTCTTGTTTATGCAATAGAAAAAAATACTATAAATAAATGTCTGGGAAGTCCTGGTGCTTACCACTGAAATGCTTGAGCCAGTCTAAGCAATAAATAAATAAATATTGCTACTCTTTGCCAAGCTGACGGGTAAAATGCTCTCACAATGTTTCCAGTACTTTATGTCTATGTCTTGGTCATAGACCACAAGCAAAACTTTTCCATGAGGATTTTGGATTTTCCACCTCTTTATAAGATTGGGAAATGCAGAGACTCCATCAGCACAAGGAAAAAAGAATGTTAAGAACCTTCTACCAAGACTTCTGCTTTGCAAAATTACTTGAGTTGTTGAGTCATTTTGTCTTCATCCTCTGCACGTCACCCATACCACCCTGTAACGCATTATTATGACAGCACAGCCCCTGTACTGTCTACAGCAGGGCAATCCTAAGGACTTCTACTCAGATGGGTTCTAGAAAATTCACAAAAAGAAAATGTGTGTCTGTTCCACAAAGACCCTCCAGGATCTCAGAAAGCGGAGAAAGTGGAGTCTGCCTGGTGAGCAGAAAGTGGCACATGAAAAGCATGGGACAGCTCCCATGGCACAGTGGGAACAGGGGAGGGTTTTGTTTCCCCTGGCAATAGAACTACTTGCTGGGAGCTTTGGTCAGCCTTCTTGGATGGCAGGGAGAGAGTGGTCTTCCTCCTCCTGAAGAGCTTGCTTTTCCCCATTTGGGTGGCTACATCCAGCTCCCTCAGTGCATGGTGGTGGCAGGGGAAGCCATGGCCAGTGTGGGCTCCATGAGACTGTATGTCAACAACACCCTAGTGCTTGGCATGCCCATAGCAAGCTTAAGTACTGCCATGTGCCATAGGCAGCTGGGCAGGTGGCACTCTGATCACCATCTTGACTGCTTTGGGTTTCATGGTCTCCAAAACATCCAGCCTTTCAGCACTCGGTCTCTGCTTAATATCAGACCTTGCTGGCTATAAGATAACAGCACAGGTAGAGCAGCTTCTTTAGAAACAAGCCTCTCGCAACACTGGCAGGTCTCAGGGGCTGTCCTGGTAACCCAATGTCATTAGCTACACTTGTCTGGAGGAAGATTTTGAAAGGATTCTGACTCTCTCTCTTCATCCTCTCCCACCACCTTTCCCTCCTCTGCTGGGTTACAGCACAGTTAGCTTTCTACAGTACCCAGAAAAGTTCCCCCCCTAATCTCTACAAAGAAGCCAGACTGCTAAATAAGGGAAGGGAAGTAAAAGGATGTTATCCCTTTTCTTAGGGCAACATCATAGAAGTATGTGGCTGAAGGCGACTAAAGGGGTCATGTATTCAGCCCATCCCCCTGTTCAGGAGCAGCTTCAAGCATATCTACGCCATACTGATATCTGTGCATTTGAAAGAATATACATTAGATGATTAAAGGGATTCCACAATCTCTCCAAGAAACTATACCAATGTTCAGTTAATGACTGATCTAAATCTCTCTTGCTGCAAAATAAGCCAGTTTCTGCATGCCCTGTTCCCTGTGATCTGAGAATCCAATCAGTCACTGTCTTCTCTGTAGCTGTCTTGGCATACCTGAAAACTGTTATCATTTGCCTTTTCAACTCCTCTTTTCCAGACTAAACAAACTCAGCTCTCTCAGCTTTTCCACATAAGTCTTATTTTCCAAATGTCTTTTTAGTAGGAAACCACAGGACAGCTTACAGGCTTAACTTTGAAATCCAGGACTAAGCTTCTATTATCTATATACTACAAATAACAAGGTAATATCAAATATTGCAAGATAACTGACAGGAAATTTCAGAAGGGGAATTCATAGTTAGATAACACCTAAAAAGCTCTCATGTGTAAAGGGTTTTAGTGCTCTGGATAGTCTCAAACTGGTAGATGATGAGCATGCAAGAGAACTCTGGAAATACCATGGTCACTATGTTGAAAAATAATCTCTCCTCCCAGATTCCTGTCTCTCTCTGCAGTCCTCCAGACAATTTCAGTTGCATAAAGTAAAGGAAACTTATGTCTGAAAGCAGAAAAGTGACAAGCTGGAGGAACTCTTAGGTTCCTCTCCAACCTTCCCCAGTGCTTTCCATACTACAGCAAGTGTCTTGCTGAGTATTTGCAAGGGTCACTTCACACTTCACAGCACCATTGCTCCTTTTACTTCACAGAGCACAGTGGTCACTGATGCTGTGACCAGTGTCAGCAATTAGCTGTACCGACAGAGAGAGCCTTGGCTCTCTCACAATCCTAATCAAAATGTGTGATTTTTCCATTTGAGCTCTACTTTCTCCAATTTTAAAAATCCTGCTCCTGTCCAGAAACCATGTGCAGCAAATGGCACGTGTGCCCATACTGGCAAGAGCAGACAGAAGCCTCATATAGAGCCGTTAGTGTATCGCTGCAGTGGGTGCCTTGCAGACACAAGCCTGCTTGCAGCCAAGCCTGCTGTGTAAGTTTTGAAAATGGCTGCTTGTGATGAAACTGTGTCGACCCACAGCACAAAGCGTGGTGTCTCCAGAATAGTTCCGTGGACAGCCTGAGTTTTTCAGCTTTACCAAAGAGCTTCCCCCAGTTTGAGTGGGGCCTTGCACCATATGGGGCCGCAGTGCAGAATTCACAGCCGGCTGTCCCATCCCCTCCCCGCACTGTGGGTTGCCTTCACTAAGGGCTAGCATCGGTGCAGTGGTGACAACAAGATGAGAGGGTGTTGGCTTGCTGGCCCCAGATAAGTCTTGGGAAGAGGGGAAAAAACTCCCACAAGTGTGGAGGAGAAGGGCTTTTTAAAATCCATAGCTGGCTGTGAACTCCAGGGTAGTGAGGAGGTCTTACTGATATTTTTTGTCTGTATATGGTTATGGTAAGTGCTGAAAAGTCATACTAAGTGCCTGGTATAATGTGTTAACAGTATGAAGATGTTTGCAAAGCAAAAAGATGCCCAATCCCAGAAACTTCATGAACCATCTTAATAAAGCTTCCATTTCATGCATCATTATAAAGAAAGTATGGAGTTCTATGGCAGTGGTGGGGCCAGCACTCCTCCAACCCCAGAGCGTTCAGTAAGCTAGAGGGAAAATTCCTGTTCTCACTGGAGGAAAATGACATGTTTTTCCCAGGGTGTAAGCACCTTCCTTCATGCTAATTCCCTGTTTATTGGGAGGTCAGGGTGCTAATCTAGTTTTTCTTTCCAAGCCACACGGTTGTTAGTGGGAGTCCTAACTGCTTCTACATCTTCCAGTATATCTTCTATTGTGGCAAGGGGGTAAGATGATAGAGAAGTTACTAAATTTTGTAGTTTCTGAGAAGATTTCTATGATAAATCACAACCATATGTATTAAATAGTAGCTATGGCAAATTAAAATGCTTGGAAGAGAATCAGTATGCAGGGGCTGCCATACTTCTTTCCGGGATTTTCAGTACTGAAGCACAGGTGTCTGTGCTGTGTGGTGCACCCAGAAAGTGTTGGATTTACTTGCAATACAGATTTTATGATATTAGTCTGTTCATAGTCAATTTAATGATTTCAGGGCATCAAAATTGAGCACGTTTGCTCAGCTATGAAGCAGATACAAAGTAGGTCCAGAGTTTCCCAGATCCATTTGGGTATATAGCACCATGCAGCTGCTTAGGGACATATCTGGGACTTTTAGATATATGGCAGCCTGGCTGGAGTTTCTGACCAAGAGCAGACACATCTCATCTGCCCATGCTATCAGACAGCTGCTGCTCTGGTACAAATCTAGAAAACCTGCAGGATCTGTCCCAACACTCCAAGACTAAAAATTAGACATGGTAGGGAGAACACAGACCAATGGTCTCTCTCCTTCTTTGTCTTTCTTTCCCATCACTCAAGTTCCTGCAATTCACCTTTTTTTTTTTTTTTTTCCACAATGAATTCCTTCCATCACTCCTTTTTAAGCATTCAATTCTGTGGAAGTCAGCTAGCACATAACAGGGGCTTGTTCTTTTGCATATCATCTGCTGTGGGAGATGTTAAATATAACAGCAGTTTCAAGGTTTTCCTGGGTTACAAAGCTGTCCTTCAAGCAGATCACCTCTAGGGTATCACTGGAGTGAAATCCTGCATCTTTTTCAGTTTTCTTCTGTGCTTGGCCTATCTGATCCATGCACCTCTAAGGCCTTCCTCAGTTCCTGATATGCTGGCTAGTCCATCAGCACACTTGAGGTAGTCCCCGCCTTATTCTTAAATGGTTTCCTTTTCTAAGAATTAAACACATATGATCTTTGTCTCTTTGCTTCTTCCCTATCCCCAATTTCTGACTAAACTGGAGACAGGATGAGGGCCCTGTTGACCCATGACCAGGCTACATGACCCATAACACATCTGGGAAGCAAGAGCAAAGTGATCTCTGGTCCCAGCCACGTCTGACATCCCCCTAACTCCCCAGCTTCCTTCCTCCTTTTGCTGCCCTGAACTCCTATCCCCCATTCACCCTTTAACTGCTCCTTAACTTCTTATTCCTTGTATTACCCTCTATCTCTCTGTAGTCTCTCCCTCCTTCCCAAAGTTGCTGCCTTATATTCCCCCATCACCTCCCAGCCAGCATTCACATGCTGCACGTTCTTTTCTGGTTATCCAGTAGACTCTGATTACACTTCTTCCATATACACTGCTTTATTAGAGCTGGATTTTAGTAAAACGCCTTCAGACATTTCTCATATTTCAGCCAAGAGCAAGGTTCAGATTTACATTGCTTGGGTGTGACATGAAATCAGCAACCAAAGTATGTTTCCTCCAGCAATTAAGTTCACATAACCCCCAGCTCATGGGCAGATACTCACTGGGATATTCTCCCTGCCAATGCTCACTTTAATCCATCTGGTGCCTGACAGCCAAGCATACCTCTCTGAAGAGACTAATCTCTTTCTATTTTTCTTTAAAAAAAAAGAAAAAAAAAAGAAAAAAAAAAAGAAAAAAACTTTCTCAATCTTGTACCCCATGGAAGTGGCAGGTTTGCACTGAATGACTGAGAGTACCTAGGGCAAGGGTGAAACCAGGCTTTGTAAATTTCCATACAGAGTTGCTTAGCTGTACACACATACACACAGAACCAGATTTCCTCTAAGAATTAATGTTTCAATGTTATTCAGAAAGTTGTTTCTCATGAACCTCTTGCTCACTGAATTTGAGGTCTGGACCACAAAACCAATCCTGCATCATGAGCAGAGCTGTACAATTTTAGGCAAGATATACAAGAGTTTATGGTCTTATAGGAAAGGAAAGCTTGCAAACAAGGAATTCTCTACCTTAGCTAAAACAAAACTGGCAATGTGCTATAATAAAGCACTTGAGGGCTCTGGCAGTCACAAAGCAGGAACATAAATGCAGTCCTGCTTTTCTAACATAAGCACTTTAAAAACAGTTATACTGTAGTGGGTAAAAGAGCTGTTAGAAGAGAGTGTCTTTGATTAAGAAATCTTAGACCACATCAGAAAAGACTATGGTATTGTCTTGTAACAACTACCTTTGGAAAACTCACAATATGGACTATTTTTGCCAAGTACAATGCTCAGGAAGGCCAGCCACTATCACTGCCTTCCCTTTGTGATCTGGGATGGGGAAGACTGGCCTCAACAGAGACCTCTCTCTTCTTAATGACTCACAGATGACTTTGTTGGCGTTTCTTGCAGTTCCTCCCCAGAGAAGTTTATGAAGTGTTTAGGGTTCAATTATTGCTGAATCAGTGCATCTTCATACAACAGGAAAAGAGAAATGCTCTTCCACTCCTGTCTTGCACCGAGGTTAATTAAAAGCAGCTCTTCAGCTGGTTGTGGCCTGATTGCCAGTTGTGGTTTGACAAATCTTGCCAGTGATATCTGAAAGCAGTGTTTCTGTATGTCTGTTGGGGGGCACATATATATCTGGTAAGTGCACTTCCTTGTGGAAGAGTTTAAAACAAATACGTATATGCATATGTTTATGTATGTATGTATGTATGTATATACATTCTGGGGCCTCATTCCCACATGTGTTGTAATTCACTTAGTCATTTGCATCAAGGACAATGTATCCAGCCATCAAACCCAGAGGATGTGATTTCATTTCTGGAAGAGATGAAAACCTTGCTGCAAAGGAGCAGGCTCTGATAGCCTGATCTCACAGTTGTAGCACCTCGGTTTCTTTCAGAAAGCTACTTCAGAAAGCTGCCTTTCAGAAAACTACCTGAGAGCCTTGCCCTCAAATGAGATGACTGGTCTCAAATACTGTCAAAAGCTTTGTTGTTTGAAGAGAGGTTTATGTTATGATGCCTCACTGCTCTACCACCTACTCTTAATAAATTTCTTTTACCATTAATTCTTTTCCTGTAGCAATGAAGTCCTTTTGACTGGGAAATGGTAAAAAAAAAAAAAA
>VXAA01000920.1:94463-108297 GCA_013399115.1 Anseranas semipalmata
AAGGGAAGGGAAGGGAAGGGAATTACAACAGATAGGAAAACTGAAAGTCCATCAGAACTTGAACACTATATTATAAAAGACCAGCTGTCAATCTGACATTTAGATTCACTTTATTCAATACAGAGATATGTAGAAATCCAAGGAGGTGCCACCCAGCCCCTTTTTTGCCTCACTTTTAAATCCCTTAGAATTGTAATAATGATTGCTTAATACTAAAGAAAGATGTCCAGAAATATTCAGTAAAGTTCATTCTTTTTAAGACTGTGAGGTGCTTCTTATTAACAATCAGTCTATCTCATTTGTGCCATAGAAAAACTACTAGTAACAAGATTTTTCTGTATGAGTCAAGAGGATACACTTTTTCACAAGGAGTGAGAAAAATCTGAGCTCCATCATAGACCACAGAACATCATTAGTAGCTGTCCCAGCAGAAAAGTCCACTGCCTTCAATGAGATTTTGCATCTTGTATTCATAGGAATAGGTTTGTATGCCAGACTCTGGCTTTTTGGTACTAGGCAGTACTCAAGAGCCTGTAGCGGATATTTTTACTAAAATTTGTCAAGGAGAGTATAGACATTCATTTTGCAGACTGAGATTGCTAGAAGTGCAAATAAGAGGAATTAGTTCTCACACAAGAGATATTCACTTTGATTCTTGGTCCAGGTATTGCAGCAGTCTAAAAAGAGAGTAAACCGATTTTCTTCCACTTCTGAATACTACCAAAGATGCTTACGATTGAATAATGCTTACACGTTGCAAATGGATGTTCCGGGTCTGGGTTTCTAGAAATTAAAGATGGTAACATTGCACTACTTAAGATTTATTGACCCTGCAGGTAATCTCAGGGGATTTTACTTGTTTGAGGGTAACAGTGTGGCACAATCCATGAGTGCAAAATTCATACTGCAAAGAAGAACACACAAAATTATATATATATAATATACACAAATATATATATATATATATATATGCTGTTTGGTTTAAGTTAAACTTTTATTGTAGGTTGATTCTTAAATTACAGTTCCCAGCTGGCATCACTCAGAATTTATAGCCACAAGGATCTTAATGCTTCCACAACATTTCCGGTAGTCTTCACTTCCACCCATTTACAGAACTTGTTTCTCTCCATATGTCAAATCTATGTTAGAAAGTTGAAATGACAGATTCCTTTGTCTATAAGGGATAGGATAAAAAACTGAAGAATCATGATGAACCAAGAGGAGGGATTCCCCTTTCCTACCTGTGACCTTCTCAGAGCCAAACTAGAAACTGTGTATGGGGAATTTAACTTGTATATTATTGCTTTTCACAGAGACTTAGATACCACACTCATAAGTTACACAATGAGAATTGGATGGTTATTTACAGTGCTAAAGGGAGAGTACTTTCACTTCATCTAACTTTTGTTATCTATAAATTAAGCACCCATTGTAATCAGTTACGTGTGTAACCTCTCTAGTGAGTGTAGAGGGACAAGCAGTTATAGGAAGTCATTCATACCATTAATCATATGGGATACTGTATTAAGACAAATCCAGTACCATTTGGCTATGGAGTTTCTTCCCATGGACCACGGAAGGAGTCTAGATGGCTAGCTGAGATTGGATACCTAGGATCCATAAATCACACCCCAGAGTACTAGAAACCCTTTAAAATATGTCCTTTGCACAATCTTGCCATCCAAACCAGCACTACAGTTTTAAGCTATGAGGAGTCATAGAATCATAGAATCATTAAGGTTGGAAAAGACCTCCAAGATCATCTAGTCCAACTGTCCCCCTACCACCAATATTACTCACTAAACCATGTCTTTAAGTACCATTTTTTTGCTATTTCAGTATCAACACCCTGCAGCCCTTCCCGTACACCTACTGTTTCTCCCACATGCTGTACATGCTCAGTGACAAGATCCATCATGACTTCACTGATTTATGAAAGGAAGGCAGTAATTATACAACTTGCCTGTCCAAGATCTTCATCCATTACAGGGTAGGGCAAGAACAATATCTGAATGAGTATTTTTGCTTAGGGATACTGTGAGGCTGCTAATTGTCCATGGCACTCCCATCTCTGGGTCAGTTTTCCAAAACATGAATATACTGTAGTTAAGGTCCACTTCAAAGCTGTGTTTTATGGAAGTCTCCATAATGAAGACAAATTCACCCTTCAAACACTCTCCCAGAATACAGAGACCTGCTAAGGTATTGGGCTTGCCACATGATGCTCTGCTTTGTCTTCAGAAATTCCAAAAATATCCCAAACCATCTTAAACTTTACAGATATTTTCACCTTTGGTTTTTATGTCCTTAATGGCAAAATACTGGCTCTTGACTTCTCCCGTTTCCATGAAAATGGTAGGTTGAAAATGTTGCCAGTTCAGTGATCTTTTTGTATACTTTTTGTATTTTGCAATTTGCAAGCTCAGAAATGGAAATGAATGGAACTGCATTTCTTGAGATTTCATAATGGTCCTGAGACTTCATAAATTTTCTCCTTATGCCAAGGAACAATAGGACAAATCACTGTGTCCCAAAATAGTCACTTTCTGGAGAGCTGAGGCAGTCACTTATTTGATAAACCCAATATGAAGTATCAGTTAAGTCTACACTGGTACTAGCATGACGCCCTTCCATTACAATGGGAGCCCTGGTCACCAGGCAACTGTGTGTGTGTGGTGTCTCTGCTTCTCTCTCTCTTACACAGCAATTCTATCCTGAACCAAAAAAAATAGGCTTTCATAATAATTTTTTTTAAATCATACATTCCTGTGGAAATAACCAGTGTCAGGAAACAGATATTTTCTGACCCAAAAAAATATCAAAACAACTTGTTTGTCAAATAGATTTTCTGACAGCTCTATTAGGGCAAGGCAATCTAATGCCACTTTCCAGATTACGCTACGCTATTAGGAGTTTTCACTTGATATTTCAGCTCACACTCCAACAGCTCCCCTCATGCCTTCCTTAACATATTTCTTTCTGGGATCCCTAGAAGTAGAACTTGAAATGAACATCATAGTTTTCAAGGATGGGCAGCTTTCATGATCTTAATCTAAACATACAATACTTGATGGTCTCTGGGAAGCGTCAGTCATGATTTTAATATCTAAGTTCTTTGACGTATCATCTAAGAGTTGCATCATTTTTTCTTAAGGTAATTTTTCATACTGTTGCTCAAGAAAAAAAGACTTAAATTATGACTCGAGATCAGTCTTAAAGGGCTAAAACCAGAAGACAAGCATGAACCTTACACTTATATCTTTAACATACTTTCTTCTTATTGCAGTCTGATATGGTTTTTACCACA
Organism: Anseranas semipalmata; assembly: GCA_013399115.1. Classification (NCBI taxonomy): domain Eukaryota; kingdom Metazoa; phylum Chordata; class Aves; order Anseriformes; family Anseranatidae; genus Anseranas; species Anseranas semipalmata. Next base: position 97,771 of record VXAA01000920.1, read on the forward strand.
CACAAAGGAAAAAAAAAAAAAAAAGCATCACCAAATTCTATGGTGATTTTTGCTGTTGTTGTTCTGTTTTGTTTTGCTATTTTTAAAGTGGATTTTAACACAGGCCTTTGGGTACATTTTGTTCATAACAGACCACAGAGCATTTCACAATGTTTATGAAATCTATGGACAAGAAAGTTTGAGGCAGATGCTATTCAGTTACAGAATCACACAGAATCACAGAATGGTTGAGGTTGGAAGGGACCTCTGGGGATCATCTAGTTCAACCCCCCTGCCAAGCAGGGTCACCTAGAGCACGTTGCGCAAAATGGCATCCAAGCGAGTTTTGAATATCTCCAGAGAAGGAGACTCCACAGCCTCTCTGGGCAACCTGTCACCCTTACAGTAAAGAAGTGCCCCCTCATATTCAGCTGGAACTTCCTGTGTTTCAGTTTGAGCCCGTTGCCTCTCGTCCTGTCACTGGGCACCACTGAAAATAGTCCGTCCCCATCCTCTTGACACCCTCCCCTCAGATATTTGTACACATTGATAAGATCCCCTCTCAGCCTTCTCTTCTCCAAGCTAAACAGGCCCAGCTCTCTCAGCCTCTCCCCATATGAGAGATGCTCCAGTTCCCTAATCATCTTTGTAGCCCTCCGCTGGAGTCTCTCCAGGAGCTCCATGCCCCTCTTGTACTGGGGAGCCCAGAACTGGACACAATACGCCAGTCCTCTGGTTACTTTTCTTATTTAGTCAAATGTCTTTTCACCCTGCCACTTCTTCTGTCATAACTCCTTTGTGTCTTTAATCCTATTTGTATCTAATCCGACAGTGGATGGGAAGCCAAGGATGAACAGCTATACATATGTACCTATCTACATCTAGCCAGATTCAGAGATGTCTGATAGTGCATTACCACCTTTTCCATGCCAGTTCCTATCAGCTTGTCTGAGACACTAGATAGTTTCTGCTTAGGAATGTTTGGAAACACTTCAGCAAAATAATTCTATATCTATTTTTGCTAAGTAAATCCCACAGCATTACTGTCATTGCTCTATACTGAATCTGCTCATATATGTTGGTTTGACTTCCCTGGGAGAAGATCAGATCCCAAACCCAGCAAGTATTTTTTTCCCTTTTTTGATCTTCTTTCTTGTCCACAGAATATATCAGCTTTTTCTGTTCCTGAGCACTTGTCTGACACTGTGATAAGGACAGAAAAACATTTAATTAATTAATTGATTAATTCATGTTTTCTTATTTTCTTAGTGTTAGAAACTGCACATTAAGTGTAAGAAGGTTGCACTGGGTGGATGAAAGAGAATTTAGTGGAACAGCATACATTGTAATTTGCTGTTGCTTACGCAGTGCCAGAAAATACTTATTATAAAGTATGTGGTCACTGGGCTTGGGACAGGCACATGTGATATCTAACCAAAATTTTCAGGACACTTGAGCCATTTTTTTCTCCAGTCTGAAGAGCTTTTTTAGAAACCAGAACTATACTGTGCAGTTGGAGGGTTCATGATTCATAATTCAATTCTTGGTTTTTAGGATCAAAAGATAAAGAAAAATACGTGGAGAAACTAAGAAGATTACTAGCTTTAAATAAATGGTAAAAGAAAACAAAGGCAAATAACAGTTCATTGGCACTGCATTATGCAGTTCAGTGTTTGCCCAGATGCTTTGTGTTGGCTGTTCATTATTGACTACTGTCAAACCATTCTCAAAGCACTTTTCTGTTGTGATTTTTTTTCTTTCAAGCTAAAATAGGAATATCTGTTGTCCATTCTCTGTGGAGCTGAACTGAGTTCACATTTTATCGAGCAAGACCAGTTGCCAGGTACCAGAAGCAATGAAGCAACCTGGAAAAAGGTGCTATTTACTTTTAGCTCTAAAAACATGTATTTGAAGCTAATGTTTTTGGCTCCAGATATTCTCATATGAGCCTCCTAGGAAGCTCCTAAGGTCCAGGATGGTTCAGTGCCATAAAGAAATGGAAGAATGTTACAGAACAGTGGAGTAACGCTGCCCTTGGACATGTGTCAGACCATGTCATCCCCCTTCATCAAAAGGTTTTCACAGTGCAAAGACAGAAAAAAAAGTAAAACAAATTTGTTTTCTTTTTAATGTTATTCATAAGATTTTCCCAAGCTTTTAATATTTCTTTACTAAAATGTGTTTTCATATCTGTTTCCTCTCTTCATCCTGTCTGTCAGGAATCCTTGCCAACTGCTTTACATAGTCCACAGGCAGACTCAAGGAAAGAAGCATGTGTGGACATGGGGTCCCCTTTCACCAGTTTTGGGGCTTCCCCATCTCTTGCCAAGATTCTGACTCTCTTATTTCATTAATGAGAGACAAGAGTGAAGATTGGCTCAGCATGGCTGGTGGAGAAGAAAAGATGGGGTCTAAGTGTAGTGAGCTGGGCTGAGAGTTGTTGAACAGCAAGGTTGTAACATGGGCAAACACCATCTAAAGGAATAACACAAAAGAGATAAGGAGAATAATGAGCCAGGGAATATGCTCCTGTAGTCCCATAGAAGGCAACAGTAGAGCATTTGCTAGAGGACCCCCTGCAAAAGTGCATCCTGCAGCTTTGGGAAGACTCCCCCCTGCCTGCCTGTTTGCAATACATCTAAGATACTCTGCACGCTGGCTTGCAAATGAAGCTTGACTGCTCTGTGCCTGGGCTGGGAGGTAACAACACACAAGCATGCAGAGCTCAGCGCCATGGCTGAGGACACCACAGCTAGCCACCATCACAAAACATGCTGCAAAAGCAGAAGTTTGCCATTGAAATCCCCGTTGCTAAACAGACAGGATTGAGATCAGTAACCCCATTGCTTCTGAACTTATGAGCAGGGTTTATATAACCACGAGACATCAGCTCTTTCACTTCAAGTACTGCCTCAGCTTACGTGGCATAGTAACAATCTGGCTTTGATGGAGAAAAATGTGAAGGAATGCGTTCCCTGGGGAGTAATGCAATATACAGACGATGTGAGTAATAAGGCGGCTGTGCTGGTAAATGATACACATTTCCATCCAGAACATTTTTATTACTCTTGGAGCTAAATTAAAGCTAGTTCCTACTCTCATTTGCTGAAGCTTAATCCAGATTTCTGAGATGTGCTTAGATGCAGATATAATCTCTTTAATGAAATGCTCTGCCCATTCATTTCTCTAGGTTTTCAGTTTTCTCCTGCATTGATGCTACTACAGAAATATTGAAAAGAATGAGAAAGAAAAAAAAAAAGGTTGTCAGTTACAAATTCAATACAGGACTGGCTGTTTATACACTGATTAAGAAATGCAAATGATAATTTAAAAATTATATGGCTGTATTGCAGAAATATTTTAAATTCTTCTTTTGTTTTGTTTTTTCAATCTCTTCCTTTTTGGTTTCTTTACTTAATTAAGAAACACATTTTGTCTTTTAAAACATCCTTTAGGACTTTAAAAATACATATTAATTAAATATTTGCTACAATCCCATTTCCTAGTGTAGCAGCTGATATTATTCAGCTTGTAATATTATTGTCTGCAGCTCAGAAAATCCACTATTCAGTCTTGCCAAAATTTCTAGGTGTATAACACCTTTTTTCTCCTGAATTTGTTAATTTATTCTATCATTCTTCTTTTGAACCTCACTGATCTCACGCTTAATCCTTAAAAATGTATGTCTCCGGCACTGTCTCAACTGAATTATCACTGGCAAAAACAGATGTCAAAAAGCCACCTACCATATCCATAAAACTTGTTCCCCTCCTTAAAAGCTTATTAAGTTTCCTGAGACTCCAGTATACCCGACAATTCTCTCAGACTTCCTGATTCTGAGACAGAAATATTTTGGTTCAGCGTCTTCAATAACTTTCTTAAACCCTATTTATTTTCAGCAGACATTTTATGTCTCATGACATACGTTCCATTTCACTGACTTCATCTGATGGGATTTCCAATTTCTGGAATATTATTACTCCGCCTCACTGAATGTTTTCTGCATTCACATTATCTGTGCTGGATTTGGTGTTCTCTTTTTGTGTTACACCACAGAGCATGCCAGCAACTTTTCTCTTCTCCCCATCAAGCAGTGCTCAGGACTAAGCCAGCAGGGTCACTCCAGAGTTTAGCACCTCTGTTGGTAAGTGTACATCAGCACAAAAGAAAGAGGGAAAATATTTTTAGAAAAGTCTAACTCTAAAAGAAATTAGATCCTGGACCTTTGACTAGACACCTGTCCGCATGGTATTTACATGAACTACCACAAATAATCTAACAAAAATACTTCAAGTCCATTTCAAGTTTACTGCCCCAGATCCAGAAAATATGTATCATATGAAAAGCACTAGGGATATTATAGTTCCCACAGCAATATTAGATCTCTGCCTCTGGTTAGCTTATGCAACACACCAGATTCTGTTATATCCACTGCTGTTAAAAATGTATCTGAGACTACAGTTTACCTAAGCATAGGGTTTAGGGCAAAAACAGACCACTGTCTGTGGCTGATTTTTTTCCACTGAAGCTGACAGTATCTTTGCCATTAACTCCAGGAGACAGAGTATCAGGTCCTGATAGCAGGCAAACATATTCTGCCTATCTGATTTTTTTTGAGGTGCCTTACATTTTCATGAGACCTCATATTTTCGTGAAGAACAAGGTGGGTATGCAATTCAAATGCAGCTGTATGAAAACCAGATATCTAGTCAGTTAGTCATCTTGATTCTTACTGTACCCAAAGCAAACAGAGAGACATAGAGTCATCCCACCTGTCCTAGAGATAGCTGTCCTAGAATAAAATAAATCTGGGTCTGGTTTCTCATCTTGAAGAGAGACCAGATACCTAAAAGAAGGTACCTAAAGAAATGATCCCACCTAACCAAAAGTGTCTAAGTTGGGCACTGCTGCTGCTGTAACTATAAGCATAAAGAAGCAGTTCAGACTTGTCTTCCTGTAAACCCAATGGAGAAGAAGAGTCAATGCAAGAGCCTGTGGGATAGCGTGGACCAAAACCTCTTCTCTGTCAAGAGTTTGCATGAATCTACAGTGTTGGAATGGGGGGTGGGAGAGGTGAGGAGGGGCTGGAAAGAGTTTAGCTGCATGGCTTCAGCAGTACAAATGATTACAACATATTTTACAGCTTTCATGCCAGCAGGGCCATAGAGGAGGCCATGGCCCATTTTAACAGATGCAGCCTCAAAAGGCAGTTCTGCTCTGGAGGATCTTCTATAGAACCAGGCATTGAGATGTAAAATATATGGAGAAGGAAAAGAGACCAGTAGGATTTTGGAGGGATGTTAGTGATGAAGAAGGCTGGTACTGTAGTTCACTAATGGTCTTGTATTCTCTCTTGTGGAGGCTAGCAATGCAGGAGTGGGGAGAAAAATGAAAATATCTGAAAAAAAAATTAAGCTGGAAATAGCAAAGAGGCCTTTTAACAGCATCAACAGGCCCTTCTGTTCAACTGCAGAAGAGCGTGAGAGTTCAGTGAGGAGCAAAGCATATATATCTTCCCTGCTTTTCCCCCAGACCCAGTTCGTAGTTGGCAGAAATCAGTGCAGCCATTAGGGCTATTCTCAGTTGTACTGGCTGAAAATTTGAGGCCATATTTAGGCCATTTAATACAGATGCCCAGCTGAGGCAGTAAGAATCATAGAATCATAGAACATCCCAAGTTGGAAGGGACTCATAAGGATCATCGAGTCCAGCTCCTGGCACTACACAGGTCTGCCCAAAAATCCAGACTATATGACTAAGAGCACAGTCCAAACACTTCATAAACTCCGACAGGCTTGGTGCCGTGACTACGTCCCTGGGGAGCCTGTTCCACTGTGCAACCACCCTCTCAGTGAACCTCTTCCTGATATCCAACCTGACCCTCCCCTGTCGCAGCTTGACTCCATTCCCTCGGGTCCTATCACTGGTCACCAGAGAGCAGAGATCAGCGCCTGCCCCTCCGCTCCCCTCGTGAGGAAGCTGCAGGCCACCATGAGGCCTCCCCTCAGCCTCCTCTTTTCCAGGCTGAACAAACCAAGTGACCTCAGCTGCTCTTCATACATCTCCCCCTCTAGGCCCTTCACCATCTTCGTCGCCCTCCTCTGGACACTCTCCAATAGTTTCACGTCCTTTTTGTACTGTGGTGCCCAGAACTTCACACAGCACTCAAGGTGAGGCCGCACCAGCACAGAGCAGAGCGGGACAATCACTTCCCTCGACCGACTAGCAATGCCGTGCTTGATGCACCCCAGGGTACGGTTGGCCCTCCTGGCTGCCAGGGCACACTGCTGGCTCATATTCAACTTGCTGTCAACCAAAACCCCCAGATCCCTCTCTGCAGGGCTGCTCTCCAGCATCTCATCCCCCAGCGTGCACGTGTAGCCAGCGTTGCCCCTTCCCAGCTGCAGGACCTGCACTTGCTCTTGTTAAACTTCACGCGGTTGGTGATTGCCCAGCTCTCCATTTTGTCCAGATCTCTCTGCAAGGCCTTTCCACCCTCAACAGAGTCAACAGCTCCTCCCAGTTTAGTATCGTCATCAAACTTACTCAAAACACCTTCTAGTCCTACATCCAAATTATTTATGAAAACGTTGAAAAGAACTGGCTCTAGAATGGAGCCCTGGGGGACCCCACTGGTGACTGGCTGCCAGCCTGATGTAACCCCATTTACCATAACCCTTTGAGCCCTACCCGTCAGCCAATTGTTCACCCATCGTATTATGTTTTTATCTAGCTGTATGCTGGACATTTTGTCCAGTAGGATCCTATGAGAAACCGTACCGAAAATGATCATGATCAAAACATTTCATCCAGAATTGTAACAATAAAGGTACCAAATGTTTAAGTCGAACAGCTCTTTTAAAAAATAGAGAAAAGCAGAGAGAAGGACCCTTTTCTCAACAGGAAGACAAATTGGACTTAGCATTCTTTCATTGTGGATAATATGTGGACAAAACATGTTTATTGTGAAACTTTCCATCAATTTAAAATAAATGTCAGGTTGTATTATGACCAACAGTTTCTGTTCCTATTGCATCACAATTTCCCTGACCTAATTTGACAGACTACATTAAAAAAAGCCAACCTATTTATCAACACTACCAGGTTTGTCTCATCTGTTCTCTTTTCCCATTTGGATTTCTTCTCTTTCTGGAATCCAACCAACCTCTGACTCAGAAGTTTCCCCAGATTCTCAAATAATTGACCTTAAGGTTTAATCAGGAGTGAAAGCAGAAGCAGGTGGGAAGGATCCTTGTAATTTTGTTTATAAGAACATATTTCCAGAAACCTTGCCTGAACTCACTGGAGACATAGCTTTAATTTTCCTCCTATAAAGGATGGATAAACTGAGTTTGCAGGAAAATCCTCCACTTCAAATATTTAATTGTGTGATCTTGCAGCCTGTTAAAAGTCTGTTAAGGCTATGGCAGCAATATGACTTTGTGTAACAGTTCTTGCATTTGAATTTATATCATGAATATAAGGAGCTGGAGTCAAAGCTGTGTCATCCTCAAACTTTAAGTCATGTAAAGGCATCAGGATCTGGAGAAGGTCACAATGCTTGACATCAGAAGTCTCATAACAAAATAAGAAGAATATCTGATATGAAAACAACAATAATTCAGATAATAATGTCCTATTCAAAACTCATCTCATGAAGGGATTTTTCATAGGCTTTGGTATGAAAACAAGAAAAAAAGAAATGTAAGAGTTTGTCTCACTTTAAAAGGAAAACGACTATAGTCCTATTAGGTGTTTGTCTTTACTGTTTAGATGCTAGAGGATGTTTCTGTTTACATGCTAGAGAATGATTCCCAGTGACTTCAATGGGGTAAGTTTTCAAAGTTTAAAGTGGTGGATCGTTAGGACTTACTGGAAAGATGACTGTGGCTAAATCAGAAAAAAAAAAAAAAAAAAAAAAGTGCACACTGCTTAGAAAATACAGAGGGCTTATCAGAATTGCCAAGGGAAGGGTAAGCTTTGGGTAGCCAGCAGACTTGTAGATGCTTACCTAAAACTGGACATTTGAAGTTATCCAGCTGTTCTTTGTGCATCTACTTAAAACACAAAAATCCATAAGATTTAAGAAAATAAAGAAAAAGTAATATTTATTCACTGTAACATCCCCACAAAATGATTATTTTTAATAAAGTACTTTCTTGTTTCCATATATTTTGCTATGTTATGACTCCTCTACAAAGTCATTTTCCTAGAGCTATTTACAGAATATCAGATTAAAATGCTATAAAAATAACTGAAACTTCTTCCATACAGTGGTAGGGATGCCAAAGTAGTACAAAGTTCTTCCAACACTCTTATATTATGAATATTTGAGTATCATTGGCTAGTAGCTAGTGTTGAGTCATTGCTGCATAGGTCAGTGGGATTATTTGTTGAATAAGGTATCATAAAGTACCCAGAGGGTGTTTTGAACAACGAAAACGAAATGAGAATATCAGTAGTCTCAAATTAGAGAAAATGAAACAAATAATAATAATAAAAAACTTTTGTAGTGTTGTACATATTTTTTATTCCTAGCTATAACAAAAGCCTTTACCCTTACAGAGCAAAATATTTGGTTTTGTAGGTGTTTTACATTTGCCCAAAGAACTGCCAGAGGAACAGGTACTGAAGAGCTAATTTATCATTTCATTAGATCAACTGGTATCAAAGATTCTCTGTGTGGTTTTCCGAGACGTGAAAAAGAAGTAACTATGAAAACTAACTTTCTACTTTTCATTATTTTTACAGTTGCTTTTTCTTGTTTCCATTTCTCAAATATGCCCACATACACAGGTGATGTAAATAAGTTGGGTTCTTTCATACTCAGAAAAAATAAATAAAAAAAAAAGTCAGCATTTTCTGTTTTTGAGGTAATTGAATATGCTGTTTTCAAAGTAATTGAAAAACTAGAGGTATATAGTGAATATGAGTCTTTTATATTTTTGCTGCTGCTCCTGTTGTTGCTGTTGCTGCTGTTGCTGTTATTGATTGTTAACCAGTCAGTGAGGTGGGTTTATGTTATTTTCTTGAAACAAAACCTCAGGACTATCAAAAAAACTTTTAAACTCAGAAGTTAGTTTTTTTTTAGAACATAAATTTGAACTTTTACTGAGAAAACTCAGAAGAGAGAGAACAGAAATAAAAGAATGTAAATCTCTCTTCCTCCACCCCTTCTTTCCTTTCAGGGCAAGTCCTTTTCTCCAGACCTCAGTACAGCAACTCAGAGACCTCCAGGGTTACATCAAACTCTTCAGAGTCCCCTTCAGTCCACAGGAAAAGCCTGTCTTTCAAATCCCTCTTTGTGTGCCTGATTCCCAAACTGTTTTAATTTAATAATTTTATGTGAAATCTTCTGTTCCTAAGTATAGTTCCTTACTAATGTTGTTGTGTCCACTTTCCATTTTGTCCTAGACCTTTAATCCAAGTAATGAAATACCCAAGAAAGAAACACTAAAATAGCTGCATGATGCCCAGGGTCCGATTTTTTCTGGGCACGTCATACAGTTAATAGTCCAGTCCCCTGTGCAAGGTAACTCTTCAGGTGTAACTTATGCTGTAGGAGAAAGTCTTGGAAGGACAAAGGTAACATAGGAAAAATGAGATCAATGCTTCCCAGTTCATCAGTGCCTAGTATTATATTTAGGCAAAACAAGCCTAGAGAAGCCTACATCTCTTGTAAGAAATGCTGAAAGCCGGGAATGTCACGTGTGCTGCAGAAGAACTGAGATTTAGCTTGTTCCTTAATTACTCCTTTCTTCCCCCACACTGGACAGAAGAGCACACAGCACAAAAGAGGTGCTGGACCTCTGGGTCCAGCTGGGAACAACTGCACAGGTAACATTGTCTGAAAGGCCTTTCTCCCTCTTTCACTGGTTGCTTAATTGCTTCCTTTCCCATGAAGCACTAAGGAATGAGAACGAATGGAAGGCATTTATGAATCCCACCAACTTATCTTGGAATAAGATAAAGCAAGAAGCTTTCTTTTGGAAATACAAATTGCAAGCTTGTAAGAATACAGTATATGTAATTCTGATGTACAGGTTGTGATAGGGAGATGCTCATGGAATAATGCATATTCTGTTCATGTGAAGGACTTGCCTAGGATCCTGTGTAAAGCTCATAAAATATATCAGCAACTAAACACTAACTGCACCAGACAACTAGAGACCAAGTCTGGATGGTGTAATTGGGTGCAACTGGGTGTATAAAGTCATAGTTCAAAACCTTACTGCATCCAATCATGCAATCCCATTTTACTGCATACCTGCAGAATACTATAATATCCTCCACTCCACAACCACAAACAATTTCAGAAAAAATCTCTCCCTCTCCCTCTCTCAATATGTCTCATCTTTCTTTTACCAAAAATGCCATCCCATTGAAATACATAATACTACATTTTCAGATACAAATCCAATTCCCAGGAGACTTTGTTAGCAAATTTACAAATGAAGTGCTTGTAAATAATAATAATAATAATAATAATAATAATAATAATAATAATAATAAAGCATAAAGAAAAAAAAAGCAGTTAAGCCTGTTGAA
>VXAA01000920.1:128310-139767 GCA_013399115.1 Anseranas semipalmata
AGAATGCTCCTCAGTTGACTGAAGTTCATCTTCATTATGTGTGAAGACGTTAGGGAGAGAAACACCCCCTTGGGGAAGGATTGGTGGGTTACTGGGGAGGCTCAGTGCCACCAGGTTCCTGCACTGAGTCCAAGTCTGCTCTGCTGTCACTGCTTATGTCCAGCTCCAGGAGGGCAGTGGGTGCCTCTGCTGGGATGCTTCTAAGATTATTGTCATCCATGTGAAGATGCATGAGCCTTTGCAAGCCTTCAAATGCTTCTTTTATAGCTCTATCACTGAGCTTATTGTTCTTCAGGACCAAAACTTTCAGTGACATACATTCACTCAGGAGGCACACCTGGATGAAATTTGTACTGTTATTTATTCATAAGCAGTAAATATCTGTCACCAGAGAGGATTCCTTCAGGGATATCTGATAGGGCTTTGCCAGAGCACTGGACCACTCCGAAAAAAAACAGATGAGAAAAGTGAAACCACTACTGTTATCAGCAAAAGAAGAGTTTCAAAATTGTGTGTGTAAATTCCTTTCTAATATCCATACTAGCTGTAACAGATATATTGTCATTTACTTCTCTGTGTCAGTAGTACATACATAAAATTGCTACTATTTACAGTTAGAGCACTAGTCATCTCTCTTCAAAAATATCTTTTGTGGATTAGATTCTCTGGGGATACATAATCTGTTTTTATTTTAAGCTGATTTTCTCCTCTTTTTTGAGTGTATATGATGTATGTTCTGAAACAGATATTCCTCTCTAATGCTGTCTTTGAGCAACTGGACACTACATTTTTGCTTTTTTTTTTTTTTTTTTTTTGAAGAAAAGGAAAATTATTATCCCATGGTTTGATATATGATGAATACCTGATTTGTTCATTTGGTAATCACATGCATGTGATGTATAACCATACAGGAATTTCATATTAATGTGGCTCTAATAATTTATATCCTATGGAACAACCATTACTTTGACTTTCCACCATACATCATCAACATGTGTAGCCACATTCCTTATGACAACTATTTTTAAACAGCTTACTCTCAGAACATAACTAGACTGCTATATCTGGAGGGCTCAAATGCCAGAGCAAGCACACTCTGGAGGACAGAAGTGATCCTCAAAAAAATGTTGGTAATCTGTTTGTTTCATCTTCCACTTCCCTATAGTGTGATTGCTTTTCTTTATATTATTCCTTTGCCTTTCACTTCCTTTGGTAGCTTATTGCTAGTTTCTGAGCTCATTCTCTTTGCTTTTGCTGTTTCAATAGTTCTTGAACCATAAGTCTTCCCTTTCTCTTCCCTTTCTCTTCTCTTCCCTTTTCTCTTCCCTTTTCTCTTCCCTTTTCTCTTCCCTTTTCTTTTTTCCCTTTTCTCTTCCCTTTTCCCTTTTCCCTTTTCCCTTTTCTTTTCCCTTTTCTCTTCCCTTTTCCCTTTTCACTTCCCTTTGGTAGGAGGAATGTTAATGATCCTTCTCCTGCCATTTCTTTCTGGACTCAAAGCCTGACTCTCTGGCATGAGAAAACATGCATCCTGGCCTGGTTTGTGACTTCCACCTCTGCCAGATTGGAAGGCGCCTCTTTCTGTCCGTGGGGATGCTGGGAGAGAAGGCCTGCTGGGCTGTACTTGGATATCAGTGGTAGTGCTCCTACCCAACAGGCTGTCCTTGATCTCTGCAGGGGAAGCCAGCAGAGGAGTGTGAGGTGTGGCAACAAACAGAAGATCACTCAGCAGCGCACATGCTGTACCCTTGCGTTCTTCTGCAGCTGCTGTGTCACCCGCACATTTGGAGACTGAGCTAGAGCTATTGTGTTTCAAAGGCAAAACTCTGTTTTTAAAATTCTCGTTGAACTTACGAACTGATTGGAATGTCTTCACTAGACTTTTTCGTGTTTTCAGGATTTTTCCTGTTCCTCCTCCAGTTGTCTCTGTTAAGGGAAAGAAACAAAAGGTTCTGGAAAAGACAGGAATACATAAAACCATAAACCATACAGTCTATTAACGTAAAAGCCTGTGGATTAAATTTTTAAATTTAAAGAAAACTTTGTTTGATGTCTCTGCTTCTTTTCTGATTTATACCAACCTTTGGACCCGGATCCTCTGGTAATGCGGAATGTAATTTCTTCTTACAGTATAAATGCTAGTGGATTTTTAAGCTATCAAATACATTTGTATTTCAACATGGATCAGAATAACATGTTATTTAATCCACCTTTTAACATAGCTTCAAGTCATTTCAATATATTTGGATATATATGGCACATGCGACTTCTTGTGTTAGAAGGACAGATTTCCAGGGGAGGTGTAGAATTAATAAAACCTTGTCAGACTGAAATAGTTCACCCACATCTTCTGGAACTCTTAAATTTTTTAAATACTTTTTTCTTCTCTGTGTACCTCAGAAAAGTAAAAAGAATGAAATATTTATGACAGCTAATTATTTACATCAATATGATTATAATTAAGACTTTTTTTTCTGGAATTCTTACATTATTTCTGATCTCTCTATTTGTCTATCCATTCATCCACCCATCATCCACCAACAGACAGTTCACTAGGCTACACTTACCATTATCATTCTGCATGTCTCACAACAGTTACTTTGCTTTAACACCTTGTCCCCTTGTAATTTCTGTAAGCACTCTCATCCCAGGTATTCAGATAGAAAATCTAAGCTTAATTACATTAAAAAAACTCACAGACTTGCTGTGCAGGTGAAGGAAAGAGGACTGAAATAGCCATAATGTTCATTGATATCTTTGTCCTTACCAGGTCAAGGAAAGATTCTGGATTTTTGCTGAAGTGGATATTCACGAAAAGAAGAGTTAATATATCTTCCAATGAAATTTGAAAACAAAACAACAATTATTCTTACAACCTTTTCCTTTAGTTTTGTTCTTATATCCTGTCAGTATAATCTCCTGCAGGCTTTCACTTGAACATGGAAGTCAGCCAAATCCATGGTGAAGACTGCTGCTTAGCCCTGCCCATTGCCCCGCATGCAGGCAGCGAAGGGCGTGCTGCAGGGCTGTGCACCTTGGGCTACCCTGCTCACAAAGGGTGCTCACCTGGAATTGTCTCACGTTGATGTTGACTTGTGTCTTGGTTTTGGCTGGGATAGAGTTAATTTTCTTCCTAGTAGCTGGTATGGTGCTGTGTTTTGGATTTAGGAGAAATATAATGCTGATAACACAATGATGGTTTAGTAGTTGCAGAGCAGTGCTTCCACAGAGCCAAGGATGTTTCAGCTTCTGGTGCTGCCCTGCCAGCAGGAGGCTGGGGGTGCACAACAAACTGGGAGGGGACACAGCCAAGACAGCTGGCCCAGGCTGGCCAAAGGGATGTCCCACACCATGTGGCGTCATGCTGAACAATAACACTGGGGGGAGCTGGCCAGGATGTGGGGGGGAGACTGCCACTGCCTGGGGACTGGCTGGGCATTGGTCAGTGGGGGGTGAGCGATTGCACTGTGCATCCCTTGCTTTGTATATTCTTTTATCATCATCATTATTATTATTATTATTTTCACTTGCTTTTCTGTCCTATTAAACTGTCTTTATCTCAACCCATGAGTTTTTCCTTTTTTTTTGTCCTGGGGAACTGGGGCGGGGAGTGAGTGAATGCCTGTGTGGAGACTGAATAAACGGGCATGGCTGATGATGCCACCACCTTTTTAAGAGATATGTTTGACGCAGTGGCTCCTGTTGTGGCAACAAGACAGTAATTACTGCAGTCTCAGAAGAGAATTTGAAAAAACACAATTGTCTGATAGGAATGAATCTATGAAATTCTATCATGAATGAAGAAAATTAAATTCTTTTAAGTGCATTCATTATCCTTTACAAAAATAAAAATTGGTGTTTAAAACAGATTAGGACATAGGATTTCCAAACAAACAACATGAACTGTAAAACTTTCCTCTTCTCACGCATAATTTTGTTTTGAAATCTCTTGTCCCCAACTACAGTTAAGGTATGGTTAGGTTTTCTCACACTTTGTAATGTTACTAAGTTATATTGCTTCCAAGGAAACTCAGATTATTCAAAGAACAGACTAGAAAAAAGCAATAGCTTTTGAATGGATTGATTATAATAACCTTATTCATAAGTAAGAAGGAGGTTCATTTTGTTAGTCAGTATGATGATTAGAAGGATTTTCACAGATTGTTTTCACTCTTTTAGTCTAACAAACCCATGTCTGGGTATACAGTAACTGCCTTCTGGTTATGTCAAATACATACCATTATGTTTTCATAGAGATATTCCACCAGCCTGCACCAAAGTGCTGCTCTACTTCGTATATCCAACTCCTGCAGCATGGTACCCACAGAGCCCATGCCCAGGCGAGTCCATTGCACACCCCAGCAGTCTCCTGTCTGTGCTGTCAAGAATGTGGGAAAGAATAATGATAATTCTCGTGGCAGGGACAAGAGCACAGAGAAGAATCCTGGGGCGGCTCTGTACCATCCCCATCGTACCACATCTCCAACAGGGAGTCAGTGGGAGGGGTCTTGATTTGACAGCTCTCTCCAGCTTTTAAAGGATTTGAGTAAGTTAAGGGCAGTGTTTTGCCAGGGAGGCTGCCACTTACATTCAACATCTACATGTTTGTATTAAGAGGGGGTGAGGATGGTTTTGTGGCAAAAGCAGCAGCATGGGAGCCAGACCAGG
Organism: Anseranas semipalmata; assembly: GCA_013399115.1. NCBI lineage: Eukaryota > Metazoa > Chordata > Aves > Anseriformes > Anseranatidae > Anseranas > Anseranas semipalmata. Next base: position 132,976 of record VXAA01000920.1, read on the forward strand.
GTGCTGCTACAGCCCTGACAGGGGCTTTCTGTGAAACTGTAACGTGAGAGTCCTGGCCTGGAGCAAGACCTCTGCAAATGGATGTGGGCAGTGCTGCAGACCCACAGATACAAGTGGGGCTGCATACAGGAGCCAGAGCCCATGGAGTTTTGGCCAGATCCAAACCAAGGGTCAAAAGCATGTGATTTGGCACTTAATGCCCTTAACCCTAAAACTGAAAATTCTTTAGTACTTGCAAGCTGTTCTGGGATCACTGACCTGAAGGTCTGTGTAAGTGCAAAATAGTACAGATTTTATCTGCACAAGTGCTTTGATTTCTGAGCCTTCTTTGCACAGGTTGTCATTGAACTTAAGAAAAGAAAGAACATGTTTTTATCAGTTGCATGTCTCCATTCAAAAAAAAAAAAAAAAAAAAAAGATTGACTGAAATAATTCTAAAGTAATTACATCTCTGCCTAAACAGTTTTGATTTCAGACAGGTAAGATGAAAATCCAGTGCTCATTTTCCTCCTGAATGTTTGAAATTGGAAGGATTGCCTCAAGGCTTTACATTGCAATTATTCCACTGTGTATTACTTTTATAATCATTTCCACTCCAACTATGTGCTGACATTTACATATTATGTTATAGGTTTCAGCATGTTCCCAGCTCTGCCTGTGTTTTGCACTGTAGGCTAAATTCTTCTGTTATTACTGGTGTTATTTTTCTAATGTCTCTGCCTGAGCTGTCCACATGGAAGACACTCTGGTCTGATTATATGCTTTGTTGGGATTAAAACTGGCTCAATTCAGAACCTCTCAGTTAGGTAACACAGTTTGACATGACAGCACAATTCTTCTGTCTTCTTTAACAAGCCACCTGTCCCCAAAATGACATATAGTTCATGATATAAAAAAGACTAGAGGAAATAAATACATATTTTGATAATGGTACCATTAAGTAAACACTTAAATCTCATGAGAGTCTTATCTGTTATCTCACACACCAGCACATTAACATCTGAAAAAGTGCCAGATGTGAAAAACAGAGTGGAAATTAAATGACCACTCTTTAGCCTATTAAAGACAGAATATGCCCTTTAGTATTCCCCTATGGCTAGAATATGTGATTTTATGGTACTATTTTCACATGTGTTCTGTGAAATGCCATTGATCTATGCATCATGGGATGCTCACGCATCTTTGCTCTTTCTCTGAAAGGTTTCTGCCAAGGTACAGATGCTCAAGGCACCATGTCTACAGAAGCAGATGTCAAGTTAGAATAGGACCAAATTTGGAAGTCTCTACAAGGCCCACTTGTAGATGGATGAAAATTTTGGTGCAGTGTCAGGGTACATCAGAAGTCTGACTTCCCTAGTAGCACTGGAGGATCCTAAGTATTATTTATCATAAAACTCTTTCCTTCAGTGTTTGAAGTTTTTCTTGAAAGATCTCTTTCTCTGAGATCAATATCATTTTATGCCTCCATTGTAGATCTTCTGAATCACAGAGAAAATAGGCTATGTTACTGGGTTTGGGGGCTGGGGTTGGGGTGGGCAATAAGTCTACCAAAGAAATGTTGTGTACAGCTCTGGTATTCACAAGTCACGATGGAGATTTGAAAGGCAGAGAAGACCAAGAAAACTCAAGAGAATAACTGAAGAACTTGAACATGTGTTTTATGGGAACAAACTCAAAAGGATCAATCTGGTGAGAAATACTTAAGTGACATGATCACAAATGAATCATAGACATGGAGTGAAAAAAAAATGTGCTAAAAGAACATTTTACCATCTAGCAAACAATGTCAGACAAGATTAAATGGCCAAGAGTTACAACCAGGACAGTTTTCAGTGAAAAATGCAATGCCCATTGATCTCAGAGGTAATCAATTATTGCAACACCTCATAAACGCTTGCAGCTCATTCTACGGTAACAGTCTGTTTGAACTTAAATGTTTTCCTAAAAGACATACTCTGTTTTATATAGGATTAATACAGAAGTCCCATTGCTTATGTGATAGAGCAGTTCAGAAAAGATCTTCACGTTGTTTCTATCCTTAAAAACCTGATCATAAGATCCTTGGCATACCTAGCAGTTCCTTGGGGACTGTGATTTGTTGGTACAGAGGAGGCTTGTGCCCTGTCTCTGCCCTGCTTTGGAATGTCACCATAACCACTCAGTAGTTTTTAGAAAATTATGCTTTTGTATTTTTAGCAACAGTGTCACTCATTTAGCAACAATGTCACTCATTTTCACTAACTCTTAATTTTGTAAGTAATTTTGCATTCTCTCTTGTTCCAAGCTTTTCCCATGCATATTTTATGAAAGTGGAGTAAAAAGATCTTTGCCTTGGAATATGGCACAGTCTGGTAGCATCAATACAGAGATCAGCAGAGTGATTGATGGGCCTACAATGAAGTTTTGTCTATTTGGTGTATTCACTAAGGTTGCTCACACAACTGGATTAAGCACACGCATTTTCCTATCATGTGTGAAAAGCTGCTGCCTTAAAAGTAGAGGCAGAGCTGCAGAGAAGATCTTGAGTTGCTGGTCCTTGCCCATACAGAGTGGGACTGAGTTTGGTACATGTGGGAGGTGGGTTTGGTACACGTGGGAGGTCCTCACTCAAGGAGCACTGCCAACAGAGTGCCAAAGCAATATATTCTACTGTTATTTGCAAATGTACTCTTTTGCTCCATCTCCCAAGGCTCATGACCATGTTCTCTAATAAAGGTTTCCTTGTTTAGATGGTCTAGTCTGCCTTTATACTGGTAAATGTGGCCAAGAGTGCCCATGATCATCAGGCCAACAGCCATGGAATGCACCCTAGCTATTTAAAATTTCTTATCTTTTAAAGCAGGTAAGAAACCCTTCCACAGCTAGATTGCCCAGAGGGAATGGGTCCTGGACCCTGCAATTGCCAGGGCTGGGAATCATATGATACAGTGTGAGTTGGCCTTGGCCAAAACCGTGCCAGGAACTGCTCAAATTATTTACAAATATGGTCCACAGTCTAATTTCAGCTGAGAGTTAAGAAAAGAAATAAAACTAATGAGGCCGAAGATGGAAAAAAAAACAACGAGGAAAGGTGAGGAAGTTGGGTAACTAATGCTCTGAGAGCTCTTGCACAGCTTAGCGGGGGGGCCTTCTATAGGTTAGGAATGGATGAAGGAGGTCAAGGTCCAGCAACCAGAAATCATTGCAAGTTCATCTTGACCTAGACTCTGCATCAGGAAACTTTAGCAGAATGCGTCCCATAAAACATATAAGAAACCTTAGTGCAATTTACATGAACTGAACTATACTACTGAAAAGGGACTCCAAAAAAAAAAAAAAAAAATAATTCTGACCTTGCACTCTCTTTGTATGGAGTATTGTGTTTCCAGTGAGATAAGTGGGGTGGTTGACACAGTTTTCCTACTGATTTTCCCCAAAACTTAATTTTTGGCTCAGGTCAAAATGCAGTTGAATGAATCAGAGATTAGTCATCATGCGTATCTTGGTGTTGTCATTTCCAGAGCTTTCCTTCTAAAAGCAGCCTTTCAGAAATTTGTTTATTTGGATAAAGTGCTAAGGTAGCTCATATACTCAAAATTTAAGTCAAACATTTGAGGCTTACTGGTTGAGTAAAAGGTTGGAAAAATAGCCTGATCTAAAACTTACTTGTTCAGTTGCCCTTGTGTCAGCCACTTGTTGCTTCAAAAATCTGAATCGTTTACCCTGAATATTTAAAGCATGTCTATACTAAGTACACAGTGCATGCGCAGACCCAGAAGGGGACTTCGCACAATGTGAACAGATACTGCTCTGAAGGTGTCACAAGTGTGTGGGAGAGCAGCGGAGGTGATTTTGCCTGCAGAGATAATGAACATTTTGGGGAGTTAGGGACACTAACAGTGTCTCTAACAGCAGTAGGGTACCCTAACAGTAGTAGCGTAGTGCTACTGAAGCATGGCAATCGCTTTGATACCTAATGTATATTCAGCTGTTAGCAGCTCTTGTACCTGAGTCCCTACTTCAGGTCTCCAAAGAGGTACGGGAAGCCATGAGCCATTACAAATGACAGTGTCTCACCTCACCACCAAAACACTCAAAGCATTATCTGCTCATCAAGCTAATGGTGGTTCCTGTCCCCAGCTAACAATTTCCTGTCATTTTACCACCCAGCAACACAGCTGAGGGAGAGGGTTTTGTGGTGCTGCTTCTCAGTGAAAAGGAGCCAAAGATGGGCCTGGGAGTCAGAGAGTCCTACTCCAAAGCAAGAGAGTATTGAGTAAAGCTCTGTTTACAGCCCATTTGTTGCTATATCAGCTAGGGAAACTATCTCCCTGTTCTCAGACCTGATCCAAATGCACTAATAGAGCCACAGTGAAAAGCATTCAAAAGTGTTTGCAGAATTTCCACCCTGCCTGCCAGCGGGATAGTCCTGCACCGTAAATGAGGAGCGCTGTAAGATTTTCTAAGCTGTGAAAAAAATTCAAGTTTCCAAAAAGGACATGACTTTCCTATTACTTGGGTGAACTTTTAAGCACAGCTATATACCTTCTTGAGGTTATACCCCAGTAAGAAAAACACATTAAGATCACCAGAGTGTTCACTCCCTGAGCTAAGGGGCAGTACTCTTCCCGTGTGTCTTGTTACCAGTCTTACTACAGGCGCAGTAAGAAGTTCCATTTCCATCAATGTTTTTTTATCTTTCCAAGCTTTTTACACCCATCCATAAGGAACAGAGTGGTAAGGAACCCTATGGTTTCCATCCCTTTCCCCATGTCAGTACATAGCGGTCTTCCTCACATGCTGCTTTTGGACTGTCTGTTGCCAGCTGAAGCTCACCTTATTTGAACCTCTCTTCTCCCCTTATAAATCCTCCCTCCTTCTACTTTTCTCCACTGCTGTTGACAACTGCACCCTTTCCTCTCTCTCAGACTCTCACATTTCTTGTAATCTTTGATCCTGCCTCCCCCATCTTCTACCCTACATGCAAATTCTGGCAAAATATTTCTCAGATACTGTTGGGATTTTGTTTTTCTGTACTAAGTTTTGGGTTTTTTAACATTACAAAAAAGTGACTCTTCACTGAAATCTTAAAATAATAAATTGCTTGCATTTTGACAGCTCTGGCTCCACATATTGCAATGTTCTCCAGGCTAATTTTGACTAGACTGATGCCACTGCCCTCCAAACAGCTCAAGAGCTCAAACTTCAATCTTATCCTGTCAAACAGGGCAAGTTACCTGCCCATTAGCCTTTGTAGTCAGTCTTTTACGTTAATCCATGCAATAAGTTTAAATTTCTTAAACTTGAAGGTCAGCATATTGCAGACCAGCTGCAGAGATCATAACCAATTCCTTCAGTCCACTCATGCTAGCTCCAAAACTTCTCTTAGTTTCTAAGCACAGTACTCTTTTTTACCTTGTTTTGCAGGATATAGTAAGGGCTCCCAGTAAAATCACATCTTACTGTTTAGTTACAATGAACAGAACTCTCCCTGGCTTTAAAAAGGGACCTCTGAGACAGATGCAAGTCTTCTGCTTTGGCACACTGTGAATCGTCTCAAATTGCACAGAAAGGATTTAAGACCAAAGCTAGGCTAGAAACCCGCCTACCAGCCTAGAGGCTCCAAAACCCTGGAGAGATCTAGCTGAAGTCATCAGCACTCAGACCCAGCTCCCCCGCTGACCAGTCTGCAGAGAATAAATTTTAGGCCTCTGCTTGCTCACTTTCCTCTCAGCACTGACTACATCATCCTTGTGGGTCACTCATGGAAATGAAAATAAATACAGTCCATGACAACTCCTCCTATATCATTCTGTGTCTGCTTTCTGCATCGTAAATGCTGTTATACAGCTGTCTTGCCATAGCTGTCTTTTCCAGGTCTGAGTGCTTTATCACTGCATCTATTCTTTCCCACTCAACCAGAATTTACTTCCAAATGATAAATCTCATAAAAGATTTTCTGGGATTTAGCACCTCCTTAAGAGTCAGCTTCAGAGAAATCTACTGCTGACAGAAAGGCAGAGATACCCAGTGCAACTGCATGGGGACGTTTGAGCAGAAGACCACCTGTATTCCACTTTTGGTTACTCACTCTCCTCTTTTTTGAGCCAAAGAATTGTGTAATCATGCACATCTGTGCAAATATAGCATGCAAAGAGCCCATAGTAGTCTGTGTCAGCTCTCTCTCTCCTCCTTGTGGTTTTGGCTGGAATGGAGTCTGATGATAGACATTCAGCTTCAGATAGGAGAGATTTATCTGACAGTTTTGCATAGAAAGTCTATGCTGTCCATGGGCTTTCAACCATCCAGCTGGGCGTACACTTGATTTTGTTTTCAGTTCCAAACCTAAAATAGTTGTGGAGGTCACACAAGTGTCTAGCGTTCTTTTTTTCACAGCTGCGAAGAAGCCACTGACATGGTGGAGGAAAAGAGAATATTATGGATGTCTCAATGACTCAATATGATGAAGTACAGAAGCCTATCTAAAAAAAAATAGTATTAGTATACTTTAACGATTTCTCTTCTAGGGTTTGTGCATGTGTACGCAGTCAGGTGAGGTGTGATGGGGAATAGGGAGGAGGAGGATGGTATGACAGGTATGAATGAGTGAATCTACCAGGAGGTACCTGTAGAAAGTCAGCATTTTTCCAATATGAAAAGTCTGGGAAAATCAGGTTTATGGTATGGACAGGCAACTGCAGCAATGGTGCAGAAGTATATTCTTATAGCTGTCTGTGTTGGTATTTGTGAGGGAAGATTAGCTCCCAGAAGGTCTTTTTTTTTTTTTTTTTTTTTTTTTTTTTTTTTCTTTGC
>VXAA01000920.1:139773-160084 GCA_013399115.1 Anseranas semipalmata
TTTTTTTCGTCCTGAGGCCTGGAAATGCTGCTTCTTCTGTAGTCCAAAGGTCCAGGAAGATTTCTGGGGTGTTAGTGGAGGAATGGATTATCCCTAGGACCTCTGCAGTATTGTGAGAGTTGGCTCATAAACCACAAGTCTCCAAACATCAACTGCAAGCACTGGGTAATAAAAGAGTGCTTTTGTGCCTCTGTGTGAGATACAGAGACTGACAAAAGTTCATACAACCACGCATTCTTAAATTAGAGGACACTTGATTACTTTAAACATTAAATCTGAATAGTTGAAATGAATCAAGTGACCTGTCTTCACTTGTGAAGCCCCTAATGGCTTATCTCCATTCAATCCATCATCTTCACTGCTTCGTCAGATGTGATGTCCTTTCATTTCAGTCTCCACTGCCCAGCTGGAAAAATTTCAAGCCGGCGTTTTCAGTTTTCTCCTATCCTGATCCTCATCCTTGGGAAGAGTGTCAACTAATTATACATAAATCTACATCATTTCCCTTCCTCCTCAAAGCCTACCTCTGCTTCAAAACCAGTTGGAGTATTGGGAATGATTACCTTGCTTGTGTGCTGAGGCCACTACATATCACATTACCAGGCAAGGTATACTTATTTCACTCCTATAATAAATTTATATTTTTTTCTGGACTATAAATGTATTAGTGCAGGGACTGCCTTTTTGATCAGTGTATGCTGCGCCTAGCATTGCCTGGTCCAGGACCAGGCTTTCAGGCAACACAGAAACACAAATAACTATAAAGAAAAGTGTGAGTGTGCATGTGTGAGAGCAGGAGAGCACACTCCGCCATATTTGTTGAGTGTAGAGCAGTAAAATATATCAATATAGCAAAAGAATTAAAAGATTTTAAAATTTTAGATTTTAAAAGATTAAATTTAATTTAGTTTTGTTTTTATCTGTCAGTTAAAAAAAAAAAAAACTGTCTGGAGATCAAATTTATTCCATTTTCCCAGTGTCTGTCAATGCCTTGCAAACAGTAGAATAAAGGATAAAGATTTTATTTTTCCTCTTTCAGGCATAACAAAATTGCTCTCCGACAAGTAAGAACCTAGAAATTTACTTCAGTTTCTTCCCTAGAAGGCAGCTCATTAAGCTTCCTGACAGGAGAAAACAGTCTGTTAAATGTTGCTCAGCTGCATGCCAGAGCTTCAAAGAGATAGCACTTTCCTTCTCAGAGGGGCCTTATTCTTAAAGCATGCACTCATAAAAAATGAGGATTTAACACAATGGACTTCTGAAGCTTCAGAGTTAGTTTGAGCTATAAAACATGAATAAAATCTATCTACTAGACTTTGCAATCAGTTAGATCAGTACACCCACCACTGAGATCGTGTTTAAAGCTTCTCTATTTACCAGACAAACAATGACCAGAGACACCCTGTGTGCTGATGTTAGAAAACAATAATCCTATAATGGGTTTCCTTGCATCTATTAAGTTCAAAGAAAACAACAGCAACAACAACAAAATAACCCACATCATGAACTAAAAGCACAAACTCCAGGTTGATTAATGAATGTGTGCACAGAAACTCATCTGTTAACAATATTAGCTTAAAAATCAACATGTTTAATGCATGTGAAAACATGTAGGGAGGATCACACATCAGCAGAGCTGTTTAAATTAGGAAAACTTGTTCTTCAAACAGAGAAATTTTTAATCTATGTTAAAAAAATATATATTGGCTATAATAGAACTTCTTTCGCTATCAGATATCAGCTCAGCTGACACGTTATATCATCTCTCTTGCACCCACTAGACATGGAACAAAACAAGATCCAAAACATTAGTCTAAACTTTGGGAAATTCAGTTTAAGATGCAGACGTTTCAATTTCATCATTTCTAATTATTTTGTTGTCAGGTTTCGGCTTTAGTTTTTACTAACTGTGACAAGCAGGTCTATTTTCACCGAAGTCCCTGTCCCAGGCTATTAAGCCTGTCCTAGAGTAGTGATTGAGGATCGCTTAACTAATTCACTCTGTCTTCCCCTTCAGCCTTCTGCTTGATCTGATCTACTCTCATTTTCCTTCACTTGCTTTATTCTTATCTGCTTCTTACCACAGGAAAAGATTTATGGTTGTCTTACAGAGCTGTATTTACCTGCCCACTGCTACCTTTGTAGTGACATCCTGAAGCTTCCCTCTAGGCACTGAATTCAGGTATGAGTCATTATGCACAATCTGAGCGGGCATCCTAACTCAGCCCTCCATTTCTCCTCCTTTTTCCCATCTGTCAGCTGACCAGTACAAATGGCCCATCAAATCCTTCCCTTGTTTTAGTCTACTCTTTGCCAAATTAAATTAAGGAATCTATAGCAATATTGATCAAAAATCTGTCTTACTAAAGAATACCATGAGATGTTATGGAAAAGCTAGAGGAAAATCATTTCAACTATTCATTTCCTTTAGGTCAGAGCCTTTATTCTCTTTTTCAATAACATTTTCTAAGAACTATAGTTGGAAATGTAATGCTGTACATTGCTGTTCTTTTCTTTGAAATTTGGGTAAAAACTTTCAGCAGCTTTCCATCACTCTGTTTTTAACCTTATATTCTCTTTCTTGAACAAAACATCAATTTAAATACTGGATTTAGCAAAGCATGATTCATTTTTCCCTTTTGCAAGAGTAAGTAGTGTGTTAGTGCCAAACAAAAGGTGATGAAAGGGCTGCCTCCAGATGGCATTGTAAAAGCTATAAGCTTTGCTTTGATAAAGACAAGCTCAGTTTGCCAAATCTACCAGCTGCACCTGATGAAGTATTGTTGTTCCAGTTTTCTGGAACTGTGGGAATGTTCCAAGGTGGGAAGGATTTATTGATCCTTCCTTACTGTTTCAGTCTGACTGTTCATCCAGCTGATGAAAGCATGCATACTATTTCTCATTAAAAGTATCAGAGATACAACACTTCTCTGGACCAGAGAAGCATCATATGCCTTTTTCTCTATCATATTCTACCAAATCTTCACATTCTACCCATTTTGGAGACTGGTAAGTTCAGGACTCTCAGAGAGATGTGGGACCACAGACCATGTACAACTCTTTGAAGGTGATCAACACCATCTAATACTTGTGCATGCCATATCTTTTTCCATTGTTTGTGATCCAACTTTTAGGAGGTTGTTTTTAATGAACCACAATAAGAGTAAGTTAAAGAACATGTAACTCCTGCCTATGTTAAGAGAGCCAAGAGGTTACCTGTTTCCATGTACTATTTTCACAGCCTCTGTCAGCACGCCAGATTGGGGTAGCTTTGTTCTAAACCTCTTGAGAAATCGGTTACCTCTGCTCCAAGGTCAATTTTAGAGGTGATATTCTTGTATATATTGATACAAGTTGCTCCAGCCTGTTCAGGTGGGAAATCTGGGTGGTTGAACAATAACCTGAATCTTTAGGACAGAAACCTCAGATAATAAGACAAGCAAATATAAGAAAAATGAGTGATTCTCACTTGTTTGGTCTGGCAAATTCACTTAAAAGGTCTATTTTCTTTTATTTCTTCTATATGCTTCTGTTCAATGAGACTATCTCAGTTGTCCACAGTAGCTCCAGCTTCTCCAGTGATAACTACTGTGAAAGAATTAAAGCAAATACATTTGTCTTTTAACAATACCTGTGTAAATTTGCTTTGAGCAGCACACATTGTCCCACTGCTTAAAGGTAAAGCCATCAAGTAAGGAACTGGTTCCACTGTGTCTCTGTTCATGTAACAGGCTGTAAAGAATAGAAGAGAGGGGGCTGGTGTTAGTGTCTCCTTGGATGGAGATCCCACTGATTTCCCTGCCAATGCTTTGGTCTTGTCAGTTACACAGGTGCATAGAATGACAGCCAATGTCTGGAGCCATTTCGACATTACCAGATCCATCACTACACCCTTGGAAATATGAAGATGTCATTAAAATACATAAATATATATCAATGGAAAATTATCTATAATATCCATCCAACTCTGACAAGAGAATTTGAATGTTTTTATATTAATGGTACATAATGAATTGAACATACCCAATACAGGCAGATGGAAAATTAATGAATAACTACGTGTACATATTCTTAAGGTGGTCTTGAAGTCTCTCCAACATAAAATGAACTTCCCAGGAGTGAACTCTTACTTTTTCTCATCTGTGAATAGCATACCCAGGCACTGAATCAAGTCCAAGTTTCCATCTTGTGATGGTCAGAGCTTCAAAGAATTTGACTTCAACCATTTTTGTTCATTTGTTTCTGTTCTAAACCTGGGGACAACATTTCAGTGATTATGAATTTGGACTTAATTTCTATCTTGTGTTCAGTAGATTGATTTCCAAGAATTACATTATGATTGCCGTGCAAAGGTATGACTCCTGTGTGGCAAAGATACTTCTAAAACTCTTGAGCAAGAAAATCAAGATCAGTGTTACTGATTCAGTAGGAAATCCACTCTTGAATAGCTTTCTTCCTCCTAATGCTTTCCAATAACATCACTTAATAAAATACAAGCAAACCACAGTCAATATAGAAACCAAGTCCTCTGCAGAATACTTTACATACAGAAAATTATTCTCTATGTATAAGTTTAAAATATTCTTAGAAAAGAATAAAGTAATTATTTTGACTGTCACATATATGGTGTCTGCCACATCTCAAAAGGTGATTCTCACCTTTAGCTTAGTGACAGATATACCTTTTAGACTCTAAGACTCTAAGAACCAGAAATGGAATTAAAAAAATATCTTGTCTAGATCCAAGTGCTTTCGTAGTTCTCAGAATAAAATTCTGTATTTTCTTTTCAGTTGGTGGATCATGTCTTCTCCTGATTGAAAGAGTATAGTTTTCTTACTATGCAATACAATTTGCTTCAGTTTCTGTGCACAAGTCACAGTTCTTTTGCACGTCAATCCAGGCCAAATGCAATAGTTGCTCAGTGGTAGAGCTACACAAATTAAATGAAGTATAAGAAATGTATTGTGATGTGGGGAGCACAGAACAAGGGAAAGGAAAGCAAGAGATCAAGGAAATGCTATGTTTGCTGAAGTGAAGCATCTAGAGGAAGGTTATGTCATGGATCTAACTTCAGGAAGAACAGGGGATGTAGAAGTCCAGATGAAGTATATCAACATTTGAGAGGTTCACACAAAGTAAATTTTTCAAAAGCCAATGGATTCATTTCACTCTGAAAACAGTATGGATCAGGTCCATGAATTGTTGGAAAGACTAGCGCACTACAAGATGGATATTCTAGAGGACATTTAATTGGTGGCCTTCTCCTCACTTACTGACTCCCTTCCTCCATTTCCAATGCCACAGAATATTAATTCCACTGTGATTTACATTTCTGACATCTTCCTTTCTCTTCTTAATGTTTTACCTTTAATTAACTGTGTTGATTTTTCAATTCACTGACATATCATTTTCACAGCACCTTGCAAGAAGAACTCCAGGGATTACAAACAAAGACTTTGCGCAAATAGCATGTGGTCTGTGATATTTCCAATTGTATCATACGTGCAGGAACATGCAGCTGGTCATGCCCCATGGATTGCCTTTCCTGTTGCAGATGTCATATCTTTTCCATTTCCCCAAGGCGGTGATGATTCAGGATGATTTATTTTGACTCCTGAGTTTTACTTTTCCCCTGTCTCCCACTGCTGCTTAAACCCTCTCAGTTCCATGGCTTGAAATTCATTTACATCCATTACGATTAAGATTTATGAAAGCAGCTTTCATTCCTTCAATGAATAACTTTTCTCTAACCAAGAACAGAGGGTAAGGTTTAGTAATGATGGGTTAGTCTTTCTTCTCTAGAGAGCAAATCTGGGTTTCTTTGCTAATCTCTAAAAAATAACTGCAGAAATGAACACACAGTCTATAGGCATGGGGATGGCTGGTAAAATAGACAATGTTTAAGACCAGTATAAAAATCAGACCTTTACTTACTTCTTCACGTTATCAATTAAACTTGTTCAGGTATTCATATTAAATTTAGATTCTTTGAAATTTCTGGCTACAAAATAACACGGTTATACTGACAGGGCTAATGAATCCCATTTGCAAATAGAATGTTCTTCCAGTTGTAGAAAAGTTAAAGACCTCTGAGTCTTTTGTAGTTTATAGATAAATTTTGAGGAAGAAGTGGTTTGCAGCAAAAAAGGTTGGATATCTTTTAACTGTGATCCACTGTATGAGGTTAGTAACAACAGGGCCTGCTTGCAAATGTTTCTATTTGGCTGAAATATTTCTATTTCATTTTAAGGTCTGGCAACAATGTCTCTTCGGCTAACCATGGATGTTCCTACAGAAACTGATGTAAAACTAGTAGAGTTAAAGTGAATTTATGCTGCGGCAGCTGAAAAATATAATGCAGTCCTTGATGCCTGTGGCCCAGGCTGAAATGATGAAACAAAGCCACCCTGTAATTTCAGCCTTGAAAGGTGGATTTAAAGCTGGTACTACCATCTAGTGGGCAAAGGAAGGATTCAGTATTACAAATTCTCGTAAATTGCCAGAATCCTGAGACTCAAAGTACCATATTGAAACTTAGGAAGTATAAGGGAAATAGATACACTTATATGATTATAAGATTAATAACATTTCACATTAATGTGAAAAATATAATTAATGGAAGAAATTTAGGAAAAAAGTAAAAGAATTTGGAATATTTTTTTTCATTACTGGTAACACACCAGCTAAATATGATTGCTTTATAGTCTCTTTCTCATAATTTGTCAAGACTTATGTTCTAGCCCTTTAACTCTGTTGGGTTTTGGACTGTCCCATACCTCTGCCTAGACTCATTTAACTTTGGTTTACATTCTTTCTTCTCTTTTCCAAAATCTCATCATGGTTATTCTCACCTCATTCTTACCTCAAGAGGAAACACAGCAGATCTGAGTTTTCAAATTTACACAGAATATTTTGCCTATCATCTTCTGGTTTACCTATTTTATTTTGCTTCACTTTGGGGCTCTTTAGGGCTCTTGGATACATATAGTATGTTAGTCTTAAGAACTACCTAAACCTTATAGTATGGACTGCTCCATACACAAGGTACTGTAAAATGGAATGGTAAAAGGATATTTCCAATTCTTTATCTCACTCCTTGTGTAACTTTGCGTAATCAAATTTATCAGATTGTTCTTCCCTTTCCCCGGCTGTGAAAATTGATTAATCTTTTTGTCTGTTCTGAAAAATCAAGAGTTTTGATAAAAATTATTTGCAAAGTAATTTCCATTTTCAATTAGTTCTGCTTTTGTTCCTTTGTAAAAGACATTTATGTTTCTGCAAACAAATCACTACATAAAAATAACATTATTCAATAACTAGAGTGCTGCTACTATAACCAGTCTTCACTCCTAAATGTGGGATAATGTCTCTCAAACACCTAAATGTGGGATAATGTCTCTCAAACAAAGGTAATTGCAATGTTTCATGAACATTTCTGTGTGCTGGCCAATATTCTTCTCTGATCTTTCATTTCTGTCTTGCTGATGGTAAGTCACCAAATTACAGTTATCTCAAGAGGACTGTAATATTCTTGCAGGATGATTTATGAGTGACGAGTAGGAGCAAAACTCTTCTTGAGAGCTCGTCCCTGTTCACAGTCAGGATGAGGGACCTCAAAGGACTATGCCTTCTTGGGTGTCTTCAACCTGCCAGCAATGCCTGAGGATGTCTCAGAGAGGCAAACTTCGAACATGTTTACTTAAACTTCCTGGGCCAAATTCTTAGCTCATATGTTCATCTGTTCATCTCAGATGGAACTAGGACAGTCTACAAGGGCTACGAATCTTCCTCTTCTTCTCTCTTCCTCCAGACATCTTATGCAGTGCATTGTCAGTAATGAACACATAGCATTATGCTCCTGGGTTTTATGGCACTTCTCTTGAGAGTTATGATACAGTAGTCGGTTATGATCAAAGGCATGCAGGATTGACAAGAGTAAAATTATTTAACAGGATGCTACTGCAGAAGTTGCTGAAACGACTGTGAACATCTGGATTACTGCTACTGGATAGTATTTTGCAACGACAACAAGAAGACTGACACAGTTTGCCCTGTAATGAGCTTACAAGCTATTCACCTCCTTTTACCTAACAGTAACTCAAGCTGAACTTACACAAAATGCAAAAGTTTAATAAAAGGCAAAATCACTAGGTGGCGACTCTCTGTGCTGAACTGCAAATTTTATTTGAGTTAGAGTAGGTTCTGCAGGCTCCAACTTTACAGTGCCACTTTCGCAGTGACTGTAGAAATAAATCAACAAATCGTAGTCTTGGCCTCAAAGAACTCTTCATCTAAAGGGTAATATAAGCCCTTAATAGCAGACTTTTTCACATATTGTATATAAACTATCCTAGAATATCTATATTCTGGTAATAACCTGTCATTTACCTACTCATACCACATCCAGGACTTTAAAATTACATTCTTTTTCTTTTATTGCTGTGTGTTTGTTTCAGGGGAGAGCAAGGGTGACATCAAGTGGTCTATTAGTTATCTGTACAAATGGACTAAGCCTTCAGTGAAGTGAGATCTCTATGATGCCTTGGAGACATAACATGATGCCTATTAAAGCTGCGATCAAATCGAGACTGTATAATTTCTCACATTGGTCTCTCACACTGCATCTTTTAATAAATCATTTCTATCTCTCCATAGACTTGAATTCAGAATTAGGAAACAGAGAGAATTAGTAAACAACAGAAGGCTAAAGGAATATTCTGAAAACTGGCTTTTGCTCGGAATAATAATGTTCCTTCCCAAATTCAGCAGCTTCCCTAGGGAGGATGTTCAAGCAAGAACTGTCAATGATCAAAGGTATTTGTGGATGTGCCACTTATATTAGTAGGGTTTCCCCTCTCCAGCTTTGCAGCTTAGCTTTCTTCAGTTTCCTGCTGGTTTTGAGTATTTTGATATCAGGGCAAGTATTATGTATAAATATGAAACACACGGTGAATCTTTGGGAACTTACATCAGCCTAAATCACTTAATTTATGTCTTCCAAACAATATATAATATAGTATTATAGAAGGGAACTTCCCCAGTCATTCCATATTCACAGAACTGCTAGAACCGGAGGCACTTTACTGGCAAGACACAAGCAGTGAATATCTCTCTGAAACTCATTAGCTACATGTATTCAGTATTTAATTTTGGGAACAGATGTAAGCATAACATTTCTCCTGATCTGCCTGCCTTCCAGCCTTGTATATGCCTCAGGAGTAGCCCACAGCATCCCAAAGACTGTTCAGGCAGATATTATGGCATAGTCAACTGCTATACATGTGGGGTCTTGCCTGTCTGCAGGGCATCTTCCAACTACCTGTCACCTGTCAGCCTGTGTTTCAGACTGTTCTAGCTGTAGGTCCTAATGAGCCACAAAAGACAGAGTAGATATCACACACGGGAGGCAGATTGCTCAGCATTAAGTAACTTTCAAAAACGAAACTTAGGCCTAAAATTTTGCAGTTAAATGGAAGCCTGTTTTCAATGAGATCTAATACAGTCCCATCCAAAAATTACAACTACTAAAACTACTGCTGTTACCTTATCTTTAGGGAAAAAAAAGGCTTTTATATCTTAAACAGCTTTTGAAAAATTTACAGTGATGCTATAATAGGAAGATTTTAAAAATCAAAAATCTTTGCATGTAAGTTAGTATTTAAGAAAAATGGGAGAAAAAAATTATTGAAGTATATTAGTTCATTCTAATATTTCTGCTTATGTCTTCAGTTCTATAATTTCAGGATAAGAGTTTCTATGATAAGTGGATTGACACCACCTCGCTTCAAAGTAATTAGAAGTTAATTAATTCATGAAGATTTAACAGTTTGTGCATTCATTCAGTAATAATCTGGTCTGCACTTGCTTTATCAAAATGTCTTTTGGGGTCATATGACATCGTGATACAACTTCTGATGTCAGGGTTGACAAAAGCAATTTTAATAAGGTCTGTAAAACCAAATCTCCAATAAAAAAGTGATTTTGCAGCTTCATGTACCATTTCTGCTTGATAGTGGTATTCTGCCAAAAGTATTATGACCCAAATCAACAAATTTACATCTGTTTCCAAATTCTTTGGTGGTATCCCTAGATGTGATTTTGACAGGTGGGACACCAATAAAGTAAGGAAGATTCAGAGAGGGAAGTAGCATCTTTTATTACACCAGCTGAAGTTGTTAGAAAAAAAAGATGAGCTCTGAACTCATGGGCCCTTGTTCAGACTGAACTCAGAGTAATGATTTAGGCATCCTATGAACAGAAGCAAAAAAAAAAAAACATGGGCTGACTGGGGATAAGCCTGCACTGTAAATATTCAGGTGTGTTCTTCTCTGCAAGAAGATGTTACTTGGGGTTGTTGGGAGGTGCCAGTCTCGAGATGATGATTTAGAGCACTGACGATGATCTCTGCCGTGCACACAAAGATGAACAGAGGAATGAGCACGCCTCTTCTGTTTGCACAGTGATTCACTGCCTGAGTCTCCTGGCCAGCAGGAGGGAGACCTGGGCTACACTCCTCTTTGGTGCCCGTGGAGACCTGAAGGTCCATCTCAAAGGCGGTAGATGGATGCTCTAGCAAAAAGGATATTCTGAGTCACAGAGGAGAGACAGGGCTGCCGCCTCTGCTCTCACAAGCGTCTGAGTGTTTTACATTTAGCGTTCAATAGAGCTCGGGCAGAAGTTGTCACCCCCATCCTTTTCTCCAGGCGATAGACTCATGCTTTCTCTGCCCTAATAATTACTTAATTATTGCCACATGGAAAAGTTTCAACAGATGGTCTGGAGCTGAATAAATTGTATTCCTGCAGGCCAAGGATTCAACAAAATTTGGCCCCCACAGCTGAGTGAGCCCTCTAGCAGCTGAGCCTATGGAGCTGGCGGCAAGCCCTGAGCTTTTCACCAGACAGTACATCTTGTCAGTGTTTTCTGTGAGTGCCTATCAAGAGTGTAGATAAAGGCACAAGTGGACCTGGGCAGCAGCTGAGCAAGCATTTTTAGGATGTAAGTTTTAGACCTACATAGCAGTGAAGTAAGACATTGGCACTTGTGTTCTTTTATCAACCTAATTGGTTATGGCTAAGGCATGGGCCTGTTTACAGCTTAACTGATAGCATTTAGGATAACATCTTTATAACAATGAATATGAAAGACTTGTCTCACATATGACCCTGTCATTATTCTTCCCCCCCACCCCACCCATACTCTTCCCTTGCTTTCTTTCACGGCCTTGCTGCTCTTCTCCTGAGTCCTGGGTTTACAGCAATATTCTGGATTGTGGAACAATGCCGTCTACTGAGGTAGTTTTTGTTTCCATTTATTTATTTATTTATTTGCAACAGAAGTATCTGAGCAAAGCAGGAAGTTGATTAATAGTTTTTAAATCCTGACAGGCCACTATGATCAGTTGGATATATTGAACATGCCAAAGACCCTCACCTGATGCTTTCTACAAAGAAATGCACAGGCCAAGGACAGGGGCATCATGTCCTCAGCGGCGACACGGGAATACCACAGAAGGATGCAACAGGGCAAACAAGGCTGTGGGAGGGCAGCCCAAGCTGCCGGAATAACACCATTTGGCAGTTCAAATAGGACTGGCTTACACATCACAGATATCCAAAAGCAATTTCTGGGGATGAAAATGAAATTTGTCTTACAGGCAATGATAGTAACCATATCAAAAAAGATTGAGTGCCCATTGTGCTTTTTAAATATGTTTGATTTGGGCAGTGAGCTGGGGAAAGACAGGGGAGAAGGACTTGATATGAATACTTGTTTGGAAAAAACAATCAGCATGTTCTGTCTCTGTTGGTGTCATCAAAGTTACACAAGATACAAGTGAAATCAACTCAGCATTGTTGGGTAAGCACTGTGCAACAGCTACCCAACTGAATTTATATAATACCTCCAAGGGAAAAGAAGCTTATTTTTAGCTGACTGTGTGAAGCAAATAGGCCCAGGAACTGAGACTGAAATATGACAAAACAGTTTTACTCTGAAAAGAGAAATGTAATAAATTAAATAATAATAATAATAATCAAATAGTGAGTAATGAGGAGAAACTCAGGACCAACTATAGAGCAGGAAGTCTTGATGCATTCCAAATAAGGAAGAGAAAAAAAAAAATGAAATAAGCTTTGTATCTGTTTCTGTTCTGTATGTGTTCTGTGTTTCTGTTTTTACAGATCTACTAAAGATACCTGTGCAATGGCTTCGCACTGCACCAACTTGAGATTTTCACCTTGAGTAGGATTACTTCTTGTTTCTGTTGAAATGTTCCAATCAGTTCCATCTCTAACCCCTCATAAGTGCTCTTAACATCCAGCCAGGGGTGAGGGTTTGGGACACTGAGAAGTGGGTTGCAAGCTGCACGCTTGGGTTGATCCAGGACAATGCCATTTTGTGGCAACTTTAAAAGTTTCAGCATATGATTTTTTTTTTCCCAACAATTTGTTGAAAACTGATTCAGTCAGTGACACGCAAATGCAGTGTTAAAGTGAAGCATTCTCTCCTTTGCCATAGCAAGTACACATCTGGATCCCCATAGCACACTCCGCTAAAGCCCTTTCCAGAGGTGAAATACGCAGGTGGGATGTTTGGCTCCATCAAATAGCCTTTTGCAAATGCCACCTCCACAAGGGATGAGCAGGGTCACACCCAGCAGAGGGCAAGCGCTGCACTGCAGTGGGCAGCGTGCTGGGTGGCAGGAGGAGCTTCCCAGGTACCTTGTTCTGATCTTCTCAAGCTTCTGCCTGGTAGATGCTGTTCAGTGTTTCACCGCTTAACATTATTTAAAGTGCAGCTTTGGGGCAGATCTATAGGATGAAGCAAGGCCAGCTATTAGTGCCCATTTAGTCATGCGGGGCCTGGTCAGACATGGGGACCAAGAGCACCCTATGCTGCCTCCTCCCTGGTCCCCACCACGCCAGCCCTGGGCTCCCACACAGACCCATGGGTGAAGAGGCCCCTGCAACAGCAGGGCAGGAGGAACAGCAAAATGAAAACACATCTGCACCAAAAGGCCCATTTCTACCAATATCCTCCTTCCACAGGAAATTAATGAAGCATAAGCTTTAAGGGGATGTTATCAGTTCAAACATTTGTGTTAATAAGAAACTCAGTTTTGGTTGTTGTTGTTGTTTCTGTGAAAAGTACTCTTTCCAAATAACCATGATCAAAGGAGAGAGAAACCATCCAGATGCTCTTGTATAGCAAAACAAAACATGAGACGCTTTTGACTTTATAAATCCTGTAACGACAACAAAGTTTAAAAATCAAAGTTTTCAAGAGAAAGAAAATAAATCCAGTCGGGTCAGATCAACGTATTTCAAGTCTAAAGAAATCATCTGAAATGTGCTTTTCACATTATAGATTTCACTGGCATATCTTTCCACTTTCTGCTTAGAGCTACCCACATAAGTAATGCATGCATTAATTAACTAGAGATACATAGGCAGTGATATATATATATATATATATATGAATACTATGTAAATTGTCTATAGCATACAGCTTGACTCTTGTCTTTGATCTGCTGATAATCTCAAAGTGTGTTGATTTCAGCAGGCCAAATAATTTTTATTTCTGCTGGGAGTACTTTTGGCAAGTTTTCCATCAGTAGGAAATGAGCTGGAAAACTGTGGTGAAACTTCAAAGCAGCAGCTTAAGGTGATCATTCACTTCATGAATTTCTGACTGTCTGCTGTTTAACAACGTACTGAGTTCTTCTTCCCTCATACACTTTTAGAAACTATGAATGGGATGAATTTATGAAAATCATACATGAGATGTGTGAGAGATCCAGCAACTTTGGAATACAGAGCATTTTCCAAATCATAAAGATAGTAAGGGAAGCTTTAAAGACTCAAATGCTGTCTTAATAGTGTATTCATTTGTACAAATAAATGGACTCTAAATCCTTTTACACTTCAGAGACATATTTCCTGAGGTGGGAGGTGTGTTGTTCATTTTCTTTTCTTTCTTTTCTTTCTTTTCTTTCTTTTCCCTTCCTGTTTTGTTATACATATCATTCTTCTCCGTACCACATGCTGTGACAGAGAACTTCTGAGCTCTAGTAATACCCTCAGGTACCATAGAATCATGGACTGGTTTGGGCTGGAATGGACCTTAAAGACCACCTGGTTCCAACCCCCTGCCATGGGCAGGGACACCTCCCAACAGACCAGGTTGCTCAAAGCCCCATCCAACCTGGCCTTGAGCACTTCCAGGGATGGGGCATCCACAGTCTCTCTGGCTATATGCCTCACACAGCTACAATAAACTGGGGACACTGTGAAGTCTGCTGTAACTCATACTAGGAAGGGGAGCATTCTAGCTGAAATTCCAAAGGACACAAAGGCAATCTTTTCCAGGGCTTAAATTCTAAAGTAAGGCAAGACATAAGTAGATAATATGAGGGAGAATGAAAAGAAATCTTAATAGTCAAAAATGTCATGAAAAGTCACCTGGATTCAGAGATGAATGATGTGCAGGGAGAATTTGACTGTGCCTTGGAGTAACTGATCCAGTTATTAATTGTCCAGTCATTAAGCGGGGTTGTGCAAACAGCTTCACATGCCAAGCAAGGCCAGGATATATTTGACTTCTTAGACATTATTTGCAATTGCATTTCTCTTTCTCTTAGTGTAACCATTATTCTTAATATAGTCTGCTTCCTTCTCAGAAATAAGAGTCACTTCACAGCAAAAGCACCACTGAAAGTCACAGAAAGAAGACTGCATTTACATAATTATTGTTTCAATTTTTGGCTAAACACCTACAAAGCAACACAGCAGGGTCTGAATTAATTGGTTGCCACAGAATATATAATGCATAATCCTATCTCAAGCAAGAGTAGAAACCAAAGCAAGCTTTGAAAATGACCAGTTAAGGAAAGAAACTACATCAGTATGAAGGGTTTCAACATTTGTTCACTTGATGATGGTAATCTTGGAGGAAAAACAGAGACGACTACAGCTCTGGGAAAGCATTTATTTTTTCAGAGCGCTGGGAGAACATGGGATCTATTGACCTGGAACAGCAGCAAGAATGACAAACAAGTCCAATGACAGTGCCCCTGGCAGTGGCTAAAAGCTGATGTTTCAGGGGCAGGGGGAGGACAGGAGCTTGCCAGACCCACAGCACCGACAGCGATAAGGGATGGATTTGGGCTCCAGCTCAGATGTTACCTTGCTGTACAGCTGCTTCTTCCATATGGTACAGCATGATATCTCACAGCCCACATAAGGTTGTATGCCCTGCTTCTGCCTGAAGTCACCCGCGGATGGAGGAAGCATACACCCAGAGATCTATCACCCTCCTCTTTGGTTCATAAAAGTTTGCATGAAAGCAGGGAAGAGATGCAAGGCAGGTTAGTTATTCTCTGGTTAGAAGAAGTACTGGCAAGAAAGAAAAAGGAGTAAGATCAGATGTCCAAAGCAGAATCCACTTCTGCATGCCCTAAGCAAAGGAGGATAGAGTGGGTATGCAGCAGATACATCTGTACATATCCTCCATAACAGGAAAAAGTTCTCCAAAACCACTGAAAACAGGAACAGGCCCAAATGTCATTCCCAGACCTTACGGTAGAGCACATTTTCACGGTCTCTAAAACAGGGAGAGTTAGATGCTGACCAGATTGGCTGCTGTGGCCAAATCCGTTGGCTGTGTATCAGGGATGGGACTGAATGTGGATCTTTAGATTTCTTCTTTCCTCCTTTTCTTCTTCTTTCCTCCTCCACCCCCACCCCCCCCAACAAAGAATTTTCAGGTTGAGATGTGATACAGAATAGAGACAAGTACCTTCCCTAATACTATTGTTCTATTTCGAGTACCAAAATGTCTGAATGCTCCCAAACATCCATCTTTTCTTTTGCTAAATGCTTATCAGTAATGTTTCTACCATTTGAGGCTGTGCATAGGCAGGGCATCCTGCAAGACAATGCTGAAAATGAGCCTGATTTGGTCACAACAAAGCCCAAATACTAACGCCCTGCTAAATCTGCACTAACTAACTCAAAATAACAATAATAATAATAATAATAATAAACATATTCTCTATCTTCTTCCAGGCCTAGGATGTGGCCACTAACAAGGTCTCATGCCGAGTTGTGATGGCTCAGGACTAGGACAAGGAGACATTAACTTATTGGTTTGAAACTCCATTTCACCAGGGACTCCATTAGAGAAACTACTTTCACTCCACTGACATTTTAAAGGCAAATCGTTGTGGGCTTGTACAACAAATGCTATAATCAAAGGTAGGTCAGGTTTACTCAGCTCTTTTTGCTCAACCAGGAAGACCAAATAGGTGAGTTTGTCCTTAGATGACTGAAACAATGCATTTTTGCCTGTGAAACCAGTTGCTATACTTGCATGGCAAAAGTAAAACAAGCACAGAGTGTCACATTAGTTTAAAAATGTTATGACACATTAATGTTTCCATGAACTTGAATTCCTTTTAAAAGTGACTTGGAGAAGAAAAGAAAAACAGCTTCCAGAACATTCAGTAGTACATTAAGTTATGTATTCTAAGTCCTGGAGGTGAAACATTTTTAGCACTTACGGCAGCTGTGGGGTTCCAGTCTTCATACTGAGCCAGCTATTAATATGCGACAGAAAGCATCTGTGATCTACTGCTCCGAGGGTTCAAGCCCCAAAGCATCCAGAAAGCATGTGCACAATCCTTCACTCACACAGCTGATCGACCGCACCACGCATAAGTCAACGTGATGTACACGCTCTGATGTGACAGGTCCAAAATATAATGCACTCTACATATGATTTGATCTTAATTAGAAGAACAAGGTTCTTTCACATAGCAATTTTCTTTTAGAAAAAGGCATAGGGCATGGTGAGACATTAATGTTAGCATCAGTCATCATAAAACATAGGGGCAAGATCTACTTCAAGGCTTGTGGGTATGAAGTTTACATTAGAAACAGGATTATGCTACTGCTAATGGGAACATGATTGCTGTTCTAACTTCCCCCTAAACCGGACTGGGGCATCATTATGAACTTAACTATTGACAGCGAGAATAACTGCCCAAGCTTATGTTGTGAAATGCCTGCCCCATTCCTTTGATGTCCAGGCTTCTGAGTCTCCACGTAAGCCTGTAGGCAAATAGGGCAGTACAGGACCAGGGCCAAGCAGCTGGCTCCACGTCAGGCTGTAACAGACCTTTCTGAATCACACAGCCACCCACATGCCCAGGAATGTTTCCACCCTGCTTTGTTTTTGTTTTTTGTTTTGGTTTTTTTTTTTCTGGACAATTGGATCAAAGCAGTCTAACTGGAAAGAGATTTCATTCACTCCAGTCAGCATGGGAATATGTCTGGTTTAAACTTGATTTTGAGGAGAGCATATTTTCTCCACTTTGGTCTTCCTTGAGTAATACAATTACTCCTTTTTACCTGTCATGGCATTGGCGCCTGCTATTTAGCAGCTTCCTCCTGTTGGTGCAGTTTCTGCAATTAAGATGTCAAGCTGATAAGCAGGGAAAATTATGCGGTGGTGTCTAAGGGAACTCTGACTGGATGAAAAAAAGGGAAAGAAAAAAGGTGTTACGACAATACCTGGCAAAAGTAGGCACCTTTTAAGAAGAAAAGTGCGTCTCCCTTTGCCAGCCTGTCTCAGCACTGCACGGGAGAACAGGCTGTGCTCCGACGCACTGCCCAAGGAAAGTTTCGGGAAGGCCTGCAGCACAGCCTGTGAAGTGGCTCGTCACGCGTCCCTGCCTCTGTCAGCTGCTTCCCCGGGCTGGCGGGGTGGGCCTCCTGAAGGAGAGCTGCCACCGCGTCCCTCAGCCTTGGAGCAACTCCTCCTGTTCACCTCCCTGAGGCAGGGGAAGTCACGGCATGGGAACATGGGCGTGAGGCCCCATGGTCTGGAGAACGGTTTTCCCAGGGATCGTCACTCCTTGCACTTCAGGGCTGCTGACAGACCATAATACTGGCTAAATAAACAATTGTGGGGAATGGACATTCATATCTTGGGACCTGTTGAGGATTCACAACAGACCTGTGGTCATTTTTATCATGTTTGGGCTAAATCCTCT
Source organism: Anseranas semipalmata (assembly GCA_013399115.1). Classification (NCBI taxonomy): domain Eukaryota; kingdom Metazoa; phylum Chordata; class Aves; order Anseriformes; family Anseranatidae; genus Anseranas; species Anseranas semipalmata. The sequence continues at coordinate 157,829 of VXAA01000920.1, forward strand.
AATCTGTAGTCACTTTAATCCACTTGATACGAAAGGAGCCCTTGACTTACTCCCTGCTTCCACAAAAGCACATCACATTGTTTACGCTACTTTCACCAGTTCCAGTCCACCTCAATGCACAAGCAGAGCCTTTGGGTTGTAGACTATTAGAAACTGCACTAAAACAGTCATTGACATAACTCAAAACCTATTGGAATTTAAACAGCAAGAATTTATAATTTTGATTCTGAGTGATCAGAGCAAAAATTGGGGCACTGCCACCTGTGCGTTTGGTCTGGCCTCTGCTTAAGCCAGAAGCCACGGCATTTTCAAAGAAACATGCAGAACAATTCCAAATAGTATACTAGATCATTTTAACGTCCACAGCTATACGCTGCAATAGGCTGCATCTTGTCCTAGTGACAATCCACATGAGCCCAGTTCTGATATTACAGTCTTGCTAATGCATTTTTCTCCAAATGGATTGCTCAGCAGTAACAATTATTCAGAGAAAAGTGGCAGACAGGGTCAGGCAGCAGCAGAATGAAAAGTGAAAACTTGAAAGATGCTAGATGAATATTTATGCAGAGCAATCTTCACTCTCGCATTATGGTGCATAATGGGATCAGCAAAGCTAACCGAATTCACGCTGCGTGCACTTCCTCTGTGAGAACTTAGTTTAATCTGCACATAAGACTGACAACCCGTGAACACAGAGAAAACGTTCAATGGCATGTAAAAACTTTGCTGAAATAATGTTTCTGACTATATCAATGTTCTGGCAATGACAGAATAAACAACATTTTTTTTTTCCAGGCAGACTTTAAATCCACAGCCCCTTTTTTTGAAATTACATCCAAACGTTGTCGCAGCAGACTTTGTTCTTTTGTTTCACTGCTGGTTCGGTATGTCCCACTGGCAGCTGAAAAGCATCCATGGGGATGGAGTAATGAGGACAAGGATTTCAGAACAGCCTGACACTGACCATCACTTAAGGGCTGACGACTACAAGGAGCAGCCAGGCAAATTTCTGCTCTGACGTTGCAAGATTTGTCAGAGAATACTTCTCATTGCAAAAACGAATGGCTGTCAGCCAACTTTGTACAGTCTGTATTATTTTGCAAGATTCTCCTCTCGAGGTGTCCAAAATTTGATCTCAGTGCACACTGTCAGTGACATCCATTCCTGCACCGTAGGGTCAGCACAAGACCTGTGGATCAGCCCTTTTGAGGGCTGCAGGTTCGTCACACAGACATGTCTGCATTTCACCCATTCTTCGTATTTTTGTGAGCAGGACACTACTACTACTACTAAGCCCAAGAAGCTATTTCAACCTGTAGTTATGGATGGGCCCCCAAAATAATTGGCCACCTGTGGCTACCTATAAAAATATTTAGAAAGCCAACTAAACTCTTGACATTTGTATCAGTGTCTTAAAAACTTGTTTAGCAAGACCTGTTTTTTCCTTGGCATTTCTGGAATATATTGACTTACTGTTTTAAGTCTCTGTCTAAATATTGGAAAAGCAGTTTTTCCTTATCATATTTTAGGATTTCCTCTTCTAACCCAGGGGTGCTGCTTCACTCCTTCACTTCGTTGCACGCTTCAGCATATGCCTAATGCCACTTAATTAATGTCTATCTGAAAACGCTTTACAGAATCCCTGGACCCATGTGAGAAAGTGGAAAACAATGCAATTCAAGTTATCTGGATATTTGAACCTTCCAAAATACGTAATTTAGGTATCATGTAAGAGTTTATGTCCAATCCCATTTCTCAAAAAGTTGTAATTATTCGTGACCAACAGCCTATCAGAAGTACAGCAGTCACAGTCAGCTACACCATGCGACTTCATTAGACCAGAAGATATAACATAAACCTAAAAAATACAGAGTTCTGTGTTTTGAACACAATACTTTTTGCTTCAGCGCTTGCTTTAGAAAGCACTCGACTGCTGTTGTTTTTTCCCTCCCTGCAAAGGAAGACGTGGGGCAGCCTCGCCCGACGCTAGCTTCCAGCAGCCTTCCGCTACCTCAGGCGCTGGGCACCGCCACCGCAGCTGCGGAGCTGAGGGCCTGCAGCCCCCGCCCCGCCCCCCCGTGCCGCCGCGCGCCGCCGCGCAGCCGTCCCCGCGCGGCTGTTTGTTCAAGCTAAAAATAGACGGCGGCCCCTGACACCCGCCTTCCGATTGGCTGCCGCGGCCGTGCCGCCAGCCTATGGGAGCGCGGGGCGCGGCGGGGCCGGGCCTGGGCCCCTCGGCGGGCTGCGGGTCGGGGC
>VXAA01000920.1:173194-207254 GCA_013399115.1 Anseranas semipalmata
TATTTTAATAAGCCCAGATAAAACACAATGACTAATAGAGATACAAATGTCATGAACTTTTCTGGCTACAGAAATCCATAAGCAGCTCAGAAGTAGTTGATGTAATGTGTTTGGTCCCTTCATGTTAATAAAGACCTCATTTGTTTTACTGCTAGGATTTTTTTCATGGGCTCAAATATACCATTTGTTCTGCCTTTTTTTTTTTTTTTTTTCACATGCNNCTTTGATTGCCAAAGGCTATCTCAAATGTTTCATTCTTCCAGAGGGGGAAAAAGTCTTTAGAAATAAATTCGGAATTCTTTCACGGACAGTATTTGAAAAATCTGTGTGCACTGGAACTGAAAAGCTAAAAACCCACAACTTCATTGTACTTTTTTCACCTGAATTCAGTCATCTGTCACATGACAAGGGAGACCTGAATTCACAGAGTTGGAAAAAGGCCAATTTGAGAAACTCTGGCTTACTGGCCTACTTTCAGATAGCATCATCTCAAAAATAGCATTAATCCCTTTGTTTAGTGTATTATCCTTGAAATAAAGAGCTGAAGAGTAAGTAATCCACTTCTGTACAAAAAATACTTAAAGTTCCTGTAGCTTTGCCTACAATACTCAACCATTTTAATCTTTTGCCACTGTTCCCTAGTGTTTATTTCATAATCTAATTCAGACATTGCTGCTGTCATCAGAATTCACCAATAAAATGTCTTTTGTAAAGAGAACATCATAGAGTACCTGGGAGCACTCATGCCACTAAGGACTATCTAAAGACTTCTTACACCCTGGCCTCTTCGCAGAGGGCTGTAAGCAGGCCCACCGGCAGGCCCGTAACCGCGCAGTGACTGCCAGCGTAGCTGCGGATGTTTGCAACATGGCCGCCAGCTCCATTTGTTACTGCCACTTGGGTGGCCCTTGCTGCTCTTGCAGAGAAACTGGTAGAACAGGGGAATTAAGCATTTCTTGAGAGCTGCAAGTGGTAATTCCTAGGTCACAGCTGATCCTGGAGCTGTTGACTATAGCCCCTGTGTCCTGCTGGACGTTCACAGCACTGAATGTCCGCTTCGGTCTCCAGGTGCGCACATTGCTGTACTTCTTACATCGCCTTCTCTAGACAAACCTCGGATGGTTTCTCACAAAGCCACTCATGACCCTGTGGTTCAAACACAGGGATACCTGTTTTATGATAACTGCCTCACTGGTGTTCACTTTGCCTGATGACATCACTGGTGCAAGAATTTCCACTTGTTTTAAAGCACATACAAAATCCTTTTTGTAAAAGTAATCCACGTTCTCCACCTAGCTCTCCTGCACAGCTTTGAAGTTGAAGTGTCAGGCAGGAGTCATGTACAGGTGCCATGTCTAGTTCTGCGGTGGGCTTCCTGACGCCTTCCAGTTGAGCCCTTTGTGCTATTTCAATGCTCGCTGTTTTATGTGGGCGATGGAAAGGGTAGCCTTCTGTCCCTTTGCTTCTCGAGTCCTTTGTCTTCTCTGGTTATACTGAGGGCTCTTGCTGACAGAGAGCACTCATAATAGATGTCTGAGATCAGGTCTAATAAATTTCCCTGATTTTAGTGCAGGTCTGTATTGTTTGTTGTTGTTGTTGTTGTTGTTTTGTTGTTGTTGTTGTTGTTGTTGTTTAGCAATTTAGGACTAGAAATATCATATTTAGTATTTCTGAATAAAAACATAATGTGCTGAGCTCAAAGATGCTGGATATCATCAGTAACAAGAAAATACTTCCAGATAGCAAATGGTCAGTCACTGTGAGCTAAAAGTGAATTGCAGAGCAATCCCATCCTTTTCTTTGAAAAATCAATATGTGTGTCCTTCCTGACCTAGTTACTTTTTTTTTGTCTTTTTCATATTGAGCCTAGGATATATGAAATATGAACAGTATATTTTTTTCAGTCTTGAAAGGTCTTTTAATACATCCAGAGACAAAAATCATATTATTCACAAAGGCATTGGTGCTTGTTAGTATGAGGGAAAAAATCTGTATAATTCCAGCTATCAACACTACTTCAAGAAAATAAGACAAAGGCAACGTTGTGTATGAAGCTTATTGAATTGCAAACTGCTTTCTCAGCAATCAGAGCTGCACGCTGATGCAAATCAGATGCTTACATAATGCTATTATGAAAGGAGTGTGACAAAGAGCTGGAGTGATTAAGATACTCTTTGTGTGTTCATACTGTGTTGTCCTTTCACTCCAAAAAAACACTGACAAATTAACTGCTTGAAATGGACCATTCTGAAGCCACTCAGTGTCAAACGGATCTCTGTACTCTGCTGACTTTTCACCCAATTCTTTTTCTTTCTTTTTTTTTTTTTTCCTTAGGTGCTTCACGGAGCACAGCAAGGATCAAGAAACCTTTTTCAATGTTTCATTGTGGGACAGTGCTCTCATCTCAGATGCACATGCATGTGCCGTACAGAGTGTCACATGGCTATGATTAGGATGTGGTCTTCTGCTAACATGCTGATGAAAAAGCAGCTTCTAATTTAAGACACGTACTGTGCTTCACTACACATCCTGACTGATACAAATTATAGCATTTGTGTATGGCCTCAAAGTGGCTGTTTTCAATACAGCCATGTCAGGAAACAGATTAGAACCTAATCTTTATTATTTTAGTTGGTTAGTATTGCAATAAGCATATATATATCTAATAATAATAAACGATCAAATAATAATAAACAAATCTAAATAGATTTGTTTCCTCTTACTTGTGTTCTTCCACTTTTATCCCTTTGCAAAAGTTCTCTGGCAGATGTGTTGAAAAGCACATTGAATAGGAAAGGCTGCTTATTGAAAATCAATTTATTTAGAACGGATAAATGTGATGTCCATAGTGGAAACTGCATTTGCAGGGTTTTGTGTGTCTGTATCCAATGACAGTGTAAATATGCAATGTGATTTTTTTACATTACAGGTGGTATCAATAAACTGTTTGTGCACAAACAAAAGACCAAGGACTGATGACAGAGGTGGTAGGACTATTATGATCAAGGAATTAGAGTTATAATAATACTAATAAAAATAATACATATATATTATATCTCCTAGTACCTTCTTTTCAGTTCTAGATGACATGCATAAGCATCAAAGCTAACTCAAACAGCCATAATCATTTTGAACTGATGATTTTCTCCATGTTTCTTATTGTAAGATTAGTCTTACAATAAGTATAAGATAAAACAAGTAACATATCATGGGGAATGAATTCAGATGAAGTTAGGAGGGAATTGAAATAAAGGCTTATTTTCTGCTTTGTGATAATAGCAGACACATAAAATGGAAAATAGTGAGTTTGGGGAAAAAGTGCTCAGAGCACTTTTGTGCTAAAAAGGATGTTTGTAAGGATATTTATCTGTAGATTTTTTTAAGTTCCTTTAGCATACTTCTTTCAAAAAAAAAAAATACCTCACAGTGCTGTGAAGTTGCTACACATGTTAAGTTTGGATGCGTAAGGCCAAGTCACAAGCAAGTGAAATGGTAAAGAAGAAAACATATCAGTAATTTGGATGACCTCCTTTTCCTCCCTCCGTGTTTTTCCTGGGGTCGCCAAAAACAAAAGTGCAGAGTCCTTTTGATGCAAAGAGTGATGAATGAATCCCTGGCAGTTGCCCCAAATGAGGAAATGAAACAGGAGGAAGAAGACAAAAGAGAAAACAATGGCTGAAAGAGTAACCCATATTTCTCCAAATGTTTATACTATGCATTTGGCCAATGTACAGTATTACTATTATTTGCATCATACCAGTAGGTTTTATCTGAGATCCTGCAGTTGGCTGATATAAAAGCACATATTTAGAAATGAGAACTTGTATCTAAAATATTCTGAGCATTTGAGACAAAGAGGGTTAGGAAGAAAAACAGGTGTCTAACATACCTTAGATTCTGTTTTTGATTGTGGTACTGGTCTGGCTTTGATTGTGGCCTGATTGCAGGCCAGCAACAACAATTTTAAATGCCTATTTTTATATAAAAATGGCTCACCCAATGTCAGAATTCAGATCTGTAGCAGAGCCAGAAATAGAATCCAGGTCACCTGGGAAACTAAGTTATTTCCTTATCCTGAGGTTATCATATTATGTATAATGTGGTGATAAATTAACTGAATGAAATCCTCTTCCACCTCCCTTCCTTGTAACTGCTTGGTGATATTAATTATATTTCCACATTATGTGACCTCCCATATTTATTCCAGTGTATTAACAGTCTTCCCAGAGAATTTAATCTCTGCCCCCACAGGACAGCTCCATATAAAATATTGCAAAAAATACTATTAAGAAATTGCAAATAGAAAGAACTTGGTACCAATTGTCTCCTTTTATGTCAGATGCGTTCTTCTAACTCATAATGCCATAAATAACAAAAAATCACTGATGTGAATTACATTATGTCTTTCAAGCCTGCTGCTATTGTAAGTGAAGCTTGGATGGAAGACAGTCAAAATCAAAAGTATAAGCATTCCACCCTTTTCTGAGCTTTCTTCTAGTAAAATCACAGAGCCAAGTGAATCAGGGCATATTAATGTAGCATTTGTCTCTTTTTGCATTTAATAAAATATGAATGATTTGCTTTGTTTATGTGAAATAGACAACATGTTCAATAGTGGGTGCCTTTTAACATAAGGTACTACTGTGTGTAGATGCTTCTTTTGGTATGTTACTGCCGGATATTATAAATATTTTCATGTCCAGGGTGTGGATGAAACCTCAGTCCCTGACTACCTGAAATATATTGGAAAACGAGTACACACAAAGTGTTTCTATGTATGTTGTCTAGAAGTGGGAGGTAATAAGGTAGCAAGGGCATGGCAAAAATGCTACTTCTGCATTCCTTTTGTAATGCTGCCTTCCTTCCAATTGGGAAAAGAGAGGTTGCCTTGAGAGAAGTCCTGCAGGGATAAACCTCAAAGAGTGGAGTCCAGCTCTGCTGTTTTACAGAGCCAAACAAGTCAAATATATGGCCTGAGTTCCTGCTTCAGAAAGAGAATTTGGTACCAAAGAGAATGGGCACCAAACTTAAATCCTGTTTGTCATCACTTATTCAAGCTGAGTATCTCTGACAGAGCTGAGCTGTGGGCAGGAAGGGAGATGTCATGACTAAAGCTTTTGACACATGGTTGATATGGAGATTTCTGACCTTTCCAGTCCTCCTTTTGCTTTCCATGTGAAAAACCAAGATACAATATTTTGCTTGAGATTTCACTTTGCCAAATCAAATTGAACATACAAAAAAAGCTTTTGCTTTAAATTCAGTCTGTGTCTGCATAATGTGTTTCAGTATCGAGCTTTGTGAGCCAAGGAGTTACCACATAAAGTGGGATTAAGGAAGACATTTTGCAGTGGTCTGTGGAAACAATACTTCCTGAGCTTGTTTGTTTGCAGACTATAACTTGTCATTTATGCATATTGCCAAGATGCTGCTGTCATTGATATAGCAATGATTGGTAGGAATTTTTGTCTGTTTTTTAGCATAATTTTAACCCTAAAAATGGATCTTTGTTTTTCTCTGCTTTCCTAACAACTTTAAGAATGTCATTAAATGGGTTATATTTTTTAATGTGCTTTTCTTTTCTTATTACTATCTCTGTCCCCTAAATGAGTCGATAACGAGAATCGCTGCCATTGCAGTGCTGCTGTAATTCAGTATCCAAAGACAGAAATGAGAACTGACAATGGCACAAGATGAGTCCACTCCCATCCCAGCACCTCCAATTGTAACAGGAATGGAAGATGGCATCACATTTACTTGCTCAGGCTGTGACAGGAATGAGAAATGGGAAAAGGGCAGCTCCATTTTCTTCTAGTGTTATGCTTTGAAAGTTTTTGAGTCCTGAAAATCTGCAACAGCCAGTTTATAAAGCTTTTTCTACTTGCTCCTCTTTTTAACCAAAATACTCTCTCTAAACACACTGTTCACTAGGGCTCAGTCCTACAAGAAATTAGCTAAATTCTTGAAAAAATAGTGAAGGTGACAGACAGTGTACAGAGAGGACACCCAGGACATGCGAGTCATTCAGAAACAATGTGTAGAACTTCCCCATCTTCTTACCAATGTAATGTTGGCAAAGAAGCATGCTAAGAATAGTCAAAGTTGGATTGAAATGAACCCATTCGTTGTTCATTGTGTGAACACTATTGTAAGGACTGTTGTGTGTCTGCAGTCTCTCCAAATCATTAAGTACCAGTTTGAGAAATTCCCTGAGTGGCCACACCTTTGGAACAAATTTACACTGCTAATTTATACTTACAGCTACTTCTAAAATGTTGTCTTAGACCTATTTTTCGTTGACCATCATTGTGGCATACATCAATACTTGGTGACAGAGCCCTGTCCCCATGCTGCTGCCCTTCATAGACTCTGGTTTTCTGGGTTCTTTTAAAAGCATTACATACCAAAAAAAAAAAAAAAAGTCGATAAAAAGACATATGATAATAACCATACATGCCTCAGGCGTCATGGATTTAAAATGTCATGCATACACAGAGAGTATTGTTTGTTAGAAGTCAGCGGTCTCAATAACCCATTATAGCTTTATTTACTCAAGGGCACACAATAAACTAATTTCATCTCCCAGCCAAGCACTCCTTTGCTTAAACCCACATTACCCCATAATGCACTCAGGCTGCCATTCACCTCACAGGCATTGTTTCTGCACACATTTTCTATAATATAAATTTGCACCTCTTGCCAGCCCAAAACCAAAACCATGCTGTGAAACAAAGGCACAATCATTTTATGACTTTGGCCTGCAGTTAATAAGCCTTTGAGTAACTTGTTTCTGTTGCTCTGGAGATCAAGAGAGAAAAGCAAATGTTGTGCCCTGAGTTGCTGACAGTGACAGTGGGAGACTGAAATAGCCACATTTTGAGAAATGCAGAGACTGTCCTTGTAACAACACACCCTGAAGGACAGGAGAACCTCAGAATTTGTCGTAAGTGGAGTGAATTGTGTGGAATAATTTTGGTAAAGGACTTGTGCATAGAGGGGTATTCCCATGTCTGGGGGGAAAAATGGAAAACCAAAACTCATCCAATTAAGTTCCTATCCTTCCTCCCCTTTCCTATTTTCAGGATAAAATATAAGGACCAGTAGTAGAAGACCAGATGAGAAAAAGTGCACTTTTGTGTCTTTTTAGATTCCATCATTTCCACGCATGGGACTGTCTCTTCACTGCATGTTCTGATCATTCCTTCAGTCGAGTCAAAAGTTAGATGGAATTTCAAAAAGTTTTGGCGGAAAACATTTTGTATCATTCATATAACTGCACTGAAACATGTTCCAGGACAGTTTTGGCACTCCTGCCTCTCATTCCAGGAACTGTAAAGAGGCATATGGCAATTAAAAAATTAGGAGAGTGATCTGAACTTGCTGAACCTCAGATGATGTTTAGTTTGGGTTCAGACCAAGTTTTGGGCAAACATACCAAGGACTCTTATTTAGTAAGAGCTGTTTTTATGCTCCCTGTAATTTGGATCTTTGTGTGAAGCTGTTTTTCATTTGCATTATGCTAGATGTGTATATTAAATAAATATCAGGTTATGAATTTTGGCAACCTTGAACATGGCTTGCATTTGCAGATGATTTGTAGTTTCATCATTTTCATAACTACATTTTTATTTTGCTAACTGCTAAAGGAATTTTTCTTCTTCTTCTTAATTTAATTAAGCTGCAAAAAGAGAATTCTTCTCCTTCCCTCTGAGAAAATTGGAAAGGCAGGGAAAAGTCTGTTCTCATACTCAGCTGGATTCTGCAGTGAGAGAAGCAGTTATGGGACTGAACATGATGCTTCTTCAGGACAGAGAGCTGATCATTTAAATCATGGATGACCTCTTTCTTGGGAATGTTTTAGGAGCATGTTTGCCTATCATGTTTTAGGAGCACATCTTTGCCTGTTTTGGCCAGCCTTTTAATTTCTTGCCTCACTTTTGTACCTCTGATACAAGTTTTCCGTCATAATAGCTTCTATCCAGTGTTGAGTTTAACAAAGAGTGTCTTGTAAAGCTTTTGCAATTTTCAAGCAAAACAAAATCAAGCAAGTAGTGGGGAACCCCATACCAGAGCGTTTTCTCAGGGCAGTAGTGGCACAGTGACTACCCTTTCTCCTAGCCCACTGGGAGTGCTACATTGCTGCTGTTGCATAGTTTGCATCTTTCAGTATGTTCTCTCCTGATTTTCTCTGAAAGACAGTTATTTACCTCCTTTATTCCTGCTCAGCTCCTGGCCTTTTTTCACTTTTTTGATTGAAGCTGAGCCATATTAACTGGTCCATTAATTTGCCTACACTCTTTTTTGATTAGAAAACATGGTCTTGGCTTTGCTGTTAGCTGAGTATCAATGCCATTTCTCTCTTCTTGTTTTCCTTTTGTCTTTTTTACTTGTGTTCTCACTAGAAGTTCCAAATAACACTGAGGTCTCTGTGCAGTGGTGGGGACTACTGCTACAAATAAGCAGTTGGAGTGGGACCCTTCCTCATTGAGCTTGGAATTTAATGACCGTTTTGTAATGCTGTCAAGTTTGGCATTGTGCACATAAACATAGCAAAGTGTTGCTTTGGACAGTGCCTGCCCAAGGAGCATACAGCATAAGAAGATGTACAAAACAAGAAAAGTGCACAAGAGTGCACTTGTCTCCTGCCTTGGAGTGCTCTTCCAGCCCCCAGTGCTTTGCAGCCCAAGAGCTTTCCACGTCTTCGTAGTCAGATGACTTGCCATGGCCAGATATTGCTGCTGTGGATTTAGATACAGAACTTGGAGCTGAATTTAAGTGCCCTTGCAGTAGAGCTGGGAGAATGGCTCGTGGGAACAGTTGCTTCAGGGCAAAGATGGTCACAGGATCACAGAATCACAGAATGGTTGAGGTTGTAAGGGACCTTTGGAGATCATCTAGTCCAACCCCCTGCCAAGCAATGTCCTGAGCATAACCAGCACTCAGCATTATTCCTTCTTCCCTTCATAATGGAAAGTCACCTCACTTCCAGTCACTTCCACCCAGGGAAGCACTGGAAGTTGGTCTCTGTAGTATGTCTGAAGACTCCCTCTGAGCATATCCTTAGCAGTACTCTGTTCTTGGAAGCTGGTTGCCAGTAGTCCAGCAAGTGGGGTATGCTGAGGACAGTATATCTTGTTCCTCTGAGATTAAATATGACAGGAATGTGTTTGCTCCAATATGGGCGTGGCGGATAACTTTGCAGTCTCTTCTTGAGCTGGACTCTCTTATAAACATTGCAGAACATTGAAGTAGGGCTCTACGCACCAGAGTGTGAAAATAAACACAAGCTGGGAGGGCATGCATATAATACATGCTGTGGTTCACTATCTTTTGAAAATCTATTGCTTTTCTCATTGACTTTCTGGCAGATAAAATGTTAACCTGTCAATTTCAGGAAGAATGCTGACGACAAGAAGAGGTTAAAAAACACTAAATCAGCACAATGCTTGGCTGATCCTGAATTTTTCCATAAAACATAAACCTAATTCCTCTACCTTGTAGGGGGACCAAAGCGTGGCTGTGTGTCACAGCTCACTGGGTGTGACATTCTGAAAAAAGCATCTGCTCTGCTCTTGGCAAAGATTTTCAAAAACAATTTGTGCTTTATCTCTGTGAAACCAAGAGATCACACATCAGCCAACACACTGTCAGGTATAACCAAATCAATGGCTGGCTTACCTCCCAAGGTCTGTCCCCTAGTTTTGTTACTGCTGACAGGGGAGCCAGCAGTTAAAGGGCAGCGTAAGATGCCAATTTGAAGATACACTAGGTTTTGCACATTAGCTGTGTCTACAAAAGCACAGTTTGCTTTATAGTGGTGATAGTATCAAACAACTTCTAGCATAAGCTTGCAAAGGGGTTATCCAGTTTTGTGTGTCATTTGAACCCCCACAGATGTTTTCTTAAACAGCAGAATAAAAGTCGACAACAAGAATAACAAAACCAATATCTATATATAAAGTCTAGCAAGAAGCAGTGTCTCAAGAAAACTGTACTTTTTAGCAACTAGAAGCAAAAACCCAACATAAACACATGAAGTGGGTATAAGACATGTAGTGCTGGAATATAGTACCACATTTTCCATCCTCTTTAGGGAAGGCCACACATATTGTCTGTGAATGAGAAATAGCTGGGAAGTAATCTTTATCAGCCTGAAATGTATACTGGTAATCTTCAGAGCAAGTTATATTTTGCAAATTACAGTACTTGCACTACCAAGTGGAAAGATGTTTAATGTGAGGATTTCAATAATGAAAGGATTTTAAAATAAAAGATATATTCTTTGCTTATTGTTCCCTGATACGGCAATATAAATACTTGTTAAGGATAGTTGAAGACTATCCCTACTTAAAAAAATTGTAGCTGTGTGCCCTTACCTGGTACTGTTGAAACCAGCAGCAAATCCACGGATTTATGTCATCTCTCTGCAGTCTTCGATCAGGTCATCATATTCTGTCAAAACTTCTGTTGTTTTTTTCACAAGCTATTGCATTTTGTAACTCTCTATAGCTTGTGCTCATCTTTGCTTCCCACTTGTTCTCAATGTCTTTTTTTGTTTGTTTGTTTGTCTGTTTGGTTGGTTGGTTGGTTTTTTTGCTTTTAAAGATTTAAAATTATTCTGGAATCCTAATCCTAAATAACCCTGAGCATGAGTAGGGAAAGAAGTCTCTAAAATATTCAGTATAAAGTTATTTAGCCCCTTGCTGGCCATGACTTGAGAGCCTGTTTTAGTCCCACATGTTTTAGGTGGATGAATAATGTGTGTGGATTAGCAGAGCTTGTGTTGGCTCTTTGTTGTAAATCAGATGAAGAATGTGCAGCCAGGATGAATAAATAAAAGGAAGTCCTACAAAATCACTCAGTTTTCTAAAAATACCTTGGACCATGGTGCTATATTTTCAATAGCTCTTCCCAGTTTGATATGAGTTGTGTCATTTGGAATTCGAGGAGAAAGATGTCTCTGTGTGTCAGTGCAGCTGCTTTTCCTAAATATGGAAATGTGAAGGATCTAAGGTGAAAGTGTCTATCATTTTTTTCTCCCTCAGCCCATTAGATGTTTATCAGAACCTGGCTTTTTGTTTCCAAAATCACTACTTTACCAAGGATGGCTTTAAAATTATGCTTGCAAACACACAGATAACTATGGCGGCCATGACTGCAGATGGCAGAGCCTGTGGGACTACATCTGGCTGATGGGCATTCACCAGTGGTGTTCCCCAGGGCTCCATTCTAGGGCCAGTCCTGTTCAACATTATTATCAGTGATCTGTATGCAGGAGTGGAATGCATCCTCAGCAAGTTTGTTGATGACACTAAACTGGAAGGCGCTGTTGACTCCTTGGAGGGATGAGAGGACTTGCAGAGAGATCTGTTGGAGCATTGGACAATCAACAACAGCATGAAGTTCAACAAAGGAAAATGCTGGGTGCTGCACCTGGGACGGAGTAATGGTGGACACAGGTACAGACTGGGAGATGTGTGGCTGGAGAGCAGTTCTGCAGAAAGGGATCTGGGGGTGCTGGTTGACAACAGGCTCAACATGAGCCATCAATGTGCCCTGGCAGCCAAGAAGGCAAACGCCATTTTGGTGTGCATTAAACACATCATAGCCAGCCAGTCAAAAGAGGTGATTCTCCCACTATATTTAGCATTGGTGCAGCCTCACCTTGAATATTGTGTGCAGTTCTATTCTATACAGTATTAAAAGGATGTTAAGTTACGTGAAAACACCCAAAGGAGGGCAATAAAGCTGGTAAAAGATCTGGAAGACATGTCCTAGGAGGAGAGCCTGAGGACAGCTGGGAGGCTCAGAGGCGACCTCATTCCTCTCTACAACTTCCTGAGAAGGGGAAGCGGGGAAGGAGGTGCCGGTCTCTTCTCCCTTGTAACCAACAATAGGATGTGTGGGAATGGCACAAAGCTACATCAAGGGATGTTCCAACTGGACATTAGGAAAAATTTCTTTACCATGAGGGTAGTCAAACACTGGAACAGGCTTCCTAGAGAGGTGTTTGATGCCCCACACCTGTCAGTGTTCAAGAGGCATTTGGGCAATGCCCTCATCAATATACTTTAACTTTTGGTTAGCCCTGACGCAGTCGGGCAGTTGGACTAGATGATCTTTGAAGGTTGCTTCCAACTGAATTATTCTCTTCTCTTCTCTTCTCTTCTCTTCTCTTCTCTTCTCTTCTCTTCTCTTCTCTTCTCTTCTCTTCTCTTCTCTTCTCTTCTCTTCTCTTCTCTTCTCTTCTCTTCTCTTCTCTTCTCTTCTCTTCTCTTCTCTTCTCTTCTCTTCTCTTCTCTTCTCTTCTCTTCTCTTCTCTTCTCTTCTCTTCTCTTCTCTTCTCTTCTCTTCTCTTCTCTTCTCTTCTCTTCTCTTCTCTTCTCTTCTCTTCTCTTCTCTTCTCTTCTCTTCTCTTCTCTTCTCTTCTCTTCTCTTCTCTTCTCTTCTCTTCTCTTCTCTTCTCTTCTCTTCTCTTCTCTTCTCTTCTCTTCTCTTCTCTTCTCTTCTCTTCTCTTCTCTTCTCTTCTCTTCTCTTCTCTTCTCTTCTCTTCTCTTCTCTTCTCTTCTCTTCTCTTCTCTTCTCTTCTCTTCTCTTCTCTTCTCTTCTCTTCTCTTCTCTTCTCTTCTCTTCTCTTCTCTTCTCTTCTCTTCTCTTCTCTTCTCTTCTCTTCTCTTCTCTTCTCTTCTCTTCTCTTCTCTTCTCTTCTCTTCTCTTCTCTTCTCTTCTCTTCTCTTCTCTTCTCTTCTCTTCTCTTCTCTTCTCTTCTCTTCTCTTCTCTTCTCTTCTCTTCTCTTCTCTATCATATCTGTCCTGTGGAAGGTTTGTAAAAAGAGAAGTCCTGACTAACGGTAATGCTCAAAGCTTGGCAATCTCTGAAGGGGATGTGGACCCTCTGAAGGGGTGTTTGTGAAGGGCTGGGGATATCAGATGTGAGTTAACACCTCGGTCCAATACTGATAGACACCTCAATATTAAATGGAAAGGATGTCATCATTCTTCCCATGGCACTGTAAGTTTTGTCCTTCTAATTTTGCACGCTATTTTTACTTTCTCTTCTTCTTTTCTATGTAATGATTGCATCCCTGTCTTCTGCTTCCCATCCTGTTAGCCTCAAATTTGACAGGAAAGTTCTGGTGATATCTGAATGTGAGTCAGAACCCATCCAGAAAGGCAGCTTACTTATTGCGTTGATAGCCTTGGGCTTTTGCTGAATTCTTACTACCCATTGTATAGAACCTTTCTTACAGCACAGTGTGGCTTTAAACAAATATTAGATCTAAAATCTAGGTCACTTTTCATAGTGAAGGGCAGATAAGAGTTTTGCTCATTTTCTAGTGAAAAATCATTTTTACTGGTTGACTTGATGCTTTGAAAAGGAAAATAAGTTAAAGTAGGAATAGTGTAGATAATTATGCAGTTTGAGTTCAGGAGTGATTTCTCAGCATTAGGCGGAGTATTGTTTAAATACTGTGGATGACAATGATTAAGGCAAATAATTGATACCCTCTTTAGAGTGGTGCTTCGGTAGCCCAGTATTCTCCTAGGATACAGTCAGGTGTATGATAATGAGGAATTACTAATAGTTTTCACATATTTGAGTGTATGGAAACAATGAAGGCAGAGCTGGCTTCAGAAAATAATCTTTTGAGCAGTCCATAACTGTTTTGAAGCATTAGACATGTCTGATTTTACATAAACTGAAATTTCCTGAGAGACACCAGTTTTTTTCATCGTTATGGTAAATGGTCAGATTTTCAGCCTACTTTGTTTGTTTGGCTTTTGTGTAATACTCAAACAATCCTTCACTGACTGGTAGCCAACCTTTTTCACATACAGATTTACAGAATACACGTACTTTTATATACACATTTTTTCATACTAGGAATACACATAGATATTTAAACTTTCTACCACCACACATGCTAACATTACAAGAAGGCATCACATATTGTAAACTTCTTTCTGTAATTTCTATTTTTTAAATTATTAAAACAAAGTTTCTTTAAACAACAATGTGTCATTGCTGTTATTATGCATGTGTATAAGACCAACCCAGTGACAAGCAAGTCAGAAAATTCTGAGGATAATCTGTTGCTGAATAACTTAAGTGTCTGCCACCCTAAAACCCTTAAAAAAAAACTGTAGGAGATCCAAGCAGGTCACAAAGTGCCACTCTTGTCATCACTGCAGATGATGATGTTTCAGAAAGAAATTTCACTGTGCAAAGATCAGTGCAACATGCTCTTTTAGAGTAGCATAATTTGAAAGAACCCTGAAGCTGTTTTAAACTCATTCCAAAATATCTTCTGGTTGCCCTTGAGACTAAAAAAGCAGAAAATGGGTAAGAATTCACATGTTGGAGGGAAATAGAAAAAGCAAATGAAGCCACAACCTAGTTGAAAATTCAGTCTGGCATATCAGCCATAAGTACTGTGCATGCAGTCCCCTAGGACTCAATTTTGTTGATATCTAGGAGAAACTGGGGGTCAGTCTGAGCCCTCAGAACAGGCATCTTAAAGAGAAATTAGAGTCTGCTTTGCAGAGGCCACAAATGTAAAGTTCTGCAAAATGCTCCTTGGAGAACAATCTGGCCAACAACCTGTCAGAGGAAGAAATGTAAAAAGCAGTGACAAGATCTCTGTGCTGAATCGACATTTTAATTAACTCTGCAGAACAATAGTGACTCTAAAAAAGAATATTGCTGTATACTATGCTCTTACTAAGCCCTCATTTTTTTATTTTTTATTTTTTGAAGGATATAGTTTTAGTGGTGGAATTAAAATTCACACAAATGCCTAAAGCATCCATAGAGTCACATCCCAGAACTGAAAAGCCTGTGCTCAGAGCATTCAGAGCAGAGAGCTTCTTTTCACCATACCTTGAAAGATGTCTCTGTGGCCAGGAAAGTTAGAATTCATCACACAGCCCTTGAAGGTTATCTGTCAAAAGTCTAGACTCCACTAACAGTCAAAGGAAAGAAAAGGCATTTCTAGGACATGATTTCTCTCATCCCAAAGTGGGTACCTGTGATAGGTCAGATTAGTAATTCCCTAAGAGTACCCATTTCTCTCAATTTTCTATGAAAGGAGCTCGAAAGGAGACGTCTGAATCATAGGTACTGAAGCTTTCATGAGATCAGTCTCACCCTGACTGTCTTGGCAAGTCACATAGCTTCAGCGGGAGTGTTTGTAAATATATCTGAGGGGAAATTTAGGATAACAGCACTGAAGATAGTGATCTGCTGGGGTACTATGTTTATAAAGTTATTAATAACCTCATGAATACAATTAATGAATGATTAGCTTGAAATTAATAGTTCGAATATATTTCATGACATAGCCTAAAACATATTAACTGAAAGGTCAATATTGTTATTTTCAGTTACTCTCTCAAGTGACAATACAAGGATATGAGAAAAATTAACAACATTTCTTAGTGTTGATGAAATTGAAAGCTGAAAAATGGGCAAGTACAGAAAATGGCAACTCAGCTTTCATAATTTTTTTTTCCCTGAGTTCAAATTCATTGTGCTGTTGTAAAAAATAGTTAAATGTGATAAGGAAAAAACAAAAACAAAAGAGAGAGTGAAAAGATGAAAGGAGAAAATCTTTGACCACAAAACTGAGATTTTTTTTGTTTATATCTGTAACATCTATTTTTATAGGTAAAATTTATATGAAGATGTCTCAGTTCTTTGAAGTTCCCTACATACAGAGTATATGAATTTAGGTTGTAACTTTGACAGGAACTTCAACCTTCTTAATTTTGATTCTTGGATCTAATCTTCTGGTTCTGTACTACGATATTGACAGAAAAAGACAAATCTAAGCTGAAAAATTAAGTCAGAAGGTCTTGTCCAAAGTAGTCTTTTCACTAAACTAAAACAAAAGTAACCCCCCCTAAAAAACATTCATGAATTACAGCCACAAGTTTGACTTTGCTGACTCAGCTTGATTTGATTTCAAATTCTTCATATTTTCTTAAGCTTTTCATAGTTTGATTTCCTTTCTGCTGCCAAAAAAAGAGAAAAAGAATCATGTTACCACATAAATTCTTGTACAGAGTCTGTAATGTGAGATTTTTTAATTTATTACATCAACAGATACTAAAAGAGTAACTTGTCCACAGATCATTGGCCTAAACCACTGACAGCACTTTTGTCTTGATATTTCTGATTGAAAAATGTTGAATTTTTGATTCCATAGATCTGCACATGCACAACAACTCCCATAATAGTGAAAGCTATAGTTTATATTTTGTTCTGAGACCTCAAGATTTCATTGCAACTCCCAGTTCTGGGATGACCTGAGCTATGTCTTGCCCCTTGTCTGAGGCATGCATTGCTCTTGAGCCACCCCTTGCACAGGTGGCAAGCACAGGGCACGGTCTGGGTAGGAGCTACCTGCATGTCACTGTTCTCCAGCTGGGCGTTCAGTCTGGCCAGTGGTGGGATCGCAAGTAAGGGTTGTAGTGTGGAGCACTTCTCACCCGTAATCTAGACACTGCCTAAGTCTGCTGGATCTTTTACTTTAGGCATGTGCGTGAGGTTTGGGATCACTCTATGGATTTCTGCATAGAGGATGCAGAGCTACAGAAGATGATATTCTATTGTGTGATATGGGATAGTGGTTGCCCAAGGCTGTATTTCAAGCAGGCAGTGTGAACAGATATCAGGCCGTGATGAATTTTGTATGTCTCAGGGTTCTTTGGTTGAAAAATGATATTTCAGACACCAGCTGGTAAAATTAGTAGACTATAAATTCCATAATATAAATCACTTGTGGGAAGTGATAAAAGATGTAGTTAGAAATGACAGTAATTCATCTGAGGTAATGGAATTAGTTCATAAATTAAAAAAAAAGAAAAAAAGAAAAAAAAAGAAAGATATGTGACCCGTATTGATTTTTTTTTTCTCTTTAGTTATAATGGCTGCTGTTTCAATGAAAGAAAGAAAAAGTAGATTTTTTTTTGCAAACTCAGAGTGAGAGCACTACACAAGGACAGCAGCAAGGAACAAGATACTGGGTGACCTAAGTATAATACAGGCACTTTTAGAATTTGCTCACTACCTTACTGTTCTGAATGTTTAACAAGGTAGTCCTAACTTAAAGCCACAACTCTTCTGTTTTCAGTTAATCAGCACTAGTGAATTCATCCTATTTTTAGTTACAACATACTTAATCAGATCTCATTGGTAGTGTCTGTACTGAAAAGTAGGTGCACTTGGGGCTGTGCCATGCATTTCTGGTTGCTGATTTTGAAACCTCTTGGAGCATGTTCAAAGCACCATGAGCATCCAAATTTCCTGCTAAAGGACACTGGAGTGTGTTGGGGTACACTGCCAGCAAGATTCACATAGAGAATTACAGAGATTCACATATTGCCCTGTAGTTTAAGCACAACTACTCTATCATGTAAAATAAACAATTTTCATGATGCTTTTGCTCATTCTTTCAATAATTTAAATAAAATTTCAATCTGAGTGTGCACACTGAGTAATAAGATGAGAAAATTAAAATTATGCAAATATTTTTGGAAGTCACTCCATTCTCCAGTTAGAATTTGGAAAAATGTGCATGTTTGTGTGTATATTCAAATTATAATATGATCAGACTACTTGCTTTAGGTTAAGTTGATATGACAACCTATCCTAATGGAATTGTCACTAATCTGAATTATCTCTTGTTAAAAGAAAGGACAGACAACTGATTTCTGTAATGCAAGGACCAACAGGCTGAATTTCAGTGGCAGATCCCAGCCTCCTTCTGCTAATAGATATTCTTCATCATTGCAATTATTGAAGTAATGAAAACCTAGACTAGTAAAAAAAAAATGCAGTTTCTGGTGCTGATTTGATAAGAATTATACACTATGTTGATTCCTTCTAAAACTCATTTTAAACCCCCCTAACCTTGTCCTCCTTTCTTGTTACCTTTATGTTTATCTCATTCCTCATTTAAGCATTGTCTTTTCACACAGGATTCACCTAACTTTAGCCATCTAGAAGTTAATCATCTAGTCTAAATGAGGGTAAATGGAGAGTGACAGGAAATTCCTGAGGGTGATTCACTTTATCCTAAAATAGGTAATGCAGCCAGATTGGGAAGAATTGCCCTCTGGAAGTGGGCCACCCACTTACCTGTAGAGGGAATGCAGGCAAATAGCTTGCTCTGGGTGAATCCTATCTTTAGAGTGGAAGTTGTTTGGGGAAGAAAATTCAGGCAGGGCCACAATTTAACATTTCCAAATGTTCCAGTAGGTACCTGTGGGATTAAAAAAAAAAAAAAAAAAAGGCCATTTGAAAGCAACAACAAAAATATTCCAAACCAACGACCAAAAAAATGTTTGGCTTCTACCAATATTCTACCAATAATTTTCAGTTGGCATCTTCCAGACCTGTTTTGAGAATCTTGGAAAAGCTGAGCCTTTATGTCTAGATGCCTGAATAAAACAGAGAGATCTTGGTGCTGTTTGAGACTTGAAGGAACTACTGGGAAGTCCAAATCTTAAACTTCCAATGGTACTGCACAGTCCTTGTGAGCTAGAGCTCTTCCCACATTGACCTGCTGAAGCTTATGGTGTGTACATCTGATTTTACAAATTTGTAACTATTTTTGTGTGAAAGTGAAACTAGAGAAACTACATCAACACTTTTGTCACTTCGAGTGGCTTCTTAAAAGAAAAAAAGAAAAAAGAAGTTTTAATTCAAAAATCTCTTCTTCCTGTCCTTGTCCTACACACAAAGGCTTAAAATTAATTTTTGTTGCAAAGTCAAAATTTTCAAGTAGAACATTGAATTTTTTTTTCATAGCAACCTTTTGGAGCACATGTTCATCCTCATCTGCATTAGCCAAGTAGCTTAAGCCATCATTGGTCAAACACTTTGACTTTGCTAATTATGTAGCAACATGGAGTTTCTTTCTGGAAATGATTTTCTCCACTGGCCATGTTTAGGCAGAACACAGCCCATTTTCACTGCCTCAGAGATCAGAAACAGTCAGAGACAAACCAGGAATCTGCTTCCAAAACATAAACAATGTCTGCAAGAATTGTGGTGAAAAATAATGGTTTATCTGTGATTATTTTAGAGGAATTACTCCGGAGTTATGAAGATGCTGTCCTGCAGTATTGTTGTAAATGATGTTTACTAATTATTCTTTCAGGACTGCTTCCTTCTGGATTCTATAAATAAGAATTAGCAATTAACAAGCAATCTTCCCTGATTTTGTGCATTCAAACATTTTGCAATGAAAGAATTTTTTTGATCCTCAAAAGTAAAAGAAATATTTCTCAGTTACTTCCTTATTTTTGTCATTTAATCCATCCTTAAACAGAAACTTCTTCTGGAGCCTGAAACAGCTACCAAAGCCAAGAGTAGATAATAATAAACATGTTTATGTCAGTCATTATGAACTAGTATAATCCACCAATATGTGCTTGTTTGCTACTAACTGCTTTTACACAGCCACAGACTCTGAGTGTTGAGACTCATCCAGCACATCCTGGGACTTGCAAGCAGGGCTGGCTGAAGATGCACCTTCACCCCTCTGCAGAGGTATGGGGATAATGTATGGGATCAGCATTCATGCTTGCATTACACTTCTTTTCTAAGGTACTGCACCTTCCAAACCTGGGAGCTAACGGTCTCTTTAAAAGACTTCATTAAGGCAATTGAACACCGAAACCAGATCTGCAGTACGCTTGAATATTACAATCCCACCTCTCCTACTCAGCTATTTTCTGCTCCTCTAGGAGCCTCTCTGGGTGTAGAATCATAGAATCATAGAATATCCTGAGTTGGAAGGGACCCACAAGGACCATTGAGTCCAACTCCTGGCTCCACACAGAACCATCTAAAAATCAGACCATATGTCTGAGAGCATTGTCCAAACCCTTCTTGACCTCTGGGAGGCTCAGTGCCGTGACCACTGCCCTGGGAAGCCTGTTCCAGTGCCCAACCACCCTCTCGGTGAAGAACCTTTTCCTACCACCCAGCCTGCCCCTCCCCTGTCACAGCTCCATGCCGTTCCCTCGGGTCCTGTCGCTGTCACCAGAGACAAGAGATCAGCGCCTGCCCCTCCACTCCCCTCGTGAGGAAGCTGCAGGCCACCATGAGGCCTCCCCTCAGTCTCCTCTTCTCTGGGCTGAACAAACCAAGTGACTTCATCCTCTTCTCATATGTCTTCCCCCTCTAGACCCTTCACCATCTTTGTTGCCCTCCTTTGGATGCTCTCTAGTAGTTTTATGTCCTTCTTAGATTGTGGCTCCCAAAACTTCACACATTATTTGAGGTAAGGCCGCACCAGTGCAGAGCAGAACGGGACACTCACTTCCATCGACCGGCTAGCAATGCCATGCTTGATGCATCCCAGTGTAACTTCTCAGTTTCCTTGGCAGTTAAAATTCTGCTTTCTACAGGACCATGAATGTTATGGTTGGATGTTTCAGCATCTATCTTCCATTCAAACATGAAGGGAATCCAGCAACTTGGCACGTCTCAGTGAGAATCCCCTTGAGGGAGTAATCTGCTATTGTATCCTCATGACATGTTCAAAGTAAATGAACAAGATATGACTCTTCATAAAAGGTAGTTGCAACAACTTATCACTACAAATTATTTCTAATGCTACAGCTTAGTGGCAAGGGCAGTTTCCTAGTATGTGTAGGGATCCTGGGCTGGTCATCTCCTCAGTCTAACAAAGTTTGAAGGCACAGTTCTTGCTTCTGAAGTGGTGGCCTTTGCCATCAGGTTACAAGCACTTTTGAATAGGGCAAGCTCTTCACCTCTTCTTCTGAAGACTTTACATCCAAGACTTCAGAAGAGAATAACCAAGCACTACAGAGAAACTAAGTCTGCATCTTGGATATTGGGCATTTTATCATTAAGTGAGGCAGCCTGCATTCTGATCCTCACATTTTAAAGTCAACAACCTTTACCTACAAATAATCAACAAATGATTAGGTAAAATAAACACTTGGTCATAACCATAGACATTAATGAGGTCAAATTACCACAGAAGTTTTTATTCCATCCTTTTTTTTGATTTCTGCACAGCTATCTTGCTTCAGCATAAGGGCCGGAGAACATTTCCCCCACTACAGTTCATTTTCTGTCAGGTGGTTGAGGTGTTCTGAGAAGAAATGTGCTCCTGAGTGATCCTGAATGCATATCTTGGCTATTTGATTATTACATACAGACAGATGGAAAGAACCGAAGGTCCTTAGCATCAGGAGAGGCTTCTGTTCCCTGGATCCCAAAGGATGGCAGCATCTCTCTAAAGCCTTGACTCAAGCAGTTAGGAATGTGGCCAAGCATCTAAAAGTTAGATGCTACAGTCTAAAATCTGCAAGCAGTGAAATCCTTTTCTGCTGTAGTTCTTGAAATGTGATTCCAAAATCTGATCCACATGAGGTTATATAAAGATGTAACACCATGGACTGGGTTGAGGCTCTGGCCACACGGCTCGTTCCAGCCTTGGGACCTTAGAGATGGCAGTGCTTTTTTTTCATGGAGTTTTCCATGTGAATGACACCTTTTCACAATGCACTTTTTAAAAGTTGCTTTCCTTAATTACAGTGGAAAAGTGCTTAAGGAAAGGAAGAATAACAATTTTAGAGTGGAGAAATCATCTGACAAAATCTGAATGCTGTAGCAATAGAAATCCAGGTTGACTGCAAGGAAAATGAAGTGGACAAAGCCAGGTGGTAGAAAAGCTTTCTTTCCCATCATGACTCTGCCAAAAGGTCCTGACAGAAGAAAATACTGAAAGCTATAGTTAGTTAAAGGTCCTGACAAAAGAAAATACTGAAAGCTATAGTTAGTTAAAGCTGAAGCTGCCTTCAGAGAGCAGCACTGTTATTTTCTGTATGTAAGAACTGTATGTTTTATTTTGGACTTTTTTTATCTCAAAGTTATTGAGAGTCTCATGCAGTGTTGCACAAATGAAATCCTGACAGTAAAACAACTCATGAGCGACAAGTCTAAACTCATCATATTGGACAATTCCTTGAACCCAGAAAAAAACTTATGCGTACTGTAATCCCATATACCCCACTTTTTCTTTTTTTCTTTTTTCTTTTTTTTCTTTTTTTTTCTTTTTTTTTCTTTTTTTTTTCCCCCCCAAACATTATTATTACTAGTACCTTTGAGTAGAATTTTTACTTTTGAGCTATAGGTTGGTTGAGGCAATTTCTGAAATAACATCAGCCCTACTCTTACTGGCAAGTGGAGACTGACATTTTGAAGTAATACTATTTAAAAGCAGAGCAATAAAATGATAAGAGCATTACCAGGTTAAAGGTTTATAAAAATAAATAGACTGCAATTGAGATTCATGTGACTGGATAGTACATAAAGAATATGATTTGTGAAAAGTATGATCTGCAAGTATTTATCATGCTGTCATTTATCAAGTTTGTGCTGAAAATCCTAAAATTATTATTTACCTTTTCTAAGCCTGTGGTGTATTGAAAGCATTTTAGCTACTTTGCCTATTGTCATGAATGTAGTATCTTATTGAATCGCTCATCTGTAGAATGTCATCTGTCCTTTTTCCCATCACCACATTTGTGCTATATTGCCCACACAGAAGCACCTCCCCTCCTTCTTTCACAGATTCACAGATTCACAGAATTGTAGGGGTTGGAAGGGATCTCCAGAGATCATTGGGTCCAACCCCCCTGCCACAGCAGGTTCTCTAGAGCAGGCTGCACAGGTAGGCATCTAGACGGGTCTTGAATATCTCCAGAGAAGGAGACTCCACAACCTCCCTGGGCAGCCTGTTCCAGTGCTCCGTCACCCTCACCGTGAAGAAGTTCCTTCGCATGTTGGTGCGGAACTTCCTGTGCTCCATTTTGTGGCCATTGCCCCTTGTCCTGTCCCCACAGACCATTGAAAAGAGGCTGGCCATATCCCTGCGTCCCCCACACTGCAGGTATTTATATACATTGATAAGGTCCCCTCTCAGTCTTCTTTTGTCAAGGCTGAACAGACCCAGGTCCCTCAGCCTTTCCTCATAGGAGAGATGCTCCAGGCCCGGTGTCATCTTTGTGGCCCTCCGCTGGACTCTCTCTAGAAGATCCCTGTCTCTCTTGTACCGGGCAGCCCAGAACTGGACACTTTCCTACATTGAAACATAGAAATACCATATACAGTCTTCTCACATGGGCTGAGACACAAACACATGCTGTCAGTGAAGGGATTTTTATACTAAGTAACGCCTAAAACTTATTTTTCATTTAGTTGTTGCTAAATGGGTGACCTCTGCCATGCAGACCCTCCAGTTTCATTTCCCAAAATAATTATAGTCTTGAGCTCTTAGATACATTTTTCATGTACCAAAAGAGCTGTGTATACTCTTGGATAGTGTCATGAGGTTTAATCTAAATAAATTTCTGAGGCTTTTGATACAGACTTGATTTTGACTGAATTACTAGGATCTGCTCTTAAACAACGTCTCCTGTTTTAGCAGCGTGCTAAAATACTCTCAGGTGAAATCCTTCAAGAATCCCATAGCTTATACTTGATAAGATTTAATTATTTTACAACTTATCTCTTTCACATTAGTGCTCCCCCTGCATTTAGCACATCCAAAGGAGAAATCCAAGTGTTGAATTATGAAAAATAATTCCAGCGTAGGAATATGGGTAATATACACAAGGTCAAAAAACAGGCAAGAGTAATTTGGAACAACTAAATTGCTTGATGTAATACTTTGACTTGATAGTCTTTAAAAGGAGGCTTTACATAAGTCAAAGGTCTTTGGAGTAATATGCAAATCAAAACCCTACCACTCTCCTAAATCCTTTTAATCCAGTCGTTAATCTCAATAATGACCTAGTTTTTGGAACCTTTACTGTGTTCAGCCACTTAATCACATTACCTAGCTTGCCCTTTGCAAACTTTTAGAGGAGATATAAGTGCACGTAAATAACATCCTGCTAAAATGTAACTGAAGCCCCAGTGAACAAGTGCATTTATATTGAAAATCTCCTACCACCTGCTGAAGCCTCATGTAATCTCTCAATACACTGCAACACTACAATTTTTAGCAGGTAGTATAGCTTCGAATAATGTAAAGGAAAAAAAAAAAAGAGGTGGGTACCAAATTCTTATACTTAGCTGAGGAATGTTAGAGAAGCATCAAAGTGAAGAAGAAGCAGATGTTACATTGTCTGGATTTTTTCTGAGTATCAGTTTCTGTGTGTTGTATGATGACTGACACTGTCTGCAAAAATAAGTAATGAAGAAAATCACCAGATTCATGTGAGTTTTGAAATTGTAGAGGAAAAAAATACGAACCAACCAACCATGAAAATACATGCAATAGCTTTTTTTCCCTGATTCTCTTAAGGAGAGTAAGAACTGTTTTACCTTTAGGGGAGGACACATAATTTATATCAGCATTCCTCAACAAGAGAAGGCACAGACCAGGTAAACCACAGCACATACAGCACTGAAATACTCTCCACTACTAAGCACAAGTGCATATTAAAGCCAGAAGTTCACTTACAGTGATAGGCTTGCTTGCACATATACTAGATCTGTATATTGCCTGGGGAAACATGTCAGACAAGTTCTACAAAACAGGTATATTTCAATAATGTTAGATCCTTTTCAGAGAAATTTTATTTTAATACAAGTAGGTAAAAATCACATTAAAAACTGACATGAAGAAAATGTGCACTGTTGCTTTCATGAGAACAATCCTTGGGCTAGGTTTCAAAATAGCCAAGTGTCCTGGTTTTGGCTGGGCTAGAGTTAATTTTCTTCCTAGTAGCTGGTATGGTGCTGTGTTTTGGATTTAGGACGATGAGAATCACGCTGATAACACACCAATGTTTTAGTTGTTGCAGAGCAGTGCTTGCACAGAGCCAAGGACGTTTCTACTTCTTTTGCTGCCCTGCCAGCGAGGAGGCTGGGGGTACACCAGGAGCTGGGAGGGGACACAGCCAGGACAGCTGGCACAGACTGGCCAAAGGGATGTCCCATACCATATGGCGCCATGCTCAGCAATAAAAATGGGGAGTGGCAATACTCAGGCAGGGGCTAAGCATCAGTTGGCTGGTGGTGAGAAACTGCATTGTGCATCAATTGCTTTGCATATTCTTTTATTATTGTTACTATTATTATTATTATTATCCCTTCCTTTTCTGTCCCATTAAACTGCCTTTATCTCAACCCATGAGTTTTTACCTTTTTTTGGGGGGGGGGATTCTCTCCCCCATCCCACTTGGGGGGAGTGAGCAAACGGCTGCGTAGTGCTGATCTGCCTGCTGGGTTAAAACACAACACCAAGTTTTCCACAGATGAAGTATAAGGACAGATGTAAGAGACAGCAGAGAGACAATCATAGTGAGTGTATGATAGTCTGCCTGTAGCTGTCTACAAGAAAGATCCAGGTTAATCAGTCTAGTCTCCTTCTATAGCCAAACAGTTTGGGAGGTGATTCATCTCATCCCCATATAGACATATAAAATAAGTAGATGGACTTAAAATACAATCATTTTCAACCCCTGATTGACACATAGGATATGTCAGAGCCTGAGAATGATGTGTTTTCTGTGTAATTACATCAATGAGGTAATCACATACCTGCCTGATTGTCAAATATCTGACTGTCAGATATTTTAGATGCACATTTTTAGATGATGTGGTAGAAAGAGTCATGATTTTATGTTATTTTGTTTTGTTTTGTCTTATTTGGTTTCATTTAATTTTATTTTATTATTTAATTTTAATCTATTTTACTTTTGAAATAAATCTCTTAAGCTTAAGCCAACCATATTTTTTTTAAAAAGTCTTCTATCTAGTCTTCTATCTCTGATCTTTCCTAACCATCCTCCTTAATAAAAGTTAAATCATTCCTGAAATTAAATAATGGTTTTAGCTGTTATGCCTCAGAGAGAATAGTGGAGAGCAAAAAAGAACTTCACCCCCACAAAGTGGGTATGAAAATAGACAGTAATGTATGCACTCTCCATAAGGAGTCACAAAGGCTAAAAGCATTTGTTAGTTCTCTGAGGCCTAAAAGACAATGACAGGTACAATGCGTGCTCTAATAACTAGACACAACAACTCTGAATTGAGTTTATCATTATTGGAAAATCACATTTTTATCTAGTGAAAGTAAAAGAAAGCAAGAAATAATAACAAAATAAAATAAATGTTCACACTACTGTTGAGGATCTGAATGATGTGAGGAAGGCAAGTCTTCGATAGGCAAGTAATATGACTCAATGGAAATTTTACTAAAAGTCTTTCAGATTAAATAAAAAGTTATAATATTTCTCTAGATTTTCTGAAGTATATCATAGTATTCTATAGATATAATTCTCCATTAAATTGCGTGGCCTGGTACAAAAACTTTTTGGAAGGTTAGCATTTTCTATCATGTTAATGTATTTTCAGGACTTCTCTCTAAAGAATGGTTGCTTGAGCTGATAGATTTCCTTCTTGTTGTATGCCTTTTTATCCTTTATATTATTTCAAAATAGTTGTCTGTGTAATAAGTTTCCACATTTATTCACTTCAATGAATAGTTATGAATGTCTTTGTTTGTATGTCTTTGCTTTACCTTTCTTTTTAAGGCTACACATGTCCTGTTTTTAAGAAGTGTTAGTCTGTTGCACTGGCCAGGTGAATCAAACTGTTTAATGAGCATACTGAACTCAGTGAAATTATCTAGGCAATGGTCTTCCATTATTACTTATTAGTAAGTAGCTAACTTACAGGATTTTAGATGTTACAATTTCTTTATCATAGTGCTTGAGTTCATAACTAGACCAACCACTGCTCTTGGATACATGTGAAATAAAGAATCAGAGAATGGTTGAGGTTGGCAGGGACCTCTGGAAATCATCTAGTCAGACCCACCACTCAAAGCAGGATCAGCTAGAGCAGATTCCTCAGGGTTGCGTCCAGTTGGGTTTAAAGTGTCTCCAAGGGTGGAGATCCCACAACCTTTCTGGGCAACCGGGTCAAATGTTTGACCTTCATTACAGTGAAAAAGTTTTTTTCTTATATTTAAGTTGATCTTCCTGTATTTCAATTTGTGAATGTTGCCTCCTGTCCTCTCAGTATGCACCACTGAAGAGAATCTGGATCCATCTTCTTAACTTCCCCCCACCCCAGCCCTTTCAGATATCTCACCAGAGCTGAGTAGAGAGAAAGGATTGCCTCACTCAGCCTGCTAGCAATGCTGCTCCTAATGCAGCCCAGGAGGCTGTTGGTCTTCTTCACCACAACAGTACACTGCTGGTTCAGAGACATCTTGTGGTCTACCAGGATTCCAACATCCTTCTCTGCAGAGATGCTTTACAGCCAGTTTGCCTCCAGCCTGTCCTGGTGCATGGGGTTGTTCCTGCCCAGGTGCAGGACTTGGTATTTGCCTTTGTTTAACTTCATGGGGTTCCTGTCAAGGTCCCTCTGAATGGCAGCACACCCTTCTGGTCCATCAGCCACTCCTCCCAGATTTGTGTCATCTGCAGACACACTAAAGGTACTCTTCATCCCACTGTCCTAACTATTAATGAAGAGTTTAAACAGTATTGGTCCCAGTATTGGCCCCTGGGGTGCATCACTGGCTTCCAGCTGGACTTTGTGCTGCTTGTCACAAGCTGTTGACCTTTGTAGCTCAGCCAGTCTACCTTATTGAACTACATCAGTTTGTCAATAGTGACAAACCGGTGGCTAAAGTCAACAAATTGTATCAATTGCTTTGCCTTTCCATTCTCTTGAAGAGAAGATGTATGTGTACTAAGGGCAAAAATAGACATATATGGATTTATTTTTATGGGGAGAGCATATGCAGTATCTTACAATTAGCATTCACAAAATTGTATGCATTGGCATCTATATAGCTGATCTATCCTTTCCTACTGAATTTATGTGGTTAAGTAAATTTAACTTGGTCCTGCAAGGCTCTGCAGATTTTGTCAGAGACTGTATGGACTTTTACAACCTCTGTTAAAATTTTCCATAACACTTAACATAAATGACATGCCTTTGACCATTTGAAGCACAGTAGTAAATACAATTTGCATGGAGTGTTCTCCCACAATTTAATGTAAGAGAGCACAATGCTAGTATCTGAAAATAATATCAAGGTAACATTTCAGTCTGTAATGACAAACAAAAAGGAGAAAAACAGACTATTGGTGTTTTCACGGTTGCATTTGCCAGTTCTAGTGACTCATCTTTGATGAGTTCTGTGAGCATCCACAGATATTGTTCAATTACATTTCCTATTCAAAAATTGCCAGCCACCAAAAAGGAGGCCTTTTTCGAGTCATGTTTCAGTTCAAGATGTTTTCTTGATGAGCATGGATAAAGATCACAGATTTTTTATTTCTGCATCAGTGGTAAGTATAATCTGTGTGGAAGTAAGAGAGAAATCAGAAAGATAAAGGACTATAGCAATATGCAAACATAGAAATGGAAATGGGAGTTGACAAAAAGAAAATTTGAAACCTTTTAATGCCATAGGGCTCAATTTTTTTTGAAGCATTTATGGACAAGGGAAATGTAGGATAGAGAAAAGATGTACCAATATCCACATATATATCTGATTTCTTTGAATATGCTTAGTTTTATGCATATAAATAGTCTTAGTGAGGTCAGTGACCAAATACACCTGTAAACATGTCCAGGATGAGTACCACTGTAAAAGGAGGAAGACGTGGGATGAGGGGTGAAGGCAAAGCACCTAAACTAAGAGTATACGGAACTATGGAAAGATTGAGGTTGGATTTTGGATGCAGGTCTGTAGTCCAATCTCCGCATGCTCAAAGCAATGGTAACTTCAAAGTGAGGTGAATTTGCTCAGGACCTCATCCACAGCCTCTCTGAGCAATCTGATCCAAAGTTTAACCACTCCCATTGTGGAGAGGCTTTGTTACATAATCCAAATGGAATTTTGTTTCTTGGGACTCTCAACTGTTGCCTCGTGTGTGTGTCCTAAATTATCAGTGGAGAATACAGGCAACTCCAGAAGGCAATTCAGCACACAGTTTGAGTAACCTTCATGCCTCTTGCACTGACGTGCAAGAAGGTTTAGGTGACTGTTCTTCCAAGGCTGGCACTTCACTGCACTACTACTTTTTCTCAGAAAGAGAAATAGGTGTACTACCTGTAGGAATTCTGTTGCTTGCTGTACCTTATATAGCAGATTTCTTAAGTTCTGCATTTGAGAGTCTTAGTCATTCAGCTGTACCTTTTTTAACTGTACTGCTTTATATAGTTTTATATCTTAGTCTCTTCTTTATTTTATCTCAGCCATGTTTCATAACTACTTCATTAAAATACTACCTTATTGACTCTCCTTTCCAATGCATATTTTCCAGGCTTTATAAAATTAGAGTTCTGCATTCATTCTTGTCTTAAAATGTTGGCACTCATTGATGACTCCTTTAAAATAACAATATAAGACAAAAGTTTTCTCTGTTAAATAACATAACATGCTGCTGGCAAATCAATACAGCATACTACTGCGTGCTATATACATACCCCTACCATGAGAATCAAAGGCATTTACCTTCCCACACATGATATGGTGAGTCACCTTCAGATTCAACTGGCAAAAAGGCACTTTAAAGTGAAGTTGAATGCTGCCATGTTTAAGTCTTTTTGTGAACCAAGCCCAACAGTCATAGTCAAATTTCCCCAAATTTGACCTCATTTAATTCAGCACAGATGCATTTGCATCAGTAATCTCAGAATTCTTGGTTTTCCTCCCTATTTATCATAAAAGCAAAAGTCAGAGCAAACCTTGGGGTCATTCAGTGTTTCCCAACACACATACCTCCTGCAAAAAGAGGTTCATCTATGTCAATGTCAATCCTGATGGGCATCAAAGACACAGAATAGTTTTGGTCTTTTTGCCCATGTCTATTCAAACAATGGCAGCAAAACTTTCCCTACAGTGCAGCAAGTTCTGTGTCTCCACATAGATATTTGTGAATGGAAATGTCTGTGGCAGAAAAAGAAATGGCTGGTTAACAGCACAGGAGTCAGTCTGACACTAATCGATAACCTGAAGCCCAGTGCTACGTGATTCTAATGCAATCTGCCAGAACAAGAAATCTGTGCTGGCTCATAATTCAAACAGATATGATTCAGACACAGAAAGAAAAGAAATGGGGAGAGAGGGAATCAATATTGGGAAATCTCATCTATAGCTGCCATCTGCGAACTCCAAAGATTGAGCTTTCTGTAACTTGAAACATTAATCTTGATGATGTGCATAGGTTGGGAAGATGAAAAGGGAATGGTAGATAACAGAATGAAACCTCTTAACAATTTTATCAGGCCCAGCTTTCAATGTCATTCACACAAAAATTGAAAGGGCTACCATAAAGACATACAGACTTTCAATCTGTAAGGCCTTCAAAGTATATTCAAAGTATATTGTTCAGGAAAGTTAGTTTCCTTCATCAGCAAAATAAGAGCTGAGGGAACCTGAAAGGAAGAAACAATTATTACGAACATCCTTCTGAAAAGTCTGATATGGAGATACTGGTCATTCCACCACCATCAGGGAGACACACACAACAGTTTGTTTTTAGAGCATTTTTTGTGAACACACACATCACACTTACCAACAAAGTGGTACTTTTCTTGTGCTCATCAGAATTCAGCACAGAATGAGCCTTAGTAAGGCAGCTACTTATACAAAATGTGGTGAGAGCCATTGTGGTTTAATACAGAGACAAGATTAATATATTCAAAATATAAAACTAATTTAAAGTATAAAAGGGCAGCAGACCTAAATTTGTAATAATCTCAAATCCTTTTTAGGTGAAAGTCATTCACTCACCAGAATGCTAATCTGAATTGTCATTTGTTTGATTCAATTTTGATTGCATCAGGATTGTGGTTTTTATGTGCAAATTTTTCCACTTTGATTAGTGTTCCTCCATCCTTTGGATATCAGCTATAAATCATAGAATAATCATGACAAAGTTTGGTTTTGTTTGAATGCCTATTATAAATCCGTTTCTCATTTATACCCTAATCAAATAAATCCCACTGGAAGTTAGCCAAGGGACAGAGCTAAAGCAAATGAAAGTAAATCAAGAACTGATTTTCCTGACATACAAAGATTTAACCTTTGTGGGGCAAGTATTTAGTCTGTAATGAAGGAGAAATGTAGCAAAAGAGAAGTCTGAGCTATGTGAACAGCTTTGAGGCTGGAAGCATCTCCTTTGCTGCCTTCAGAGTCCAACATCAACCCTGGATATTGGCTTACACAATGCAAATAACAAAGGGTGTGGCTAGTTAGGACTTACAGGCCAGATACTCTCATTGGAGTGAAGAAAATATTTGTGTGCCATTACCTACAGGTGAAGGAACTGTTTTATTCCTCAGTTGCTCCAAGTGTCCTGCTGAAGGTATAAAGTAACAAACAAGGTAAAAAATTACAAACACTAAGTATATGTCACGAGGTTCTGACAGGAACACAAACTAGTCCTACAGTTTCTGAAGGCAGCACAGACCTGTATCCATGATTCTGCAGGTGCCTGTGGGATCATTTCATGTGCGTAAGTGACCATCATTAAGTAAGCAATAGTAAGTTGTGTTCCCCAGAAGAAAACTAAAAGTACTCAGCTAAAAATTTACCATCGTAAATTTCTGTTACCATCATAAATTTCTGTTACCACCATAAACTTCAGGATAATAAGATCTTTAGTTTTTTGGGGGATCAAAAATTTGTGTTAATCGCAGAAGTGAGTGTAGAAATAATGAAATATCACTGATGACTGGAGCTGGATGATAAAGATCTATTCTGCCACAGGAAAATATCCTTATCACTGAGACAGCTGGGAGGTGGATGTTGCACCATATGAACAAAGCTTTTTTCAAAGGTAACTTGAAGCAGTCTCCATTGTGACAGGCACCATACAAGCCTACACAGAAGTATGTACCCAAAAGAAGTTTCCCTGTGAGAAGTTGTATTGGCTCCTTGTGCCCGAAGGGATGGAGATGCAAAAGGAGATTTGGGATGAGATTCATTTCACTTGACTTCAGGCATCTACAATGCAGACCCTTGTGTTTTAGTCCCCCAGGGTTCCCCTCATGCAACAGTACAGGAGAAGTAGATATTTTATGGCTTGATTCATCTGACTGGTTTTCGATGTCTAATTTAGGATAGGAAACATTGCTCTCTAGCAATGCTTATTTCTCTTTCTGAATGCTGGCAAACAGCCTACATGGCAACTGTGCTGAAGGTATCTACACTAGGTCAAATGAATCCTCAGCTTGTTGCTTTCTCCTCCTCTCATGTAGACAAGCTGGGGCAAATAAAATTGGCTGTTAAGACTGGTTTCCAAATTTACATTTGGAGAGCCAACAGAAGATTGTCACCCAATCTGTATAGCTAAAAAAAATTATACAGATTAAATGCTTTTATTTATTTATTATTCCTTGAGCAGCAAGTTATCTGATGGGTATTACATAGGTGCCTTTACATCTTCTTTTGGCCCTACAGCACACTGCCTGACTTTGACCAGACCAACAGCAGGAAGCTTTGCCTCCATAGCAACGATAGTGTGGAATCTCAAAACTTCATGCATCTTTCCTGACCTCCCTGTGCTATCAAGTCACTGGTGTTTCCTATGCACTAGCCTACTGGAAAAAAGAAAAAAAATATATTTTCTTTCTTGAAATAACTTACTCCACACGGGCCAGAGAATAAAACATGGATTAACTGAAACAGCGAGATCTAATAATGATGGCAAATAAATCCTTCCTTGTGTCCTTGTTTTGCCAGCACATAAGACTCTAATCCATTATTATTTGTCCTATCACAGTACTGTGGTAGTACTACTCAAGTAGTACTGGAGATTGAGACTGATAGGGATATGCTAAATCTTTCAAAGAAAAAAGGTCTGTCTGTGAATTATAAACAATGGTGCAACTGTTCCAACAGTGCCTTCTGTACCCAAACAGAAATATGAGCATTTAAAATACCCCTCGTATTTGCTGTGGTTACATGAAGCATATAGCAAAATCAAATCAATTTAAAACATGGACACTAACAAATATGTAAGAAACTATTCAGAGTTATTATTGTACTCAGGTAGTTGTGTCTATAAACTCATTCATCTTTTTGTGAATGCAAATGTCTGATTTCATTTTGGGTGGTTTTATTTCAGTCTAGCCGCAAGTATATACAGTCATGAAAGATAAAATAAGTCTGGATTAAAAGATGTTTATTTTGTATAGAATTTATTGTGCACTTAATCATATATTTGCTTCACTTTAGGCATATCATGAGAAGAGACTATCCATGTGAATATAATGGCACGCTGGCTAAATTGTAAAATCCTCAAGGACAAAACAGTACAGCAACTGTGTGTCAGTGCTCTTCTGAACCTGACAGAAATACAGTAAGAACTGGAGAAATGTTTCCAATCATGAGTTTATTCAACAGAAAAAAAAAAAAAAAAAAAAAAAAAAAACAGAAAAAAAAAAACAGTTTTATGGCATTTTAAATAATTCATGACTTTGGTCTTGAACAGATTAGGGAAAAAAAATAGATAATTTTTTGAAGAAACCAATAGATTTGTTCAGATGTTCTGTATGTAAAATATTTCAATTTCTTAAAACAAATTTTCAAAATCAAATTTTAGCAAAATATGACTTTTTGCATTCTAGCAATTTTTTTTTTCTGGTTTTCAATTTCATCATCAAAACAATGAGTAGTTCTCACAGCTGTGTTCCTCTGCTGCCATGTACTATCACAAACATGTTTCTTTGGAAGGCCTGGCTTTCTTACCAGTATCAGGTCTGATTCCAGTTTATAGGGGGAAAAAGATATTAAATATAGATCAAAAGGACCAGTGCTATAGAGTAATATTTCTCAGTGTACCAATGTTTTCTTTGACCTTTCTGATGATATGATGTCTATGATGTCACTACTATTCTGCAGCTTTGACCTATTTTCTGCATAGCCTCCACTGGGATACATTTGATGGAAATAAACATCTTATATAACAGTCCGGGTGTGCACTCAGCTCACTCAGCTTTTTACTTGTCCTTTTTTTTTTTTTTTTTTT
>VXAA01000920.1:211405-289617 GCA_013399115.1 Anseranas semipalmata
AACCTTTTCATTAAAATAAATCTTTAGAAGTGCTTTAATTTCAGAAAATAATCATGTCTGTCAATGCATTCTTATATTTGGGCTCATACAATTTAAATTTTGTACTTCTAATTGTATTATATATATGCAATGCTTTAAGTATGTATTTAATACATTTGTACACAGCTCTTAGATCAGGAAAGCTGGCTACCACTGTCACAGACAGAAATTCAGCTGCAGATATACACAAAGGGCCTATGTGGGCTTTAACTGGGGTTCTATGGGGACCTGTGTGCCACAAATCCACTGCCGAAGATAATGTTTTGAGTGCTTTTCTCAATAAGATGTTATTATACCAGAATTCTTCAGAACTTTTTTTGGTGAAAGACTTAATTTTCTTCCTGGTCCTCATTCATCCACACATCCCAGCAGCCTTGGGCTCTGCTATGGTCTGGAAATCTACTTATGAAGGATCGTACTTTAAAAGGTTCCCACATTAGCTATTAGTTGCCAAGTTACATGAACTCTTAGGTTACATGAGGATTCCCAGTTAGATCTCAGACACTGAGATAAACCGATTCTGTCACACTCAATGGCTATGAGCAATCATTAAATGATAAGAATCCCCAAGCACATCATTTGGAAGGTTTTCTAGACCTAAAAGACACCCTTCTTTATCATGTGATGCTCAACGGACCAAATTGTTGCCCAGGGGTTCTTCATTGACAACCTGCACCATTTTCTGAACATACCCCTATCATTTCCAGACCCTAAAAGCACTGCTCCAGACTGCAAGCTTTTGATTTCTTTTTGTAGCACTTAAGCCAGGGGAATTATCCTCCTATGAAAACAAAGTTTTAGTGATGCCTACATAACACCTCCTGCTGCCTCATCCCTTTTACATGATGTGAAGAGGCTGGAGTGATGTGAAGCTCTCACAAGAAATCTTCAAAATAAATGTAACCAATATTCTGATTTGTGTGTGTGTTTTGTTTGGTTTGGATTGGTTTGGTTTGGTTTGGTTTGGTTTGGTTTGGTTTGGTTTGGTTTGGTTTTTTTTATCCTGTTATGGGTGGCCTTCCTTCCTTCCTTTTTATGCCCTGTATTCATACTCATCACATAAAGACATTAATGGACAGGTAAAACAGATGCCATCACCCGTTTGAGTCACTGGGAATTTATACAGGGAGTGAAACTGACTTTATCCAGAATGTGTTGAAAATAAAATTTTACATTGGCCTCTTAGGTTTAGTATGAAACTATTTGAATTCCCCAGGTTTCTTGTGCGTGCTCTTAATCTGCTGAGATCTAGGAAATATTCCAGGAAAAAATTATGAACCCCAATATAATCTTTCTGCTGAATAATTCTGAAAATATAGAATATCTACAATTACGTGAGTATGTC
Organism: Anseranas semipalmata; assembly: GCA_013399115.1. Classification (NCBI taxonomy): domain Eukaryota; kingdom Metazoa; phylum Chordata; class Aves; order Anseriformes; family Anseranatidae; genus Anseranas; species Anseranas semipalmata. The sequence continues at coordinate 212,790 of VXAA01000920.1, forward strand.
TACCTTATGAAAAGCCTCATTTTATACTTCCTTGACCCGTGTGTGCCCTTGCTAAACATGTGCCTCACTTTAATTCATGTCATTGATGGCAATATGGTTACTTATGGGTTTGCACCTAAGTGAATTTTTTGATCAAGATCTATGATGAGTATATTGCTTGCTTTTGTATGAATAAGGGAACAGAGGACTTGAGAGGGCCATCTAAGTTCTCAAATCCAGTTCTCTGTAATCTTAGTAAACATAGCAAGACACATGCCAGATTAGACAGAAAAAGTCTAACTTAGCAGGGTCCACATTGTTGTCACAATATCTCACACCTACAAAACACTTCCAAGAGTGCAGAGTAAATCTCAGCCAGAGAAAACCCAACCAGAACTGTAACATAGCACAGGAATGGACCAGGAAGGAAGGATAGCCAAGGAGAAAATCTGGATATGAGTAGGAGTAGGAGAGCTCAAATCAGAGTGCTCAGATATGCCTAGAAAGAGGAGAAAACTCCATACTGCACAGAAAGCAAAACAATCCCAAAGTCCTGCCAATGTGACCAAGGGAAAAAAATGTTTCCTATTTCCATTGCTTGTGTTTTAGCCCCAGTATATTATCAGAATACAAAACCAACCACTCAAGAGATTTTGATGCATTTGGAAACCTGAACCCATGGCTAGCTGTGTCACAAGCATAATGCTTCACAGGAAGGCAAAACAGGCAAACAAAACAAAACAAAACAAAACAAAACTCGAATAAAACACTTCTAAGCCCCAACTGTTGCTTATATTCAAATGAGTTTTGATTTTCATTAGTCAATTCAAATAGAATTAATCAAACTAAGGGTAGATACCTACTTGAATAACACTATTTTATAGTCAGTGGAGAGAAAAAAAAAAAAAACATATAGGGGAAAATTCATTCTTCCTAAGGCAGATATCTAAAATTGGTTTCATTTTTGCAACTTAAAAGTGTTTAGTTCCCTCTGTTGACAGGAAAAGAGATCTAAAGTAACCAGCACCAATGTAGGTGCTCACAGTGTAAACAATAATTAAATTAGCTGAATCCCATGCTTAAACTGTAGAAAATAGTTTTTCATTTGAATTGGAATTGCTGGCTTTTTCTTCCAATACATTTTCTTACTTTTTTCTTTCTGTTAGCATGACAGTCAAAACAGATTAATTTCCTGAGCACATATATATTTTTATCCTTCTCATTCCACCAAATTTGACAAAAAAAAAAAAAGACTTCTAACTGAAAAGCAACGAAAAATAATAACTGCAAATAATATTTACCACTAGTGACTTGAGCCTGAGTTTAAGTGTTCAAAATACAGAAACTAAATTTTATTGAGTGAAGAAGTGATATTACTTAATATAATATACATGATTAACATATGATTAGTTTGAAAAGAAGATAACTTTCAATGCCAGGTTATTTTCTCTAGGCTCATTGTCAGATAAATTCTTAAAGCTGTTATTTGAAGTTTCCCACAGATATCCCTAACAACTCTTTTCAGCACGAAATACCAGCACAAGCCTGAACAAGCTGCACTTAAACGTTAATTCCCACAGTCCATCCACTGGTGTTTTGAAATGGCTTGTTTCTTACTTTATCTGTAAAGCAAAATTCTTCCTTAATAAAACAGACAGTGGCTTATCACACAGAAATCCAGCTTATTGTGCTACTGCATATGATAGACAGGCTAGACAAGGATGATTCCTGACCTGTGGAAACACAAAATGAGTAAACTGCTTTGGGTCAAACTCCAGCTGTCACCTGTGACTTGTAACAAAGCTGACTTGTTCACCAGGGCTCAGTGATGGCAGTGCACAGCAGCAGGGCTGCCACGGCATCACCTAACCTACAGCAACTCCCACCCCAAGCTGCGCCAGCTGGCCACCCACAGACCCTCCTTCTTTCCCTCCTAGCTAATCCACTTCTCTTCACTTTGTTGTTTCTCATTTTTGTATTTCTCCTACATTATTACGCTGGCGGACAGGAGAAATGCCAGCCACCAATCACCCACTGTTTGTAATCAAGAAGAAGTCAGTATTATCATGGTGGGACCTGGAGAGCAAATAACCTGATTCATCAGAGATCACTGCAGTTTTATGGACTCCTTCCTGCATATCCATGACCACATCCTCTGCTGTGACTGGTGCTGAGAAGATCCAGCTTTCCTATAAACTGACCCTCCACAACTTTGGGTAAGTCGGGCCAGCTCTAATAAAGACTTTTAGTGCCCAAAACAAAAGTACTACAGAAAAAAAATCATAACCTTGAAAATAAACATCATAGTTGCTACCTAATCCTGGATGTGCCTGGGCTTGCCAGGGCCTCTGCTTTTCATAATGTGAAGATAGCCAAGTGCAGAGAAATGCCCATACCCAGACCTGATGCTGGCTCGACACCTCCTCGTGCCTTGGTATGGCTGTCCTTCTGCTGGTTTCACCCATCAGGTCTATTCAGGGTACCAAACACAGATGCATTAGGACAGGGCTCCTTGCAAAATGCAGCTGTGCTACCGACTTTGGCAAATGCTGAGTGTCAAGAAGACAAGGCCCCTTCTCCAATGCAAATGCCCACTACACCAAGCTGGTGGGCTACGTTCTCTTCTCTCATTTCATGCAAATCTTGAACATTTTGCTGCACAGTGACCTGTCTACAAAGGGAAGGAGTAGAACATGTCTCTCACTGCACACCCCTTTCATCCAGAAATTTCACCCAAAATTACATGTGTTCACAGTGCAACCTACATGCATGTGGGCACGTTAGAGTGAGAGTGAGACTTACCCCTGTGCACGTGGTTTCCTACCATCTAGTTCTGTGAAGCTTCATGTTAGGTAGCTGGCTTTAGAGACAGACCTTTCCTCAGCATGCTAGCCTCCTCCCAGATGTTTAACTCTCCCATTGCACCATCCCAGGAGCTTTGAAAGAAAAATCCAAAGTTCTGAATCTGCTCCAAGTATTCTGTTCTTATCTCACTGGCATCTCCATGACCCTGCCATCATATATATCGCAGTGCTCTGGTGACATACTCCTGTTGCCCTCTACCTGCAGTGAGGGAAGATCAGGACTTATCTCACACCTTGTTGGTAAGAAGGCAGGATACATGTCTTCTTGTGCTTCAATGGACTTGCATTAGAAATAACAAATAATTCTCCACATCACTCTGAGGTTTGTTTAAGTATTCCTCAGAAACACTGGTACCTTCAACTTCTCATTAGACATTAAAATGCATTTCTTAAAAGAGCATTCCTTTGCAAAATATTTACAATTAAAAACACTTTTCCTATATTCCTCCCAAATGATTTTCTTGTTTTCAAGATTCTGTTTTGATTTTCAATCCTTTGTCCCTGATTATATTCTTTTCGGCCTTGCATTTGTTTTTCTGAATCATAAAGCTAAGCTTTGCTAGGACAGCTGAGAGATGTAGATATTCTGCATTAGCTATGTGATGCTTAGCAGTAAATTTCCCTAACCTACTAGGTAAAATAAGTTCAGCCAAAGCAAAAGACTTTTAGAGATTTGGTGTTTTTTTTAACACCACAGTGACACCTCCCAGATGTTGTTAGCAATAGAAATAAAACCAATAGTCATTCTTTTACCAATCTTAGACTGAAGTATAAAAAAGGAAAAATTTATTTCTTCTTTCTTTCTTTCTTTCTTTCTTTCTTTCTTTCTTTCTTTCTTTCTTTCTTTCTTTCTTTCTTTCTTTCTTTCTTTTCCTTCCTTCCTTCCTTCCTTCCTTCCTTCCTTCCTTCCTTCCTTCCTTCCTTCCTTCCTTCCTTCCTTCTAAACAGGACATTTTATAAATACATAGGCATCTTCCACTCTCTCAAAATGTTTTTGGGCTATCCCTTATTGATCAGCCTTTTCTCTATCTTTTCTGGCTTGTGTAGGTTAGGTTTGAAAATGTAATGCTAACAAATATTCACCGGCACGTGTTAATTCACATGTTTTGAAGGTCTAGTTTTGGCAAAGCAATCTTCTTTTATTATATATTGAACTGTTTGCTTTAAAGAAGAGCTGGGGTTGTTTAGCCTGGAGAAAAGGAGGCTCAGGTGCGACCTTATTGCTCTCTACAGGTACCTTAAAGGAGGCTGTAGCGAGGTGGGGATTGGTCTCTTCTCCCAAGTGCCAGATGATAGGATGAGAGGAAATGGGCTAAAGTTGCACCAGGGGAGGTTTAGGTTGATATTAGGGAAAATCTTCTTCACTGAAAGGGTTGTTAGGCATTGGAACAGGCTGCCCAGGGAAGTGGCTGAGTCACCATCCCTGGAAGTCTTCAAAAAACATGTAGATGTAGAGCTTAGTGATATGGTTTAATGGTGGACTTGGTAGTGTTAGGTTATAGGTTGCACTGGATGATCTTAGAGGTCTTTTCCAACCTAAATGATTCTATGATTCTATGAAAGCTTAAGTGAATCTAACCTTAGTTTGACTAATTCAATGACTATCTAAAGACATCCATTCTGCTTACAATAGGACTTTAACACAATAAAACAGTATTTACTAGGAGGAGATTTTATTATTGTTAAGGATATTTGGGTTATTCTCCCAACCTAATTTTAGCTGTCTAAGCAGGTACTCTAAGTCTGAATTTGTAACTATCTCCCGTGCCCCTAGTAAGAAGCAGCTAGTGAGACAACACATTATTACTGTGGTTCATGTTGCACTTCCTTAGAGAATGTGAAAATTAGAGTTTCATAAATGAGCAAATATTTTGCTTCAAACATGCTCAGAATGCTGAAAGCAGGTTGCATTTGTGTGGATCTGCAATAAAGCTCTGTAGGTCAAAACAGTATTCTGCAGAATATTCAAGATTATAACAACACACATTCTTGGTAGTCCCTTTGGGGAAGGTGTCTCAAAATTAAGGTCAACCTATGTGCTCTGAAGGAATGCTCGAGATTTAATGTGTTGATTCATGTAAGTATATCATCCAAAGGAACAATAACGAGTAAGTCTACTGTATCACTTTTGTTCACATCAGGACTCTGCTTTTGTAACAGATTTCCCTGTCATCTCACCTAACTATGCTTTGGTCTGCATCTTGCTGTAGTCTTGGAGCACCTAAACCAGAATCCTTTAGGATGAAACTAAATCAGAAAATACCCTCCAGTAGCACCCCTTCTTTATGCCAACTGCTAATGCATATCCAGTCTATAGGAAAAACTGTCCCAAACTAAAATCCCTGTATAGCATGCAGTAAGGGCATTCACTCCTCTGTATCTCTGTTTCCAGGCTGATATCCATGCTCCTACTACTCCTTGCACCGTACTACTTGCAAATGTACATAGCCTCTGTAATATAAGGAGGAATGAATTCAAACCACTGTAAGTCTAGGTTGCTCCTTTAACATCAGTGAAGCTCCATTGATTTATATCACTTAAAGATCAGAGTCTGGTGAAATGTTTTTGAAAGAACTTGAAAGACATGTCAGGAAAAAGCTGTTGCAGACACTGAGTTGGGCTGTGCAGGAACTGCGGAATATTCCATACTTTTGAAAACAAAGAGGTGATTCCTTTGGGGTTAAGAAAGATTTCCCTTTAGAGCAATGGACGGGCAGGGCCACAATCCTGCCATTTTCTGCAGGCCATGGGTTGAGATTAACACCCTTATAGCCTAGCCTAACCACACAGCTGATAAACGGAAGGGGGATGAGAAGCTGGGAAGTAGCACTCAAGAGGCATTCAAGAGGACCAACACTTGAAAGCAGAGTAGCAGTGTCTGTTTCTTAGTCAAAAGGAGTGACTTATGTTATGAGGAAAACATACTTTTCGACATGTGATTTCCTGTTTGCTGCTGTATAATCATACTGCTGATTCTGATGGCAGTTTCTGGTTTTGTATTAGGCATTCTTTTCAGATGGTTGAAGAGAAACTCCAATGAAAACCACAAAGCAGGTGTTTATCCCCTGCTCAAAACCCTTCACTACACTCCAGTAACTGCAAGGCTTCTTGCTAATGTGAAGCAGTGAATCCTCAAGGACTTAAATGCTGAAAGTAATAAAATAAAACAGACCAAAGCTTTGTACTGAAAAATGAAGAGAAAAGTTTATCTACAAGGTTTGCTTTATTAAATAGAGTGAGGTCTTGGCCATGCTGGAAGACCTTGGCTTCTTAAATCCCTGTGTTGTACTTTCTTCCATTTTGTCATCATTAAATACAGACTCTCAGTTGTCATCTGGGTGCACAGACTTAACTTAAACACTATTTAAAGTACAGTTTAATGTAACTATCACATTTCATAAAGAACCACTACTGAGTTTCTGTAAAGAATGAAATGAAAGGAAATCAAATATATTTCACGTGCTTCTGGTGTTATTCGTTGTTATTATTAGTGAGTGGCTTGGGATTTTGGAGTGAATGTGAAAGGATTCATACTCTCCTCGTTAGTGATGAATGTCTCTGTTTGTAATGTATAAAGGCATTAAACTCCTTAAACTGTATTTCACACTCACTTCCCAAGCAAGAAGGACTTGGATTCTCCTAAATCCCTGTCATTTTGTTTTGGAGATCAAAGAAGGTGATTACAGTGCACCTTCTGGCTTTCAAACATGTTACTTGTTTGTATTACCACACCATCAAGATAAAATCCACTCTGCCAGACCAGGTAGAATATATATGATAAGAGACAGTCCTTGCCTCTGGAGGACTTGCCATCTAAGTAAATACATTCATTTTGTATTGTAGAAGTCAGCAGAGAATTCCCCTGAGGCTAAGCACAAAATAGTCTAAAATACAATTATTGTGAATTGTTAAATAAAACAGCATTGGATGAATGTGAATTGTCACCATGATTCAGGTACGTTTTGTAAGGCATCTTTTTAATTTGTCTTTTCTTGTACACTGCTAGCATTTTCCAAGCCATTAAAATATCCCTGGTGCAGCCTATTAGCATTGCAGAATGAGATGTGCATTTTCTCTTCAGTATTATTCCTTTTACAAATATGGGTTTGCTGCCAGCTATGTGAACAGGATAGACATTAAGTACTAACAATTTTTCCCCTATATCTCCTAATTTGGAACCTGAAGTGGTGAGATCCTTGTCAGTCATTGTGATGGACTTGTGTTAAAGTGATAGAAAGGACTTTGAAATGGGTAAAAATGTAAACTGTGTAAATCTAAAACTGATGGTGTCCATCAACTTCTCCAGTAAGGCACTTTTTCCATGTATTGGACTCATTTATTGACCTTTCACGCTGTGTGTTCCATACTCCAGCCAACTAATGCCAGCCAAAATTTTCAATTAGAAATGCTGAAGAAAAGGCTGTTTCTTTTCACTTACATTTCTTCCTCATTTATTTTTGTGTTTATTCAAGGACTCTGGAGAACTGCAAAGACTGCATTATGCCCAGTTAATTTACAGCCCTCATTTTTATTGGGTTACTATGAATTCCTGTTTTTAAAACAGCGTTGCTATGTCACAAAAAGACATGTGTGTACATCTTGTATGAGGGGCTAATTTTGTATGAAAGTAAGTGCTAGGACGAGGTGCTAGAATGCTAATAGCGTATTTGTAAGTTACATAGCAGCGGAGCTGACAGGCAAACAGATTCTGGCACGCCATTTCAGACTATTTGTCACAAAGTTAGCTTCGTGAAAATGTTGCTTTGTGCTTAGTTTTTTTTGCATGTGTGTATGTTTTGTTTTTCTTCTATTTTTTTTCTAAAGTCTTTTAAATTGAAATTCATTAGTTAAAATTCTAATGAAACCAAATCACTTGTTCTTAGTGTTCTATTTGCAAATGTTTCCTGAGTGTGGAGGATTTGGGATGGGTAAAATTTTACAACACAGGATATTAGATGTACGAACTTGTTAATTATTTGCACCTAATTTCTGTTTTGATTTTGCCTGGCTTCAATCTCCAGACACATTTTTTTTTTCTTTCCTCTTCTGATTGTCCTGTTACTTTCTTCTTCTGCAATATGTGATTACCAGTCCCTGAGCAACCACCCACTTTTGGTCCAGTGATAAATTCATTTTTTATCCATTATAATGAGGTCCAACCCAGAGTCACCTTGAATTGGCTAAAATACTTTTTGTCTGAGAAAAGACAGACAGGCATTTCACAGACATATTAGCCTGGAGACTGGATGAACACAAAAGGTGGCAAAAAGCCAGCCACCTCAGCTGTGTTAGACAGATCTCTGGGGTTGCTGAGGATTTGTATCCACTTGCTTATTCTCTCTTCAAATCGCTGAAAGCACATAGGGAATTATTTGGAAAAGTTGTAACTGAAGACACAGCAGCCAACAATTAAGTTCTGTTTCAGAGCGAGGAGCAGAGCCCAGTGTGATGTCTCTACCTTCTTCAAGCTAACAGGGAATCTCATGATGATTTCAAGAGGTCTCTGATTTCTCCCTTGGTTACCTGCTTCTCTTCCTCTTTTTTCTCTTTTCCACTTGACCATGCTACTTTTTCCAAAGGTCATGATTCCTCTTACCCCCCCACCCCCCCGCCTCCAGTGCTGTGGGGCCACACTGCATGTCACACAAATGGTTAAAAGAAAAAACCTCCCCAAAATAACTCTTCATTTCAGTGAGACCCCACAGTGCTGCAGGTACTTCTGAGCCAGTGGCAGATGAACCATGAAGTGGTGATGGGAGCACGGGGATCAGATGAAGGAAGCAAATGAGGCAAGAACTTCTACACATGGCTTCTCCTCCCTTATTAGTGGGCCATGGCCTGACCCTTGCAGGAGGACTGAACTATGCCTAATAAAAGAAAACAGCATGCATGTCTGAAAAATAAACAGCAGGCCCAGGATATTACCAATGAGATAATAAAGTAAGAACAAATAATTTTTTGATAGCTTCATAGAAAAAAAATGCATAGAAACAAGGTCTAGCATCTTCAGGGCATATTATCAATATTTCATGACAGTGTGATGAAAGGAAACATTTAGCAACGCAATGTTAAATTCCCATCTGATAATATATATCTATGTCAGGCAACAGAATTAGTAGTTTGGACTCTGAATCTGTGATTTTTTTTTAAGGAATTCGGAAATTATCTATGTGAAACACGTAAAACTGAGACAGAAAATGTAATGTTTAACGTTACTGTAGGGGTGGTTCATTAAATACAAATTCTTTAGCGGCTTTTTAAAAAATATTAATTTCAATAGCTTTCTGACAATGCATGTACAAAATGTGATAAGAAATATAAGTATCTCTAAGTTTAACTGAATGAACTATGTCTGGGACTTGAGCATTTACCGCAAGGAAGAAAAGATTGAGCAATAGGCTTTCAGGTTGAACAAATTACTGAAGAGATGTGATTAAAAATGAGGGAAAATGTACTCCATCAGAAAACAGATTTTCACTGAAATGGAAATATTTTGAGTGAATACACCAGTTCTAATGGAATCCTTTAGGGTAAATTTTTGCAAGGAACTGTTCTTATAACGCACACAAAAAAGTACTTTCTTTTTTCTTCTAACTCCTTTTGTTTAGATTTTTCTGTCATACTAATACAACTTCCTATATACAGTATACCACAATATATCGTTTGCTACATAAATAAAGCAGACTGCTTTTTCCTGGAAAAGAAATGCTTCAATAATCCTTAACCAGTATTTATTTTTGAACTTCATATTCTTCTGGAATTTTCTGATGAGAAGTAAGGCATATACTGCAACCTTAAAATTCCCTGCAGGATTGTATTTTGTGACTCCCGTCATCCTTGATTCCACACTCAGTCTTTGCCTTAGTACTCTGAGTGACATGATGAAGCCTGCTGTTTTTTACAGTAAATGACTCTTTTAAGAAGCTACCTAACCACATTTAAGGGCCCTTCCATCATCAATAAATGTTGAGGGGAGGGAGGGAGAGGGAAAACTGAGGACTCAGCCAACTGAGATCTTTATTTGCCTGGGAACATAATTAAACAAACACATTGCTCATGGCAGTGGATGGATTAACAGCCTTTCAGCCTGAAAGTATTATGTCTGAAGACATACTTTGCTATAAAAAATTCACCACACTACCCTCATAATGTGATATGGAAAACAACTCTTGGGCTTAAAGGAGCTGGTCAGTTTTTATCCCACTGCAAATTTTCCTCTCTACAAAGATTACAAGCAAGGTTAGTGGGATGAATCTGTGATGGGAACAGTGGGACACCAAAACACCAAGCAGTAGCTTGCTTCATATACATTGCTGAAAGCTCACAGGCATTTGGCTGCAGGGATCTTCTCTTGCTGCCAGCCAAGTGCAGTCAAAGTGGTTGCTTCAGGCCCTGAACTGTGAGGTTTTCTGGAGAGCATGCTGCCAAAGAGGAGTGGCATTCTTATCAGTAGTTTGGGATTTTTCCCGTCTGCATGTTTTTCATAGTTTTTGCTTAATTTACATTTCTTAAAAGCCCATTTCACAAATATACTGTATCTGCAGTGATGAGTGAAAATGCCTCATTTGTTCCTGAGACTGGATTGTGGGATCCCATCTAGCAAAAATACTAATGAAGAACAAATACTTCCTTTCTTCCTGAGGGCAAATTTAGTCATGGAACTGTAGCACCTCTAAGTGCTTTAACACCTGTGGTACAGTAAAGAGAAATCTGCAATATCCAATATTGCCTTCTAATTAGTTGTGCAGAGGCATTTTCATTGCAGGGAAATGATGACTACATTTACCAAAATCAATGAACTGTATAGTGATTAGAACTGAATGAAGTATGTGTGTATATGTGTGTGTGTGTGTATGAATGAAGAATATATGTATATTCATATTATGTATATATATGTATATTATCACGCTTGCTCTGTTGCACACACTCTCTCTCTCTCCATATTATATATTAAAAAGCCATACATTTTATCCTTAATCAGGTGTCATGGTATTGATTTTTTCACAATTACTTGATATATAATCAGTTAATAAAAAGATCTTCAAAGAGTTGAATTGTTTCCTTTCAGAATCACAACCAAATTCTGCTATAATATAACTTCAGTTTTTACTGGTGAAGTTCAGCTACAAGCTCTGTAAACTTTGCAGATGAATCTTTCATGCTTAAAGGAGTTTTGTGGTTATTAAAGAAATTCTACTTTGACAGGAAAATGGAAACTGTAAGAAATTCCAGATGGAGATGGGAGAAGAAATAAAGAGGGAAAACAGCATTTGATGTAATACACTTAGCTTGTAAAATGCTCATCTTTAAAGACACAACTTTGGCCACAGCAGATAATATAGAAAATGGGAAAGTAGTGAGTGGAATAAATGTTGTGACTAAAGCTGCAGATCCTCAATGGGGATGAAGTCTTAACCAGAGAAGAATGCTCCTTAGCCAGGAAACTATCAGAACTACCTATATGTATGGATAAAAATGTTTTAAAAGTTTATAGGAATATAGCTGAATTCACAGAAATGCACAGGTCGACTAAGTATCTTACTCCCACTGATTTCCTCAGTGGAGACCTGGGGTGTCTTTGGCACCTTAACATTATGTTCTTTGGAACATGGTCTAATGCGCTTTGAAGTCAGCGTGAGAGTACAGGGAAATGATCAGAGTCTGGTCAAACAGCAGCATTGATATAAAGCTTCAAAGTAGGAGGATACAGAAGGGAAAGAATAGTGCTCTTCTTCCTAGTTCTAGAAACAAATTAACTCTTGCTTTAAACATGTCAATATGGAATCACAGAATTGGAGACTGGTTGAGGTTGGCAGATACGTCTGGAGGTCTTCTAGTTCACCTCCGTGCTCACAGTAAGGCCAGCTAGAGCAGGTTGCTTGGGGCTGTGTCCAGCTGGTTTCGAATACCTCTAAGGGTGGAAATACCACAGCCTCCCTAAGGCAACCTGGTCCAGTGTTTGACCACCCTCACAGTGATTTTTTCCCTAAATGAGATTTCTTGTATTTCCGTTGTGCCCATTGCCTCTTTTCCTTTCACTGAGCATCACTGAGAAGAATCTGACTCCATCTTCTTTGCACCCTCCCATCAGGTATTTATACACATTGATAAGATCCCCCAGAGCCTTCTCTTCTCCAAGTTGAACAGTCCCAACTCTCTCATATGTCAGATGCTCCAAGACCTTAATAATCTTTGTGTAACATTACTTGTGATAGAGCAAATAAATGTGCTGAAAGTGATTCATACCAGTTTTCTAGGATCTGCAGATGTAAATCAGTAGTTTAAGTCTGGCTGTTTGTACTCATGGATCTATCTCATCTTTCCTCATTCTTGCTCAGCTGTCCATCTGGGTTTGACATTACCATTACTGTGGAACTCAGTTCCCTGGAGAATACCCAGTTAAGGCAACAAAATGAACAGTCACTTAAGAGTATATGGTGCTGTTCTTCCAAATATGACACTTGCTCTTCCACTATGATCAAAATTAATAAACGAGATATTTAAACTTCTATCACTAAGCATGTGAGCTTTCATTCTCTGGCAGTGATATCCACAGTTTTTGGAAATGCTAATCCTTGTAATCTAAAAACTTGAAAAGAAACTCAAATTGGTTATCTGCAAAGTACACTGACAATGTTTTTTTTTTTTTACAACTGGAACAGCTGGAGACAAAAATCTGGCATTAATAGTCCCTGTGTCATTTTAATGAAAGATACAGACTTGCAAGTGAGCATTGTGAACAACCTAGCTATCACAGCATACCCAGTTTCCATTTTTCATACGAGCTGTGGTAACTGGCCATGTGCATATGCTTAACCAGTCCCCTTGGGAAGTGAAATATGAGCAGCTAAAATTCAACAGAGGTGGTTTAACCTGATGTATATTCCTTTGCAGTCGTAACAGCTATGGCACATACAGAGTTAGTTATGCCAATTTATTAATCTGCCAGACTTTTACCCCATAGATTTATTTCCCTGTGTGCTGACGTACTGGTATTTTTATTAACCTAGCTTGACTAAGATGGACATAGGTTCAGTATCACAAAAGTGCTTACTTGAATAGTTTATTCCCTTCCTGGTATAGGAATATGTTATAGTGATAAGCATGGAAACACATGTATAATCATGTTCACACACTTCAATAACACTGAAACCCTGCCAAGAATGGGAAGGGCTGCTGCATTACTCCAGTTCTATCAGTATAGGCACAGCACTGTAATTTTTTTGCTTTATCTGGTGCTTTTTGTAAGAGAACAGTGAGGAGAATGAGAAAATGACAGCAACCTAAACCACTGTCTACTAGGCCAAATTGAGACCAGTCTGGTCATGATTAATAACTGATGAATGACAGAAGACAAGTGGATTCAATCTATGCCTTTGGCAGATATATTAATTCATGCATGTTCTCCATATGGGAGCGGATGTGACCATTTTCCAAGCCTCCACTACATCCAGCCCAAGAACAGCAAACTGTCATAATAATATTTCCACCAGAGAGGCCAAACATATATAAGTGGAAAAAATATTTTTGTTAATATGGTAAATTACTCATGCATGGGTAGCTGTTGTTGATGGCTCATGAACGAGTAACAATACGGACATGGGAGAGGACCATGAAGCATGCAGTTCCTGTTGCAAAGCACAGACTATGTCCTCTGTGTGTAGCAGTTCTGCGAGGAGAATAGACTGCCTTATCAGCAGTCCTGTGTTTGGACAGGTGCATGGGAAGTCCATAAAAAATTCAATGATAACTAAATTTCACTTCTATTCTGCTCCTCAGAAGATGCATCCTGTTGGAGAGAGAATGAGGGGAGAGGAAGCTTTCCTGGTCTATGAAATTATTGATCAGTAATTTAAAGCAAAGAAACTAACATGTTTTCATTTTCCTTGGAATAGATGATGTCAATATATACTTACAAAAGAGTGAAGCAAGAAAGAACACAGGAGAAGTAATAATCAGAAAATAATGAGCTTTCTCAAAGTAATTTCTCCTAAATAGACACTTTCACCTTATTCATATTTGTTTAGCAACATGAATTATGCTAACTGTTTATATCAAATTACTTCATCTGAAAGCAGCACCTTTTGCTTAATGCCCTTAAGCCCTGATTGTGCAAAGATTTATGTATGTATTTAACTTAATGTACCCTGGGCCTTATTCCTAGTTAAACTAAGGAATTTTACATCATTGTAATGAATGTAAATGCACTTGATGACTACTTTCAGACCAATCCTGCTACCAGACAATTTTAGAGAAGCCACAGAGTAAATAAGTCATAGACCCTGTGAGTAGGTCCATTGATTTCAATTATGCCATTCACAATGGATCACATTAGGATTGTGCGTGTGTCTATGTGCATGTGAGTATTTATATGTATGCATCTCTTTGCAAAACCAGGTTACCCATACACGTCTGACGTCTAACTACTATTGGCTGAACCTAAGTGGAAGCTCTTTCTTGGTAATTATATCCTCCAACCTTTCATATTAAGCATTGTATAATGAGTTGTTGCTCTCCTTCCTTAATTATTAGGGATTGTTATTGTCTCTTGGTTGCATGATGAGAAGATTAGTTTTTATTCTGAAATCTATTATGTGTGGTCATTACATTTAATAATGAAAAGCCCTGGTAGTCTGCCACTGAGTATGGATTATCTCTGCCTTGACTAGATAGCTACAAATGTTGAAGGTAATGCTCCCCATCTGTGACCCTTTGCAAATCGCTGAATACACCTTTTCATCTGCAATTCCAGTATAGTTAATCACATTGTGGTAAAGATTATACTAAATATATTATCAAGACCAAACTATTAACCAAATGTCACTCAGATGTGTCTATGAACAAAGGGTGGAATCCAGAGATGCATGTGCTTAATAGACTTTGAGATTTCTAGTCAATAGTTACTCTGATTCTTCCATCCATCAATATGGGCAAATGCTGTCTTTCAAAACAAAGCTTAGATCTGACAGCTCAATATTTGTATGTAATCAGAACTGTAATTATTTTAATTTGAATGGTAATTAATTTATTTTTTAACTCCCTCTTGGGCTTGTGCTCCATCTGGCCAAGTTTCATGTCTTTTGATAATAATTTATCTGTGGTCTGATGATGAACACAAGGTGTGTTTATACACTTTGGAATAAAGCTATTTAATGATAGACAATGTTATTCTTCAGAATTCCTTAGGCAGACTGCCAAGTATTTAATTGTGAATCTATTAATTTCATCATCTGAATCTGCATCTCTGTTTTTATTTGCATATACAGCTTGAAAATCTGCATTAACAAAGTTTCCCACATATGCTAGCGCACACAGCTTTTTAAAAAACTTCATCAGTCAGATTCAGATTATCACATTACAGTGTTTCCACAGACATTTAGATAAATCAAGGCTTATGTGTATTAGTTTAAATAAATAAAATTCAGTACAAAGATAATGGAGGACTTTTGGGAAGAACAATCTAAACTACTCATGCATGACTGACTTTAAAATTAACTGCAAGCACTCAGGAGAAGTTCTGGAGTCATTGTGGACAGCTCAACAGAAACATCTGCTTAGGCCCAGCACTGGCAAAATAAGTGAACAAACGATCATTCAAGTCATCTCCCCTTTCTGAAGTTGCAGAGTTGAAATGGGATTCAGCTCACTAACCTTAGCAATTTAAAAACTAGACATCTAGAATAAAGTAGTTACTGAGGCTCTTCCCACAGTCAATGAAGGGAAACTAACCTCTGGAGGACAATCCAGCTAGCTAAAATATGTCTGAAGTAAGTGGAATTAAGTGCACTTTTAAGGTGTCATCTTTTCCACTGGCTGTAGAAAGGCAAAGCAATTACTTTACACTAGAGGCCTAGCTTTTAAATAAAGTTTGAAGGATGTTACTGCCTCCACGCCTTGCTTCTGCCCTTAACATTGCATTTCTTTTGCTGAAAAAAAAATGGGGGGCTCAGCTACTTGGCTGATAAGGTTCTTGGTAGGTACAAACTTGTAGAGTGTGGTCTCCACACAGCTGTTACAGACACAGAACTTCTGATTTTCAGTTCTGGAAATAGCAGCTCTCTTCAGAAAATGTACAAGGAGTCAGGTCTCTGTCATTGTCAACACCATCAGCTTGGACTCTCCCAGCTGTGAGGCTCATTGCTGCAGGAAGCCAACACAACTTTCTTCTGTCAGATGGCATTCCTGTTTCCTCCAACTTTTCATAGTTTGATTACTGGAAAACCTGAGGACTCATTTATATTTCAGTTGTTGAATTTAATGGGAATACTTGTGGTCCTAACTCCTAATCTGTTTTGATGGATTGATTTAGTAGTAATTCACAAGTACAGTATGAAATTTAATAATTAGGGGAGAGACAGTGCTGTTGGTGTAACACTATTTTAACAGAGAAAATTCCTCCACAATATCTACTAATGATTTTATCAATTAACTCTGCTAAAATTCATTCCTCAGTAAAACTTTCATTCAGAATCATTGGGAGTTCCTTCCCCTGGTGGCAATGATTTCCCAGTGTCATCCTAACAGTGAAGCGTTTAGTATTCACCTGTTTTCATTTCAATTATATACTACTTAGAAGAAGCTTATAAAACTTTGAAGTAGGTGCTTGGAAACAACTTTAAGAGAAAGTGAACTTTTTGGTTTCTGGTTTGCCCATTCCCAGTACAGAAAAAAAAAAAAAAAAAAAGATTAACAGGAAATACATATATATGCATATATATATTTAATTCTTAGCTATCTTTGACTGTTAATAAATGTGAATTGAAGCTCCTTATTTTTAACATAATTTTAATATATTACGTGAACATAACAGGTGGTATGCCTTGTATGCTTCTAAACCTAATACAAATAAACCCAATGCCCTGTGAGTATTGACAAAGCTAGAATTTCCATACTGAAGGATCAGACTATTTGTTCTAGTTAAGCTATAAAAACTATTACACAGTACTGCAGTTAGTATTGTTCTTCCAGCGGTTAACAGCTGGTTTGTCTTCAAAAGGTTCTGCCCACAGCCTGTTAGGATTGACAAACACACAACTCGGCAAATTCCGTCCACATATTCTCAATAAATTGGAGGGACAATGCAAATGGGAAGGTGAATTTCAAGTTTTTGTACCTTCCAATGTCCTCTGTGAAAAAAGATCACACCGGCCATTTGCATATATTTTCATTTATTTGCACAAGACCTGATAAGTTTCTACATGCCTGGTTTAGAGTTACAGTGTAACAGAAAAAAAAAAATACAATTAAGAGAGCTAAATTTTGTGTAGTTACAGGACTAGAGTCCATTTACGACAAATGCCATAAAAGCAGGCATGAATCCTATACCAAATGAGGAATTTTTCAGGAGATGCTTACAGTTTCACTCCCATGATAATGGGTACATACTGCATACTGGCTGTTCAATTAGCTTATTTTGTTTCCTCTGCAGTGGAATTTGCTTGCTAACTTCAAGCAACTTAATCAGCTTTGAAGTAGCTCCAAAATACTCTCATAGCAAAATTAAAATAGAAACAAATTTTAATTAGAATTATGTCTCACAAGGCAGTATGTACTTGAATAATCTAGAAATAAAGTAAACAAGAACTTCTAAATAGCTCTGCTGTCAGACTGCTTTTTAGATCTTTCTGGTAGCATGGCAGCAGAAACATGCTTATTTTCAACCTGTGTAGAAGACCCTGGAAACTCAGATTCACCACCTGGTATGTCATTGGCAGTTATTCTTTTTAAGGCTAGGTCTAGTGAACAGAGGTCATGTGAACATAAAGACCGACTGCTCATATAAAACCTAAATCCATTCTATTCATATCTAAAATCTGATTCATCAAGAACCATCATGCCTTTGTGGTTATAAGTTTTAAGCAAACTCATCCTTCCTTTTTAAGAAAAACTATAGGCAGTACATGAAAAATAATTCTTCTTTAAGCACAAAAGCAGACCAGTTTTGGAAAATCCAAGTGAGCTTTATGACTAGCACATTTGTCTTTTCACTCATGGCTGTAATTCTGAATAAGCTTTGAGGGAGGTGCACTCTGCTTCATCAGCACTGTGAACGGCACAAGGGAATCATTGCTTTTTCCTGCTCAATATATATTCAGCGTTTGTCTCAAGAAAGTTGATATTGCTGGTCCTGACTCCAGAGGTGAAGGTAGCTTTTACAGCAGTTCTCATGCATTGTACTGTTTTTATAGTCAGAGGTGATTAAACCTTTGGTCTTCTAAAAATGAGTCATTTATTTTCTGAAATACTAGGAAATAATATGGAAATATTTTAACAGAGTACATGGTAGCCTTGAAATCTTTTTGTTATTCAACAGAAATGCAGTTTCATCCAAGAACTCATTTCCAGTGCACAATATTCGTTGTGTATCATATATATGGATGTTCTCACAGGTAAACCATGTCCGTTAGTGAGAGACAAAGGTAACATCACATAGCAGGATATGACAAATTAGACATGATGAATAACCACAGCAAAGTGTCAGTGATATAGCCAAAAAGTGTAGTTCACAAGCATGCTGTAAGTTCAGATTTGGCCATAAATGAACTGCTTGGCAAATTGTTTTTTACACTTGCACAGATGTGAATCGAGTTGCTGAAGATCTGCAGACTAACAGGTCAGTATTTGTGATGAATAATTCAGCTGCCCTACTACCAGTGTTCTGGTTAATGTATCAATTGAAATAAATAGAAATGTTTTGCATCTGCTGACATGTGGTATGTACAAGTTTAAAAAACAGGAGATCATGGTTGTGACTTAACTAGGGTCCAACAGTATAAGTATAATAGCCTGGGAAAAGTATAAGACACATTTCCAAAACATATCTATTGAATTTATTAATTCTCAGTTTAGGCTTATTCCTCTCATAAACTCCACATGGGCGAGAAAAGAGTCAGGTGGTGTTGTGCAGCTGCTGCTGTCTCTAATCTGCACTCTGCTGCAAGCTCTTAAACAATTAGCTTAATTTTTGTAATTAGTTTTGATCTGTGGTTTGGGGTCTGCAGAATATTAGGAGCTGTTTCAACAGGCATCCATAAAAGGGGTAAGCAGTGTTATAGCTGGAACATATGACTGAATTAATTTTCTCTCAGAACACCTGGAATCAATAGTATCAGCCAGAAACACGTTGTGTCCTGTATTTTTTCCATTATCTCTAAATTGTACTTTATGAACCCTGGGTGGTATAATGTTAAGTATTGTGAAGGGAAAAGGATTTGTTGGGTTGACATGACACTGTATAGTGCAGTGATACACAAGACTCTTTCACAGAGATGGAAGGTTTTATGTGTTCATTCATTTGTTTAATTTATGGAATGTATATACATTGTAGTGATACTGAATTAAACCGTATCCCTTGGTGAATAATATTCCAACAAATGTTTCTAATCAGTGGAAATAAATTGTACCAAAAGCCCATGTGCTTGAAAGAGAGAGAGGATGTCAGAGCCAAGCTGGATTCTTCAGTCACACAGAAAAAGAGATCATCACAACTGACCAGTTATTGGACTTATACACCAGCACATTGGTTATTCACTCAGGGCAGTGCAATTCTGCATGCTAGTCATAACTGCCTTGTAAACTGTGGCTGAGTCAGCTGATACCACCCCCCAGCTTATGGTATTGGCCCAAAACGAAAAGGTGATCGGTGCTGTATAACCGAACAGTAACATTCACGGTTTTCAAGAACGCTGGGTGATTACAAGCCCAGGAGAATTCAGATGGTTGGTTATTCCATCCATGTTCCCTCTAGAATGGAATCTGTTAAAATATTTGGAAAAAAAAAAAAAAAGTGATACTCAATTTCCTATATTTTACCAGTGTAAGAATCAGGACAAAAATTAGGGAAACTGGAACTTATGGAATTTCTTTCACAATTCTTTATTAATTCTATAATTTTAGACCTATAAGTATAAGAAATTTCCAGCCTTTAAAATGTAAAGGTTTTCGTTGGTGATGTTTTCTGGATGTTATGTCACCATAATAAGAAGGAAAACAAAACAAGAAATTTTATGTGAAATCAGTTAACAGCATGATCTGAAAACATTCAACATCTCTTTTAATTGAATTCCCAAATCTACATTGGACTAATTAGTCCTATACAAAGAAAGCAACAGTCTTAGAGCACTTATCTGTCTCTGTCTTGTCCAGCATTCATTCCCCATTATGCTATTTGGATTCATTAGTTGTAGAAATGATAAACTAATGCTGCAGAGAAGCACAGGATTTGTAAAGGCTAGGAAGGTATTTGATGAGTACACAAATTTTAAAAAATGTTGATGTTTACATTGAACCCCCCTACCTTTTAAGCAACTGTAATAGCATTACTTGTTTGAAATGAAAGCTATTTGTTTTCCAAAGCTACAGGGAGACTTTTGAATCTGTAATGATGGATATATCAAGCCTGCTTTTAATTAGGTTTTGAGTATGGAGACCTATTTACAAGTAAAAATCACAGTAAGTCTTCATTAAAATGTATTTTCCAGCTCTTTAATATGTCAAACATGCTTACTTGCAAGATGACCATGAGCCCTACCTAGGTGTAGCACGTGTCTGTTCCTGAGCTAGCAATGATTTTAAGTGTACTCCAGTGGATTTACTACTAAATAGAGAAGTTACTCTACCACGTCTGAATTACTTCAAAGGCTGTACTAGTCATGATTTTCTGGGAGATATGCACATCGCAAAAGGATCTCCAACCACAGAGCTATACAGCCTTAATGCTGCCTACCTTCTGCAGGCCACCACATGGGAGTACCATGTTAATGTTCTCCACAGTGTAAGTCCAGTATTACCTCTTAGAGATGTAACCTCAGAACTGGCATCAGTTCCAGCATCAGCCACATGCCTGCCATTCCCAAGAGCCTTGGGAAAGGGGCTGAAGACTCCTGCAATGCACATCAGATGCATTGTACCTTGATATTACCCTAAGTTTGCCAGTTGGCCTCCATGTCAACTGTGGGCTACTATTTTCCAGATACAAGTTTCAGAAATCTGTCAATATGACTTTGTTCCAGGAGTTGGTATGGGGTACAGAACAGTAATACTTCTTTTTCTGGACCCACCCTGTTTCAGAAATCAATATTCCCTTTGGAAATTTAGTATGCCAGATCTATATGGGAAAAGATAAGTAGTTCATCTACTCACAATGTTAAACACCTTCTGCTGTTGTAACTGAAATTTTGCAAAACACTTTCCAACTTGCCACTGTCTGTAACATCCCAGTTATTGTCACTGGAGATTGGAAAGGCAAGATGTCCAACTGTGCTGGCATAATTAATAAATTTGCTCATGGTTCCTGTGATTATTGCAGCTGTAAAGGTGAACCTCAGCTTTTTACAGGCACGTGAACCTCAGCTGCAGTGAATATATTCATGGTATCCACACCTCACAGGGATCTAGCCTGTTCCTCACATGGCAAGTAAGCACCTTTTCCCCATTCCTGGTGGTATATGCTGACATCTGTGGCATCAGCAGCACTGCCATTAGTCTTTGCTGTCATAGATATTGTGGGGAAGACCACAAGAAGCACAGAGCCTAAAAGCATGTTTCAGCTGTACCCACATGTCCTGACAGCTGTCCAAGGACAGCACTGCCCATCAGAGCAGCTTGGTGAAGAACCTGATCTGATGAACTTTACAGTCTATGTTAGACAGAATGCATCCCTGAGAGAGCCCATGCACCCTTGCTTCCTTATGTTGAGCAACATCATTATGAGTGTTCATGTCAAAGCCGTTTACAGTAACATGTTTAGTGGTGGCCTCCTAGTCTTAGCTTAAGTTCCTTGTAATAAAGACATTTTCACAAGATGCCCCACCAGCCACCTGCATTTCAGGTATGCAAATTGAGCTGCCTGTGACTTCACAAGTCTCCCTGTTCTCTCATACATCTGAACCTGGTTCTGACCATCTCTCCAGCCACAGATATGTATTGATAGCAGCAATATTCTAAGTTTAAGTTTGTTTCCTTCAAATATTTATGAGTATCTTAATGTCTTCTGAGCCCCAAGTAGCTCCCCTGTGGAGAGCTGACACAATAGAGAAATTATCCATTAAATAAAATAAAATTGCTTTCTCTTGCATTTCCCAGAACAAGAAGTTTCTGGGGAACCAGACAGAGGACAGAAGAGGAGAGTGGGCAATGTGCTATAATCTCTCAAGCCCAGAGTGTTGGGCAGTCCCTAGACAGACTGCCAAAGGAGTCCAAAGCCACTCTGTGTGTCTTCTCTCTATCCCTTTGGAGGTGGAGCACTGAACCTTGCTCCTAATATTGTTTCAGTCCCTTCAAAGCAGTGAAATTGGTGTATTCTGTAGCCTTCATTCCCTGACAAGTACACAAATTGAAGTTTAGAGAAGGCTTTTGTCAGAAACAAGCTCATCCTGAATTTCCCGTTTGGTTTCTCAATAGCCTAATGAAGAAAAATTCAACAAAATACCATAGGGTAATACTGAGGAGTGAAGCTGTGGCAAAATAACATCAGTGACTCACAGATTTCAGTAGCAGGGTTGTTGTTGTTGTTGTTGTTGTTGTTTCTGTGCTCTTATATCCAGGCTCTGAATACTGCAGAATAACAATGCAAAAGAGCAATGAAGTAAACTGGGTGTTGCAGGCTTTGTGAAACACCATTAAACAACTCTTTTAAAAGTCTTTATGATGTTAAAACTGTTATTTCTCCACTGGTGCAGAAATGGTATACTGTAGAAATAAATCAGTTACTAGGAAACAAGGCCAAAACTCTATACTCCAAAAACAAGAGAAGAGATAGTAGGATAACATGCTCAAAGAAAGAGAAAAAATCCTTTATGGATTCTTGACCTACATTCAGGTAAAACGCTACTTTTCAACTGCTCTTAAATCCTTTTTTAGCTTTATTCTAGAAAGGGTATTTTGGTTCATAAGAAGCTTGACTGCTGGAGCACATCTGCTACTTTAGTTTCTAAAAGGCTGTGACTGCAGAATTCTATACACAACAGAGATTTCTGTCTTAAATGGTGACAACTTTCTTAATCTAGAGAACAACCATATTTGTTTCAGCCCTGGAAGAGCTGCTAAACACAGAGAAATTATTTGCAATTAACATCAAGTAGCTGTCTTGCCACTTTAATTACAGTAGATTTTTTCTTTTTCATTTTCTGATCAATTGCACATTATTGTTTTTTTTTTTTTCACTCCTCTTTACTGAGACTTTTTCATTGGATCTGATTTGTTTTCTTTGAATGCTGTATGTTCATTCCATTTCATGTTTCCATTTTTAAAGTCTGTTAATCCAGCATTCTGGAAATAAAATGACACCATATTTACCTGTATATTCCAAAAATCCAACTAGAAGAAATGACTTTTCCGTGTTTTAGGTTAAATCTGAATTAACTATTTTCTCTGATGTTAAAATTTCTGACTCACTCCTTTTTTGGACTTGCTTGGTATGACTCTTCAAACTCACTTTGAATTTATCACCGCTCATGGATATTCCATATTTAAAATTAATCCTTCCATCCTTTGCTGGCCAGGAAATGACTTACACAGAATCACAGAGCAAAGTAATTATTCAGTTGTGAATAAAATGAAAGAATCCAAGAGTGCCAGCTCTTACAACTGTATTGTGAATCTTGTGATAACAAGTAGGTCTTTAAAAGTCCCTGGTCTTCAGGTGAACTAAATGTGTTTCAGCACAGATCCATGAGAATCTATGTCCTTGCTCAGTGTGAACCCACCCTGAATACACAAGCAAAAAATACAGACACCGAAGTGTGCTTTCTATTGCATTTATTAATTCTTTTTGAATCATTTTTCTATTTTGGGGGACCTGACCTATAGCATTTAGACTTTGTGTGTAACAATTCTGACTTCAGTTCCTTCTGCTGTTGAGATCTTCAGTATTTGGGTGCCAACAGTTTTATCAATTCTTCCACTCCTAACTAAGATCTTCATCCATTACAGGAACTGTGGGAAGAATCGATACGAATTCTCAGTCTTAAACATTTTCTGTCTGAACTTAGTGACAGGATTTTGCTGCAGATTTCTTTATATGAGTGGGGCTTTTTAGTGTTTGATGGTGATTTATGAAGCCACAAAGACATTCAGCACAAACTTGTTCAAGCACCCTAGCAATAACCAACACATTTGAGGACAGTGAAAACTGAAAAATAAGCAGACATCAGTCACTAAAGCAATAGATTGATTTTTCAGTGTGCACTACAAGTGCTTTTATCAATATAATGCTTTAGTGCTTTCATACTATGTCATTCTCCAGTCTGCTCTCTGCTGGGTAAATGTCAATAGAAAGTATAATATCTGAACTTATTAGTGCTTTTCATCAACTATAAATAACATGCTACTATTACTGGATGCTATTTGATGGTCAAAGGAACACAGGCAACCATGAAGAACTGGAAAATGTCAGTGATAGAATGACACGTCAAGTGTGTGATACTTTGTATCAAGTAATTAATTTACCCCTTACTTGGACTTTCTTTTTAGTCCTTTTGGTTTCCCCATCCATCCACATACTGTCTTTTTTTTTCCTTCCCACAAGGGATGGGGAGATAGATAAACATTACATACATAAATCATTTCCTCACTCTCAAAAGTGCAAAATATTTCTTTGAGTATTCAAGGGATAATAAATAGTTCTTGCTTTGAATACTTGAGTAATGTTCCCCGGTGCCAGTATGTGGCTAAGTCTAATTAAACCTAAATAGGAATTGAGACATCTAAAACAAAATTCTGCAATATATGAAGCACCTAATTCAAACATCCTTCTGTGCTAAAGTTCAAGATGGTGAGGTTTCTTTGTATGCTAAGACTAGAAATGTTATCAAGGGGAAAAACTGGATTCAAGGTCTTCTGTAGAGTATAAATTTTTTCATGCTTTGTTTTGCTTAAATGCAATGTATGTAAAAACAGAGATGAGGGTCTTCCACTGGTATAAATACCCATAGTTTCTTCAATGCCCGTGGAGCGCTGAAAAATTATCCCAGGTGAGGAACATGTAACTTGTTTGCCAGAACTCTGCTCCAGCTGGATGCGAAGAACGCTGACCCAAAATTGGGTTAGTACATGAGATAGAGATTTTTCATCAAGTGAATTCCACAACTTTGGATTTCACAAGATGTGCAAAACCGAGATAAATGGAACAGTCTGATAACACTCTTTATATCAAACTGAAATAAATAAAAACCTGACTTCATAACACAGAACTTTTAAATTAGTCTTCATTGCAGAGGATTCTTCCTACCAGACTATGATTTCCTTTTTATAACTTTTCAAAACCATGAAGAGACATTTTTATATACCATGAAGTAGGCTTTAAAATAGAAAATAATTTTTATAAATTACTTGGAAGTCTATGAATTATAGAAGCACATAATCCCTTTCCATAAAAATAAATAAATAAATAAATAAGCAAAACCCACAGGCTTAATGAATGAAGACCTAGATGATAAATCTTACTTAAGATAGGCTAGCAATACTCAAAACACATTATTTACAGACAGGCTAAGCCAAACGATTATTCTCAAGAGAATGTTTTCCACTTTTAGTAGAATTGAATAAGTAGTGAAAATAATGTTTAGAACAACCTTTTGCACAGCAGAGCAAGAAAATGACTTTTGCTTGGTAACTGTTTAACTAAGCCCAGCTGCTTCTGTCACTTGGGAGCTGAGTTGCAGGAGGGTAGCAGTAGCTTCTCTTTGAAGTAAGGCCATCAGACCTCATCAGGGACATCTGTGGTACTCAGCAAACTCTGAGAATGCTTTGGGCTTGTTTAAACTTTACCCTTTAGTTTGAAGAACACAAGATGGGAGCTATCTGGGGGTTCCTGAGTTAGTTTCTGTATAAATTAATCCATAACGGTCAGGAAGGTGCTGCCGCCTGTGATGACCAATTTTGCTCCATTTATAACTACTTGCCACTTTTCAGTGTATACTTAGACTTGAAGTGCTCTTGTGCTCACCTTTCATTTATGTAAATATAGGCTAGCCCCATCTGTGTCCCAGATGAGGTCCTCTCTGGCCGGGCTGTGACTGTGAAGTTGTCATTGCTTTTTGTTCTGCTGGGACCAAAATTGTATGTTGTTCACGGAAGATTGCACCAGTCTCTGTTACTGAGTATTAGGCAGGAACTGAAGGATGAAAACAGCATACAAGAGAAAGGTAATGCCCAGGCAGGTAGGTACATACACAGAGAGAACATAATCTAGCCTTTGTTTACAAGACAGGTAGTTGAAGGAGAACTGGGAGTGAAATATTTTAGTAACTTGCTTCAAGCTGACAAAGTAATGTCATTATTGTCTTTACTGAGGAAAAATGTGAGTTTTGACTATAAGAAGTTTAGTTTCTTGTTTGTTTGTTTGTTTGTCCCATGGAATTTTGTAATCTCAAACAACTTCCCAAGATTTTAGGCTTTTCGTCTTTCTACCACATCATTTTTATTTAAAAAGTAAAGAGAATTCTTACAACATTTTAAAAGGAAACGAACTGCAATAAACATCTGACTTGTAACTTCGTGTACCTTGATGTGAGTATCCACTGAGGTCTAGGAGATAAAAATATTAATTCATGTTTTGGAAATATGAAATTCAAATCTTACTAAATATTTTTCTATATCTTCTTTATTACAGTTTGTTCCTCTTCTGTCAATTCATTCTTCCTATATTCTCAATCTTGATAAATGCTAGGAATATGTTTTGAAAGAAAAAATAGAATAAGAAAATACCTTAAATATATAAAAATGAGACTTCAATTACACTTTTGCCCTGTTCTCCCCCCATCTCTCCTCCCCAGTCAAGAAACAAAAGCAAACTTTTATTTTAGGAGAAAAAAGTGTGCAGCTTATGATCTAAGGTCCCAGAGACAAACATGGGCCATAGGTCTAGGTACTAGAAGTACATTGTTGTCTATTAGAGAGCTTTCCAGTTAAAACATTTCATGCCTGCAATGTAAGATAGGGAACTGCATCTTCCATCTTGAAGATGAATCAGTAAACGTATGCATAGACCAAGTAGCTTGTTATACTCACAAAATGAAGAAACAGGTGCAAAGGACAAAAACCAAAACACACATTTAGAGACCTGCAGAAGGATAAAATGATGAATTCATGCAACACTAAAAAAATCTTTATCCAAACTTCTTGGATTCCCATCTTGGATCTGTAGCATAAACAGCTTACTTTTTTTCCTTTTTGATCCTGAAGTATCTTTTTCCTGAAGATCCCGAAGTGACATGTTCACATGTGCTCACAAATGACCCTGAGTACTTTGGTGCCTGTCTCTCATTAAAACCTAAAAAGGATGCATAGTCAAGGATTCCTCTTCAGAGAGGTTCACCACCTGTCCACCACCTGGCACCGAAAAAGAATGCAGGACCCCTACAAAATGCAGTTATAGGAATGGCCAACCTGGCTACCGAACTGTAACTTTCCAATGTTTGTGTGGGGTGTGCGTCCCATGACTGTGCTGACCTGGCCTGGGTCTGGTGGTAGCCTGCATCTCAGCTGTTAATGGAAATGAGCTACTGCCAGCAGGATGTCACAGCAAAAGCACTCAATTCTTTGAAGGAAGACTCTGAGTGTCCACCTGGAGAAGGTGTGCTGGTGACCCTGAGTGGAGCTGTTTCATGAAGCCTGAAGATGTTCAAAAGAAGGGGATGTTTTCAGACATGTTTCCCAGGTCTGTGCCTGAATAGTCCTGGGAAATTATTCTTATTTTCTAACTCTAGGAGCTCAATATATAAGTTTGATTAGATTGTCATTCTGAGTCACCTAATTCTCCCTCTGTAATGATTGCAGGCATCTAATTCTCTGTTCTCAGCTAGGAGCCGGTTGATAAATGCAAGGTAGTGAGGTGCTTAGCTCAGAGACACCTCAGTCCCACTCTGGATGTGGCCAATGGGAAGAGCAGTCCTACCCTTCAATCCCTGTGGGGCAGGCCAATAGTTCAGCCATGCAATTCATTTCACAGCTGTGTAAAGATCACCCCTGCGGGGCTTATTGTAGACTAAAAGCAGAGATTAACCTTAAATTAGCTTGGCCAAATTTGACCATTTAAGCAGCAGTAGCTTTTTTTATTGTGTTTGGGTTTTGTATCAACCACACATTTCTATGGTTAACTTAGTTATACAAGCTCTTCCAAAAAAAAAAAAAGAAAAAGAAAAGAAAAAAAAAAAAGTCAGATAATCTTGTACTGACTATGATCTGTATGTTTCCTGCACATTTAGGAAACCTGAAACATAAGGACATTGAAAGTATTGTCATTATTCTCTTTTACTGAGAAGTCTTCTGAATTTAAGGCATTTTCTGCTGGGAATTCTACTGAGGACTTTCCAAGGTTCAGCCCCAGTACAATATCAGTGAAATCTGGACCAGCACCAGTGTGCTATCTGTGGCAGTCAGACTGAACATTTGCTTTATTTATATTGCCTCTGACACTGGAATGATGCTTTCCATTGTTCTTTTCTCCAGATAGGAAGAAATGAAACTCCCAGTCTATTTGCATTCACTAGCAATAAAACCACTTTTTAATGAGAAAATGAAATATCTGGACTTTACACTTTAGCCAGCAGTGTATCATTTCTGGCACCTGTGGTTTTTATTCACTCTTACGCTGACTGAAACAGCTTCAATGACAGCAGCCAGGATCCTCCTCTTCTGTTCAGCTTTTCCATACAAGGCAAAATGAGATAGATGTCTCTAAAGATAGGCCAGTACTATTCTGAGTCTTTTCTTTTTCATGGGATCACGCCAATAAACAAAAGAAAAATAAATCATTCCTACCTTTATCCTTTATGAGCCAAAGCACTCTTTCAGAAATATCAACTATATCTTCCTACCTGTTTCTTCAAATTCATGTTGTTCCTCTTTCCTTTTTAATTTATCCTTCTTAGCTCATTTTATCACAGGATACAAAAATTTTATCTCTATGTTAGATTTTTTTTTTTAATAGCAAGAGTGTTATTTAACTGTTCTACAAGGTTTTAAAACTAATGGTCTAACTCACGGGTAGTAAAACATCAGTGATTCATATCTTTCTTTGTAAGCAACATTACCCGAAGGGCATTATGCAACTCTGATTTTGATAGGGTTTTTCTTTTTTCCTTCAGGCATAATGACTCCATAATTATGAGAGACTGAACATAACAGTGACCAATTGGACTGCTTTCTTTTCCATTCCAGTTTTACACAACAAAGGGATATACTGATTTTATTTGTCATTTATTTATGCTTCAAGCAAACTTGGCTTGGAAAATATTGGCCTGTCCAGTAGGCACTTCTGCTACTGGTGGCTCAGAGTAAATATGTTCTTTTCCCTAACTGAGATTGGCAGGCAAGGTTGTCCATGGTGTAAGTGCACTGAAATAAGCAACAGTAATGAGTTTTAACCTTTTCCAGTTAAAGCTAATGAGAATTTTGTTGCTGGGAGTTGGCCATAATGGGATACAAATCAGGAGCTAACATGTTGTTTGTTGACTTTGAGTTAAATCTAAAAGGTACTGCAAATCTGCACCAGTCTAAAGCTGCAAGCTCAAAAAGCCCCACCTATTTACATCTGCTTTTGTGCTTGCTTGGCATGCTGAGATATTTTTCCACGTGGATGCAGCTCTCAGCACCCACAGCCACAGTATGGCCAGGTCTGTCAAATCAAACCAGGGTGTGGGATCTGGCAGGTCCAAGTCCAGCTTCTCCATCCTGCAGATGTTATTGAGGTGAAAGGAAGATCTCTTGGCAGGCCTCTGCCAAAATGCTGTTATGGTTCCTCTTGCCTTTAGGACAGCCAAAGAAAAGGGTGGTGATGGTTATTTTCCATATTGTGATGGTATTGTTAAGGTATCTTTCCAGCAAGTGAATGTCCCAGGTTTATGCTCTTTTGTCTGAGCAGGAGATTTAAGCCTCTTTTCCAAATACTTCAGGTGAGTGCCCTAATCGGTGAGTGCCCTAATCAGTGAGCTAGGAAATCCAGGAAGCAAGCAATTAAATCATGATGCTTGAAAGGGAAGCACCTACATCTAATGCCTTCTCCCAGGACTGTACCATAAGCAAGACGGTGTTTGAATAACATGAATGCTATTCCTCTGACCGTGATTGAAAACAGGATGAGTGAACCTGGTTCAATTACTCAAAAGAGGGCCTGTAGGTATCTGTTCTGGGGAAACTTCTCCAGGTCGGGTCTCTGAATGGACTGCAGCCTGTGAACAAGGAACAAGCATCCCTATCCTACTGGGGGCCACATTTCAGACTTCCCCACTGTAACACAAGGCATAAGCCTCGGCAGTGGTTCCTGTTGGATCGCTCAAGGCAGCTCTCTGCTCTGGGACTCAGGAGGTTTCTTCTGGGTCTTGTTTACAGAGGACCACTGAGCACATTGTGTATGTAATCTGGGGTTCTCATCTCTCTGCTGCTGCTGGACCAGTAAAAAACAAGTGTCACAGTGACCAACAATGTGGGTGGATAGTGTGGAAGGGTGCGCATAGCTCCCTCCCCTTATAGTGCTGCTTACTTTGGAATATGCTCTAAGTCAGAAGTAGCTGCAAAGTTCTCCTTCGCATGACAGCAGTCTCATCCTGCCTTGCCAAATCCTAAATGCCAAAACATTCTGACTGATTCTGACCCTTTATCTGAAAACCCAAACTATACATGGATTTGATAAGCTTTTTGTTTTGCTAAAATTCTGCACATTAGTAGCACATATCTCGTTACCACATGTTAGTCACAATATCCTCGTTATAGCTACAAATATCTCTATCACAAGTAGCTTCTCATTACCTTTACTTTCCATGGTAAATATGTGAAAGCAGTGACACATACATTACTAGCATACAGCTGGAGAAAAAGTTTGAAAACTATGTGCTGCTGATTTTTCTCCTCACTCTTTAGGAGGGGTTTTCTAGTTCATAGCAGTGACAAAGTGTGTATTATCTACCTTAAAAGGGGACAGATATGACTATTTTTTTAAATATTTAAACCAAAAGAAAGAAACAATAATAATAATAATAATAATAATAAAGCCTAACAACCAACCTACTGTTCATTAGCTGAGAAATGAATCTTTATGTTTCAAGAATGGTACAATTCATTTAAGATACTGCTGACCCAGATTTGTATTTGAAGACAGAATTGCTTGTAGTGAGTAATGCACAGTCTATTTATGGAATCATTATTAAATTTGCCCTTACATGGTTTAAATCCCTTTGCACTAGATTCACAAGGGAGACTAAGGCACTCTGTCACTTAGTTGGTACCAAGCTGGGGTTAATGTTCCCAGGAGTGATAGTCTGGAGGAATTTTCCAAAAGGAGTAACTGATTTTAAGATGCAGATAGAACTGGTTGTAAAGTAGAAACTCATCTGACTTATTTTGGACTTCTACTTTTGGGTAAGATGAGTTATACCCCTAAGTGCCTCTTTTCCACAACTCATTTTTCCATGGCTCACTCATTGAGGACTGTAGGTTTTCAACATCTGTAGTTAGTTTGCATAAATCCCACCCCATATTCCAAATACGAGCTGGGAAGGCCATCACTAGGTATTATGCTAGTGTTGCAGTGTGGTGTCTCTGATTTGTTGAAGCTGGCAGTAGACAGTTGTGCCAGGACATGTTCCAGTGATCATTTCAGTATAAGCAGTTTTCTGCCTTCTTTTAAATAATGTAATTGCTTCAGCAGTCAGCCCTGCAAATAACAAGGGCAATCCTTCTGAAAGGGCTCCAAAGCCTACCTCCTTTGGAAATGATGGCAGCTTAACTTCTCTGAAAAATTCAGCAAGTAAAATATCTTTTCAAAAATCTAGCTAAAAGTGTTATTTTCAGATGTGAGCTAGGCATCTTGATAGTTTGCCAATTTTGATTTCAAAGGCAAAACCAAACAAAATCAGAGACAGCTGAAATACATAGATTTGTCTAACTTATTTTGTGGCAAATGTACTAGTCCTGGCTTGATTTTGCTCCCATTAGTACAAGCTACTGCTGCTTGTAAGCTGGGAAGTTCTTTGAGGCAGGGGCTGTGTTTCATGTCCATGCAGTGTGGCACTTGGTGTAATGGGGCTCCAATCTTGATTAAAGACTTCTTGCTGCATTGTGACTTATGCAAGTAATGGTCTTACATAAAATACCAGTATCTGACTGACGTATTTGCTATTTGAGCTTTGCCTGTCACTTCAAATCCACTCTCACTTTTTGTCTTGATAATCAATGTCACCTTTAGGTTTAACTGTGTTTTTCCTGCAGCTTTGCAGCAATTTCTATGCATTAACACATTTTTGATATGAAATAGTGCAAGAAGCAGATTCAGAATATGTCCCTTAGAAGAAAGTACTGTATAAGTCAGTAACCTTTTGGAACATTTTTCAAGGATGCATCCACATCCTTGATGGAACTTAAATAAAAATCTCCTAACTCTAACAGGCCCCTAACTCTATGAAGATTAGGGTCACCCTTAGGATATTGTGCACCAGAAGAAATTTGATTGTCCTGACTTACACAGTGGTGTAAAGAAAAAGATTTAATTTTTATAATTTTTGTTATTAATCATGAAAGTGTTAGAGCTGTCACTTCAAAGTAAAATTGCCACTAAACATCCTAAGTGTGGGCAGAAATAATATTAACATAATGGACATACACACTTAGAGGCAGCCACTTTTTTGCCAACATTAAATCCTTAGACACTTTTGTAAGGATGACCAAAAATAGTAATAATAATAGTATTATTTTTCTATCATGAAATCTATTTCATCAACACAGAAGAGTATGTAGAAATGTATAGATTCTAAGACCTGTTTTTAAAGAGCTAGGAAATTTTGAATTGAAACACCTAAGGAAACATATGTCAGCATGGATAGGAAAAAAACAAATGAAAAACAACAACAACAAAAAAAAAACACTGCACTCTGTTACAGTTCAGCTCCTTCATCACTGGCAAGACATTTACTTCAGCATTGTTTTCTCTAACAGACCAGGCTCCTTGTAACATGTCCAGGCATAACTGACTTGGGTGAAGATAATCTTACCCTGACCCCTGAAGTATTCTGAAGCCTGAGATGGGATATCTTTGACCTACTTTAAAGGCAGCTGGATATCTAATGCAGTTTGGACTCAACAGAAGTCCAAGGGATAAAAGTAGGGGAAGTGAGATGCAACTCTTCACCAGAAAAATGCAATATCTAATATACGTTCCTAATAACACATTCCAATACATTTTCAAGTTTCAAACAATTCTTGGAATTCTGATGTGAAGTGCCCTC
The DNA here is from genome assembly GCA_013399115.1 of Anseranas semipalmata. Lineage (NCBI taxonomy): Eukaryota > Metazoa > Chordata > Aves > Anseriformes > Anseranatidae > Anseranas > Anseranas semipalmata. The sequence continues at coordinate 245,851 of VXAA01000920.1, forward strand.
GTGTTTCTGGGCATGTTACTCCTCTGCTTAACAGCAATTTCAGAAGAGGGCACAAAAACTAAGAGCCTTGTCTTTGCCCCTGGATGCAGTAACATGACTGCATGCCAACGTATATTTTAAAAATACAGAGAAAGGGACTGAGTCAATACTCAAAAGCAATGTCCATGGGCATGATTAGAGCAACCCTCAAAGTTCAGCTCAACAGTCTGCTCAGTTTGGAACATCTGAAACCTTTCTCACACTGTATGTTGCTTCAGGAAGTGATAGCAAAATGCCAAAGTAAGGACTGGGTGAGGCTGTGGCTGTTCAGTGAGGTCTGCAGGCTAAAAGTCTTGGCTGCCTGTGCAGCTGACATCTGTGTCCACTTCAGCCCTCACTGCTGGAGTAACCCCAACATTAGGCTCTCAGACTGGAGAGGGGGAAGGTTCTCTTCAAAAAATTGTATCCACAATAAAAATAAAATGGAGTGTTTGTGTGCATTTGTGTGTGTGAGTGCATGCAACTGTTGAGACTGTTAGAAAGATTAGATACAGAATAAGTAAATTTCCCCCTTTTTAAAATTTCACACTTAATTTAAAGCTATAAATTTCTATTTAAAACATTTTGTTCACCAAGTGAACCATAAACAATTTATACAATAATGCGTCCTCTGAAACCAAAACACTATTTCTGTGAGAAGACTGGCATAGTGATTGTGTGATCTGCGTATATACTGAGTGGTCAAAAAATAAGCACATATGCTTATCAAAATATTATGAAGAGTTATCTTCTGCAAAAGGCATTCCTATTTTTTCTTGTTCTGTGTAATGACTTAATACCAAAATATTATTTGATGCATCAAAAAACACCTGCAGTAATATGTTCTGCAAGTCAAGAGTATGTTGAATGCATTGTGCTGTATTTACAAAAAGGAATGATTTTACTCTGGCATAGTTCATGTTAAAAAGATGTTTTCTAAAATACTGCCTCACAAATGACAAAATGAGGATACACATGAAAATTTTAGCTGAATAATTACATTTGTGGTGTAAAGTTACAGAAACCAGAAAAGTCACAGATAAGACAGGACATGCTTTTCACTGCAGAATTTCCTGACTGATCGATTTCTATCTCATCCTTAATGCTATCTAAATGCTGTTTTAGCCTGTGAATTGAATTTTCTTTTAATTTGAGCAGATCATATATTCATTTGTAGATGCTCTATCTTCATCAATCAATGCATTATGCCAGGCAACTTCATCTCCTCCTGAAAGATAACCTTGGATTATGTCATGGCTCAATTCTGTATTGCCCCTACAGAGATAATGAATTCACACATGAAAGAGGATCATTTACCAATGGGGGTGGGATGCTGTTCTGAGCATATCATTTCCATCTGCCACGGGATGATTCCATTTGCACAAATCGATCTCCTGGAGGAGGATTTCTTAGCTACGGTAAGCACGCTGTAGGCACAGTGTAGCAGAGTGTGTCGTCTGACAGGAGAGAAAGAACACATCACATTATTGTTGTCCCCAGAAAGTCATGGCTGCAGGGATGGCTTTGCTCCTCTTCACACTGAGGCTGGAGAAAGGATAAAAGATGGGGTAAACAAGGCCTTCCTTCTCCTAGCAAGAGTTTGCAGCTCATCAGGGTTGAGAGGAGGAACACACTCACATGTTGGGGTGGCATAGTGGAAGCACAGGCATGGTCAAAACACTTCTGAAAAGGTTCAGCCCCAGCTGCAACAAACTCCGTTAGATGCTGAAACAGGCACTGCTGTGAGATGACCTCTTTCAAATAGCCTTAGAATTCAGTTTAATGTCTCCCAGAAAAGAATCGAGCCAGTACTTGATTAGTGTGACTAAAATTATGCATCTCATCAGCTGTAAACAATATTAATCACACATATCACATTGAAAAATGCTGCACTTCAAGCAACTTCACTTGTGTGGAGTGGAGTTTGGCAAGAGGGAGTGCAAATGGATGCCTAAGGAATGCATCTTCTGCTCTGCAGGGGTGGGCCGGGAACAGCTACATACTATTTAAATGACTGCAAGCCAGGCATCAATAACCAAGGTAAAGTAGATCTTACATATTATATCAGCTATCATATGCCAGCAGGAACAAATTATGCACAAGGTGAAAGGAAAGGCAGCAATAGCTGAGTGCCTTATGAGTTATGACTATTTGCGTCCCCTGACAAAATCTATAATAATTGCATCCCCTCCTGTTCCAGTTACAAGAGGCACAAGACAGTAGTGAGTTTGTAAGAGCTGGACAGTATCTCTTCAAGCAGCCTGGGAGCTACTTAGTGGAGCCACCAGACTTTCTTAGTGTCTGTGTATGTGTGTAGGTTAAAAGTCATGGGTTAAGTACAGTTTCGAGGAACTCGTTGAGTCCTGCCATTTCTATTCACTGTGAAGAGAGCAAAGGCTCCCTCAGCTTATTTGAAATCATAAACTTCATTTGCTACAGAACTAGACTTCTGGAGACCTACAATGTGTTCCCTAGGTGCAGTCTGCTCTTGCACTGGCAGTTCCTCTGGCTCCTCTGCTCACGTGGGTTGCCATAGGATATGCAGGGTCAGAAGCAACCCTTGCCTTGGTGGCATATACATGTTCATGCAATGTGTGGAGGACAAGGTGTTTCTACTTAATGCAAATTACTGATTATGAGCAAACATTTCATTTCAGAAAAAAAAAATACGTTGTTGTTGTTGTTTTCCCAAGGTCCACATTTGCTGTCATATTTTGGTCTATTGCATGTCTCTGTTCAGTCCACATTGTGTAATGCTGTGATCATATCAGCTGTCATAAAGGATAAGCTAATATGATAAAAAGTGTCCTGATGCAGCTTGACAAGATGAAATCTGGGAAAAAAAAAAAAAAAAAAAAAGCATGATTCCTGGCCAATACACACTCATCATAATGACTTCAGGCATCCCTCCCTTAATTAATCACTAACCAATGATAGTTTCCTGATTAGTATTTGGCTGCCACAAACAGGGCACGTTATGGCTATTAAATATCTATGTGACATACTTCAGGCTGGCATACAGACTTACAGAGATATTACACATATTACATTTGAATTCTTTGAAATTGCATTATTTAAAAAAAAAAAGTTCATAAATCTTGGATATATAATTTACTTTTTTAGAGATCTATATTTTATGACAGACAGTTTAAATTTGCACCTGAGACTGTTACAGCCTCTATGAAAAGAGAATGGATAACAAATTGAATGGATGGACTCTCATTAAACATAAAATTACTCAACAAGACCTTTTCTGAATCAATTAATCATAATATAACAGGACTTTAATTTTCTGACATTCTCAAAATCAAAAGTAAGTGTTTGCATCATTTTTCATTGTAACAAATGTGATTATTATTGTCTACAGCTGACAAAATACGTGATTTTTATCACAGTAATTAAATACTGGCTCAATTTTTATTTATTTTCTGGTACCCTTTAAATTGAATCCTAGGCTTGCCTAAAGGAGATTGTCTCACAACAATGTCCTTCCGCCCTTTAGTCTCCTCCCTACATGCTTTCCATGAGCATGTGCAAAAAGGATCAGAAAATCAAATTTACATGACATAGCATGATAACGTGAGACGTACCTGTAGTTTAGAGTAAGGTTTGGATACAGGTCTTTTGCAGAGAAATTGCATCATTCCTTCTATTTATCATACTTTATATGGGACTATTATAAATAAACTTTTTATTTGAATAACTATATTATTTTGTCATCAATGTTTCAGATTTGTCCCCCAGTTATTTGACTCTATATTACTAAAACATTCAAAATTATTGACACCTGGCTATGCCAGCTAACAGGACTGCAGATTATTCAAGGACAGGCAGGTAAATTCACGGTTAAACATTAGCTGTGGGATTGGAAGGGACAGGTTTGACACCAACAGTATTTTTACTTGCATGGATTCATCCAGCAAGGAATGTTAATATTTGAATAGGTTGAAAGATGGTTCCTGTTTATTGTCCCATGGAAACAAGTCTCCAAAGCCCATTTTGAAGAGAATTTTCTTTGTATTGTTTCAGATTCCAACTAAACTAAAATTTTGAAATGTAAAATAGAAAGAAGAACAAAGGGTTAAAGAAAGAAAACACTAAAGGTAGTAATTTGTTTCAAATTATATTTAAAAACTAACCAATCAAACAAACAAAACAGTCCTGGTTTTGACCAGCCCAGCTTACCACACTTTCTGTAATAAATCAAATATAGTGAACAGCACAACCCACCCACTCATGCCTGACACACACGTTGCTGAGGCAGCTTAAGGAAATGCCAAATGCAGATCTGAACTCTCTGCCCAAAATGTGGTTCTAGTACAATACTCACTTAAAGCCCTCTAAGTTTGGAGAATTCAGGTTGTGAGGCAGTTTTAATGCAAGCCATGCCTAGTTTCACAAGTAGGTGGATCTCTATATGCCAGACCCAGTGATCTGCTTCATTATACATGTAAGGCTATCCTTTTTTGGATGTACAATATTGTTTCAGAGAAATGTGTAAGGACACTTCAGCAATTACATTATTCATTGTTTGTATACTTCAGGGAATTTGACATAAATATTACCTGTTTCCTTAAAGCAATCAGAAAAAGCTATTTTTCTATTTTAGTATGACTCATACAATAATTCAATTTACATATTTAAATCAAATGAATTTTCTGTCTCTTGCTAACTTGTTTTGACCTCTTCTATTATGATGCAATTTGTTTGTTTTTATTTGTTCTCAAAATCTAATATTCCATTTCCCTTGTACTGTTTATATGTATGAACAAGGCTAATAGTTGCTGTCTTTTAATACTTCTTTAGTTTATCATAACAGGCAATGTCTTACATCACCGCCAATTTTATTGATTATATGCAATTTACAGAATATGCAGGTCATTTAGACTGGATTAGGTTGCTTTATGACTGTATATATATGAACACTTATTTGTCTTCAACTCTGCCAACTGCTTAAACAGAAACCATACCAACTCCTGATTAGCCAAATTACAGTCTTGGACTTAAAAAGACACCAAGATATGTTTTGTGCCCTTTACAGTACTGCTCTTAAGAGAAATATCTTAGTACCTTTGGAACTGTCCAAAGCATTGGAAACATAAGGACGAGTGGCTTTTAAGCCTGAGAAAATATGAAAGAAATGCTGATGTGCACAGTAAGTTAAAATTAACCCAGGTACTTACAATGCTATTCCATCAGCACAAAGTTCTTGATTTAGAAGGCCTTGAGGTAGATGTTTAATTACTTGCTGAATCAGGCTGAGAATGCTTATACAAAAACCTTTGCTAATTTGGAGGAGCAAAAGTTCAGGGCAAATATGTTGCAAGCTTTGAAATTTGTATGGAAGTTCTGAGAAAATGAATAGGGTATTTCCTGTATCAATGGGACGTACCACTTTTTCTGTGGCCCACAGGTTACCAGTGTGCTTTTAAGAACAGCCATGCACTGCTCCTCCACCTTTAAGTCTTCCAAAGAAGGACTATTTTTGGGAGGATAATTCAGGAGTTTACCTGTGGGGCAGGCAGGTGTGGATTTACAAAGCATAAAGAAATTAGCTGTCATTCATCATCATCTTCCTGCAGCTCTCTCCAGACTGCAGGGTTTGGAGGGAAGGGGTAGCTAGGAGATTAAAAATCCTTTCAACAGACATTGCTGTAGATCCCAATACCTATTGTGTGGGTCCTCTCCCACCCTTCAGACAAAGCAGTCTCAGTCTTACAGGTGGTTGGCTCCAACCGGGTGTCCTCCATGGCCAGCCAAGTGCCAGAATGCCCAGTTACCTCTCTGAAGGGAGCAGCTTGGTCTCCCCTGGGGCAGCAGACAGGTGCAAGGTCCCAAAGGGCTTTAGTTCCCATGGGAGCTGTCATGGAGCTGGTAGCAATGCAGCAGGGGAGAGGGAGAGGTTCTCACCCCAGGCAACCTGAGCTTTCCCACTTGGCGGAGAGCTCTTTTCCTGCTTGGGTAAGCCCATCATGCTGACGGACCATGACAGATTACACAAGAGCTTGCTCTCAAGGAATAGTAAACGTAAAGGACTGTGGGGTTTGTGAGTTAACAGTTGTATACGTCAGAGTGGGACACCTCTCTGTAGGTAAGTGACTTAGTAACTCACAGAAAGGTGCTAAAAAGCTGCCAGGCAAAAAGGCCTGGAACACACAAAAGTGTCCTGCTAGCTTCCATCACCAGCGATGAGGTCACAGTGCTGCTCCACATCATCTTGGTCAGGAAGGAAGAGCAAAAGAAGGCAGAGTGCAACTCTGGCCCCACTTAGTTCAATAGGAATTTTGTTGCAGAGTCCAAGGAGAATTTCTTCCCTAGGGAACCTGGTTAGGTTATGCTCACTGCTCAGCTGATAGCTCAAGCTCCAGTGGAGTCTTATACTGATTAGCAGAAGATTTAATTTCAGTCTGATTAAAAGAGAGCAGATGAAGAAGGGTGCTGAATAATCCTACAAGCATATATCAACTCTTAGGCAAGCCTTTTTAATCTACTATGGTATACAACACATGCACTAAATTTTGACTTGACATTTTTTTCTAAAGGACTCTTTCCCATAAATCTACCAGGCTTTTGTTTTTTATAGTGACATTGTCCCAGTGCAGAAGGAAAACAACCTTGCTGCTGCTGTTCATTAGAATCTATATTTATCTGTACCATCCAACCAGCTTCATTTTTTTTTCTAAATTTCATATAAGAAATCCTGTACATCTGCTTTTATAAAGACCAACTTGACGTTCAGGACTGTAAGTCTTAAATGATACTCATAAAAATTACTTTTTTATCAGTTTTAAATTAATGTGCACATTTTAATACAAGACATATACAAATTTGATTAAGGGAGATATTATCTTCCTCTTGCCGGCAATGTCACTCATAAATGAGAAGGCTAGCATTTGCTTTTTGTGAATAACTGCTAAAAAAAAAAATCAGTTCATGTCAAAAGTTCATTTTCCTGGGGCTGCCTGCAAGAAGTTGAACTCTGACATAGGATGGCATCAATGTTGTTTATACATTTCCCATTCCCTAGTACAGCTACTACCACAAGAAAATTGTTGAAATACCTCCGAGCTAAGATACATCTGACAGCTTCCAAAGGTTATAAAGGTATGTACTATTTTAAGGAACACTTTACTAGACATAAAGCTGTTGTTTAAACGTGAAACAACACACAGCACACAAAAAAATGTGGACGGCTACAATTTATGGAAGCTAATAGCCAAACAATGGGCTGTTCTCATACAACATTAACATTGACATAAACTCATGGACTTTAAATATTTCTATCAAACAAAGATTTTAGAACATTTTGCTGGAAGTGGGTGCATGGTTACAAGAGTTCATATTTGTGAGCATAATCAGAGCAATGGTATAAAAATATATTCTCTAATAAAAGAGAAGTATACATCAACTTATAGAAAAAAAGATTGCACAATAGACTTTTGAAAGAATTTCATTGAAGTCCCTTTGACTTTAATGTTTATCATCACACTGATATTCAATCAAATCTGGGCCCAGTTTAACACCCCTGTGTCTTCTTTATTAGATAGAGGTAGGCTTCCTGCACGTCTTAATAAAACAATAGGAACAGGACTTCCACTCTAGTCCATGAAAGCAACTGAAAAACTCCAGGAAGTTCTGAAAAACATTCCTAATTTCTTCCATTTGCAGTCATTTCTTTAATTTTCCTTTTCTATTATCATAAGAAACACAAGACTAAAGGACACTTCCAAGTAATAAAAACACACCTCAGTTATAACACCAGGAAGAGTAATGTTCACAGGCTCCATGCAGGAAATCTCACTCAGGCAGATGTTTGAGTTGTTTCATAGAGTGGCATTTTTTGTTGTTTTGGTTGGTTTTTTTTTCTTTTTCTTCAACTTTTCCTTTTAATAATGAGCTTTTTTCTTCATTGCCTTCTTATTGAATTCCTTTGTAGATTTGTCGCATAAGAATGGCTTGGCCATATTCATGATGACATATCTTCTGGAGAGTTATGCTTGGAAGCAGAATAAAACTCAACTTGACTTCAACCAGACAGAAAAACACACTTCGTCTAAGTTTCTCTCAGACTCTTTTGTATATTTATAAATCAGTGTGTTTCCATAATGGATGTTATCTCTACATTTCTCTCTCACTAATTTCCAGGTGGGACAAGAATGTGAATGAGGTTCTTCAGAGAAGTTTCTTCTCAGTTAGACAAAGGGAATATGCAGGCTGGCATTCTAAAACAGTTTTGAGTCACCCACATTGTGCATCCCGTGGTCCCATGGCAAACCAAATACATCTAGGGGCTTGAGGGAGACTTTCAGCCCAACAGATTGAGATCCTTCTCTAGCGCAGTTTCCCAAGTATTTGCAGGTTCAGTAAATCTCTTCACTAGGGTCCTCCTCCCTGTTTACTTCTCCCAGGCTTGCAAAGCACATTTGGAAAGACAAGTTGCTGCTGGTTGGAGCACTGATGTCAGTGGTTGTGCAAGGCTCTGGGCCATGCCAGCGACAGCAGGGACCAAGGTCACCCACCACTGAGCAGGGGTGAGCCTGGGGGGCAGGCAGCACTGCCAGCCAGGGGCTGCAGCCCACAGCAAGCTCTCATTTCTGTGCTATGGGTTGGTTCTGTCATTATCTTCTCCTCCACCCACCCCTGCCCTGTCTCTTTTTTTAATTTAGCACAGAGGGTGAAATTTTGGCCCAAAGACAATAGGATTTTTACCATTGATTTCAATGTGGCAAGAATTTCATCCAAACCCTTCATGCCTCACTGAAGACAATAACACAAAGAACACTATTTTGGAACAGAGAAAGGCACCATATTTGCAAGCTGCTTTGTTTATTGTGTTTGGGGGCTTCATGATGTAGCCGCCCACCCACTTCTTTATTAAATGTTAGTTTGGCTTTTGAAAGTTTTACAAGCTACAGTATAACAATAATTAAAATTTTGTATATAATTTCCAAAGCTGGTTTTCATTCCTCAGGGAGTATTAATTCTGGTTTAATTTGTTTTTCATCTTCATTGTGCAATAAAACACATTTTGTTTTTAAAAGGAGGATCAAACTGATACTGAAATATGCGTACATGTGTTGGCAGGCATTTCTCAAGGAGGACTGCAGCCCATGAACTTGGACTTCAAACAAGAAATGTGCAGAGCTCACATGAACTTGAAGTTGCCCTTTTATTTGTGACATCCATAAACATTTATGATTCTTTGTTTTTATCCCAATAAGTCTATGTTGTTACTTTGGGTCTTTTAATAGTGTCTATTTATATTGTGAAATCATGACAACTGTGTTGTCTTCCCATAAAGCCACAGGTCAAGGGTCTGCTACAGCAAATACTAACACATGTGAATAACTTCCCTCACATGAATAATCAGACTGATTTTAACAGGGTGGTGTTTTTAGGGTCAGGCTCCCAATATTTTGACATACTTCCCAAAATGTTTTGTAGATCGGAGCTGTTGACTTTCATATGGTGATAAAATACTATGAACACCAAAAAGCCCCTTCCAAAAGATAGGAATATGTTTGGCTTATCAAGTTTTAACAATTACAGTTTTACTTGTTAGCTTTCCTGGGTACAAGAGTATTGGAGGAGCACTTACCCTGAAGAGATCAAGTAGAATTACTATTAATGATTTGTATAAATCAGTCTATATAATATATTCCCCATGCCTGATCTATGATTTATATTGTGTATAGATCATTCCTATAATGAAACTGAAAAATGTATATGAGAACACTCTTTTAATCATAAGAACTTTAAAGATTCATGCTTCCTATAATAAAGATTATTCTATTTTTAAGGCTATGCCTAGCTGTGGTGTCTCTGTAGTGCATGTGTTGTGAAATTTAATAAAAGACAGACACACAATTCTGAAAATACAAAGTGTATATAAACTTGAAGGTGTGCAGTATAAGCATCTTGCCTTACAAAGGGAATTTCCTAGTTGTCTGTTGAGATATTACAGTGATCCTTGGAAAGGTTTTTATGAATACACTAATCCAGATCTTCCTGTTGTTTGCACTGATTCCAGCTGTGTTAGAATGCAATTCTTGCAAAAACTTGTCTCAGAAAGGCATGTCGGGAACAAATTGGCTTTTTTTTTTTTTTTTAATTGGAATATATTCTAGGGTTTGCCATATTGCCTTCTGAACCTTATTTTCAAAACATGCATTTTATGCATGTGGCTTAACTGCTAGTGGTAAATGAGGGAGAATTTTTGCATGTGTTTATTTTTCCTATAAAGGTGGAAAAGTTTTGGAAGAGCTGGAGTGCAGATGAAAATCTATGAATGTCAATATATTTTTAATTTTTAAACTTATATTAGTTATTTTCTTTATTTTACCTTGCTAAAATACCCTGTTTGGAACACTTCTTTAAATAGCAATGCCACAAAACTTGCAAAGGACTTGCAGTCTAGGTGACAAAACCTTTCTGAAAGCAGAAGTATATTTTCCATCAAAGTAGAGTCATGTGCATGGTCTGTCCAGTGATACACAATGTCATTCAAGACATTCCATCATTCCCTGCTTGAGCACTCTTCCCTAATCTGATGAGGTACCCTGGGAAGAAACAATGATAGCCAAGGCATTAAAATGTAATCAAGATATGCAAATTCATATCTAAATGTGATTTGCTTGGAAAGAGAAATTAATCTAGGCATGGTCAAATAAACAGTGTGTAATATGGATAATTAATCACCAAATTAGCAGCTGTAGTCCCATGAGAAGATTATGCAAATGAAAAAGGTCCCCATCTACAGTCACAATTAGACTACTTAATACCAAACTCTAAACAAAACACAGCCCCTGGGAGCACCATAAAACAAGCAAGTGAGTCAAACTGAGTGGGTAATTCTCCAAGTTTCACAGACACATTTCATAAGTACTTTATTTTTCCTGATTTATAGAAACTGTTTTTCCCACAGACATATCAGGTTCACTGAACAACCTGGAACCTTGAAATAGGACTAATGTTGCTTTACACAGGCCTAAACTTCCATTCGTACAATCTAAATCATCAATTAAAAGCAACAGGAACTAAAGGGTAAGTCCTCAGCCCCAGGATCCATAGTAACAGAGATGGATACTGCAGAGATTTGTAAAGGTGGGAGCTCCAGACATGTTAGGTGTTTTCTGTGCATTTGGAAATTATATCCAACACCTTCAGTTACTGTTTTACACTTACATTTCCATAACAGATCAGACAAGTCTCTTTCTTCTTTCTGAAAATGGTATTTTTCCCATATTTCCAAGTACAAACCTTCCTGAAGCATGTATTTTTCACTGGTTAATCCAACCCAATGTATCTCACAATGATGCCTCATGTGGACTAGTAAAGTACTTCCTGGCCCATGGCACCAGATAGTCTTCTCTGAGGCTGTGGATTGCACTAAAACCACAGCCCCACCTGAATACAAAAAATACTGTTTAGCTGGGAAACCTGATCCCTAGCTGAATAGACCTAATCGGCATTAGATACACAGCTTCCTTGAGACACCTCAGTAGCTCAGATAGATTCAGCTTAACAGTGACTTTGCCCAGACTGAAATATGTTGACTTTTCTGAATACAATTTTAGACTATTTTAATGAAAAGTATAATTCACTGACTCTTGTCTTCATTTACAGTCAAAGCAATTTTTCAAATATTGAAATTGGCAAGGGGTCTGAATTTCCATCTCCCAGTGAACTCCACATCCTCAGTTCCATGGGAACAGCGTGTTTTGGGAAGGCGCTTTGTGCAATTCAGGCAAGAAACTGCACGGTGCGTCCTCAGCCAAGAAAAGAAGAGCTTCTCACTTCAGATTTCTGCGTACCTGTCAATATAGGGGCTTAATGGTGGAAGATACCTTTGAAAACACAACATTGTGGCAAGCTAACTTAAGGTAGAGCTATCTTAAACTGTCTCTGGGAGTGAATACAAGCTGAGTTTGTAAAAAAGAGGAGTTTATAATTTTTCTGAAATGCTTGTGTTGGTCTTCTGATGCACTGGACCACAATTTGCTTTCTAGTTGCTCTGTATCTGTTCAGAATAAATTGCATTCCTTTTATTTCATTCAAAGTTTTAGCTCCTTCTTGTGAAGCTATTTGTGCATCCTTTGGGTAAGATTTTCAAATAACTTCTTTATACGGCTATGTAACCCTTGTGTTTCAAGGCTCCTAAAGCTGCACAGTAACAATTGCTTGTAACAGTGCAATCTAATTTTCTCACAGACAGCTGACACAAAGTGCAATAGTTTCATGTTGTGATATCAGTGCAATGAGGTATATTCCTTTCACAAACCACAGCATAAGATTTCTTGCTAACGTACATTTTGTCTTGGCCCTGAGCAAACATGAATCAGGAATAACTCAAGAGGAGACACCTCAGTCATACTTTAAGATCAGAACTGCAGAAACCGTTGAGTGAACTTTCATCTTCACTGATGTTTAGGTCCAAGCTAGAGGTCATTTCTTAACATGTTGTCAGTTAGCCTGCACCAAAGCTACCAGCACTGCCTTGTGTGTTTTACAACTGCAGCAACAAAATACACTCAAGGTTTCCACATGCTGTGTCAAGCAAAGTCTTCTAGTAAATGATAGATGTACAACTTCTCCTGTATGCTACGGAGAAATTGCAGAAATTCACAGTGTGGGATTGTGGCTGGCACATTTCTTGTCCTTAAATCCAGGGTGTGTCTTTAGATGCCACCCAAGATGCAAGAACAAACAACAAAGTAAGCCATCAGTTTCATGCCATGGGTTCACCAGGCTTGAGCTGGACTATCCCTGGGGGTTAATTACAGGTGTCTAATGATTGTGGACTTGTGGACTATTAACAAAGATATTTCTTAAGAGGCCATGAACAACTGTGAATCAGATTGGAAGAGTACAGTAAGGTTTAGAAGCCTTGTTCATGAGCAGCTGTACTGAAGTTGCAAAAGCTGTTGGCTCAGTAAAGTTTGCACCCTTTGTGGGTAAGGGCAAATCCATTTCCCCTAAATGGAAAATTCAAGCACTGCTAGAACTCCATATTGATCAGGTGACAGAAACCAGTCACAATCAAATTGTAACCAGAAGTGTTTCCTGGCCTGTACCAGCCCTGTAAGTTTCCTCTCATTCTAAGATCTCTTCCTACCTTAGGACAAACTGTCAGGCTCCTTGTCCCAAACAAACTGCATGTTGCCCATAGCTGACTGTTGAAACTAGTAATTTCAGAGAGGGAGTAGCAGGCAGTCCTGACAGAACCATCCCTTCAACCATCCAGCTAATATGACAGTCCCCAGTTTAGTTAATCAAGCAATGCCCTTTTCTCATTTAAGGTGCCCAGTGTTGCTGCAACTGTCACATGTTAACAATTAAGCTCTAACTACATAAGCATACTCTAACTATATGATGGGCCAAGTTCTGCTCTCTGTTACAACTGGTTTAAATCCAGAAGAATCCTTTTTATAAGGGAGTGTATCCTGTCACTTAGAAAGAGAGCCATTAATATGCTAGTTACACAAAGAACAGCAATTGATCAAACTGAATTATTGCCTTTTATATAACTCTGCTGTAGTTCAGCAAAAAGTAATTCCAAATGAAATAAGAAACCAGCAATAAAGACACAAGGGAAGAGGATCCATATGGAGACAAGTAGATTAACTGATAAGACAAAGATATTGACAGCATTTTCTTAAATTATTATTAGGAAGATAATGTCACCCTGCACATCTGAACAGTGATCTGAGGGAAAACGACTCTCTACAGGGAAATATTTTAATTAAGATAGAATTGTTAGATTGCTCTGAAATTCTTGGATTGACAGTTTTTGTAACAGTATTATTTTCTGTTGATAGTGTATATGAGTTTAAAAAAAATCAAATAATAATTGCTTATGTGAAGAATACACTACCTTGTCAAGAGTGCACAGGTAGGAGTTAGTTGTTTAGTTTATATTTTATGCACTATAAATACCAACAGGAATGAGAACACATCAAGAGGAACACATTTCCAAACAGTCTGATTACTGATTCTAAATCTGATTACTAATGCACATTGAACATTTTCATCCTTCCAGTGCTGCCATTTTAAGATAATAAAGCATCAATGCTGGTAGGAAAAGATTGGACGTTATGCCATATCTGGAAACTAATTTAATGGGAAATTGGATAGTGACAAAGTGATGATGATTTATTTTTAATGGCAGATGCCTCATTAGTTGTGACTTATTTAGATGACCTTCCCAGTCCTATGGTATTTTCCTTCTATATGCACCCCACCCCCTCCAAAATCCTATACACTTCCAAAAGAGCAGAAGTAAATACTGCTACTCAGGTGCCTGATTCTTCAGACCTTCACTCATCTTTGTTGTAGCTACTAATTTCTATGGTCCTGCTCAAGCACAGAATGAGCACAAGCCAGACCCCTGGATCATTATTACAAGTCACTGTGTATCCCTCACAGGATGCTTATTATCAAGTATCCTGAGGCAACAAAAGAAATTTTGTTATTTTTGGTTCATTTTTTTTCACTTGACTTACTTGAATTTTCAGATTAGTGGTGAAAATGACATTTTGTTTTGCCTGAAATGCATTGAATAATCTCCATGGCTCTCACAGGAATTAAGAATGCCATGCTTGAGTCATTATTTAAAGTGCACAGCTTTTGATATTTTGGATTCCTTCTTCCAAAGAAATCAAGTTAATGATTGGTTGTTTAAACTGAAACTCCAAGCAAACAGCCCAAGGAGTAATAGCTAGTCCCCATTAAGTGAGAAGAACAAAAACAGAAATCTAGCATCTTTGTTTCAGGAGCCAGGCTAGCAGGCTCACAGGTTAGCAGAGGCGGAAATGGCCAGCCTCTCTTCACTGATGTCCCAACACTCCCCAGAGATGTGAATCTCAGACACTGCAATTCAGAGAAGTAATACCTTCCAATGTCAAACTACATGGGGATCTTTACAGTCCACTTTTTAAAATAAATGTAGTTTTTAAATGTTGTATTTCACTATTTTTTTCCCATCTACTGGCCTATCCTGTCAAAAGAATTAAATATGTAGATTATGGCAACAACTTACATGACCAAAAAAAAGCAAATGTAATCTCAGATTCAAAATAAAAACCACTTGATGTATGATTGATTTTCCTGGCTTCCTTATGATGATTTCAGAGAGACTTCTGAAAGTAGAAATCCTTACTATATTAGGCCTTATATTTTTTCAAAGTTGTGATTTATGTTTAGTAATCCAAACAATTTTGCAGCCTTTCCTGGGCAAGCCAGGATTAAAGTCCTCTGAAATTCAGAGGCATTTTTGTTTTGACCACAAAAGTAATCTAGATTAAAAAAAATAAAATAAAATTAACACTTATGAGGGAATCTCCTGTCTTGGGAAACAGTTCTTTATGTATTAGCCACAAACCATTTTTTTTACTTGTTGGGGTCATTTTTCCTAACCACCTCATTTTTCACTTTTCATTGCCAGTTTCTTATAGATACATTTATCTGAACATTTTCAAGACAATAGAGAATATTTATTCTATATTAAAGAAAATATAGAATGTTTTTGTTCTTTCACTAAGAATATTAACTAGTCACAGCATTACAGAGGGACTTATATCCCACCATATTATCCTAATGCAGCCTAACTTTGCTCCTGGTTCCAGGGGTAGAATTCAGATCACTGGCCCAAAACTCTGCCGGCTGCAGCAAATGTCTTGCTACAGCTTTAGGTCCACAAGATTCCTTGGCTTCTTGTAGTCCCCAGTGAGCACAACTGGTCACTCAGCACAGCAGTCACTGTGATATTAAATGCAATATTAAACATGTTGCTTCCGGGTGTGTCGCTGACTATAGATATGGATGTACCTTAACCTCCTGTGCCAGAGATCCAGCAGGGTTCAGAGACAATCTGAGTACTTTGGTATGAGAAAGGCAGGCTCATCAGCCTGGAGCTCAGAGGTGAGGAGAATAACTTGTCCTACATCTCATCTCCTTGAGCACACTTAGTTCCTTGCTAAATGCTTCAGGGAAGTGGTTCTACTTATTCAAGTTGGTCTCCCAGATCCAGCCCTGAAAGCAGGATCATAATTTCTTCCTTTAAAAAAAATGAACTAGAGATGGTGCTTTCTCAACTCTCCTTCTACAGGTCAAATTTATGCCTGCAGTGGGGGCAGGAAGCCAAGAACCCTTTTTGCCCTCTCCTGTACTTATACACCTGGTTGGAGAGCTGTGTTTTCTCTTGCTCACACAGTTTCAACAGATGTGATCTTCCTTTCCCATATCCTAATGCTTTGGCCAAGAGAAATTGTTAGGATAACAGAGAACCAAACTCAAGATTTCCTCAACCTTGGAAAAAGTTTGGGCCATTATAGGATGGAAGAACACGCTCTGCATCTATCAAGAAAATGACAAGTACATTTCATATGGGGCTTGATCATCTCAGGATGAGGTCTCAGAGCTCTTTGAGATGAATTCCTGAGATCACAGGAAAAGATGGATTTGTCTTTGGATATTGACTTAGGTAGGGTATGAGATGCTGGCTGCCCTCTGGCTGTTTTTGAAAGTGTGTCAAAACTTGCATGTCTTTGGTTGAAATGTTTAGTTTCTAGTGTTTGGCAGATAGTTCATGAAACCTTGCCAAAGAAAGGGTCTGCAAAAAAAAAAAAAATGTAGAAAAATGATTACTTGGAGGTATTTATGTCCTCAATGCCCTGCAGAGATAGAATTTTTTAGATCAGGGTGTCTGACAACACAGACTTACCTCTTTTAAGAATGTTGTGCCTATATTTGCCAAAACTCAAGTTTCAGATTCTTTTTTTTTTCCTGTGGAACCACTGATGATAGCATCATTTACTTTCCCTGAGGTACTGGTTCAACAGGTTCCACTGTTTATCAGCAGTCATTTTTTTCTTTGAGATTGCCTGCAGTTGCCTACTTCACAGCTCACCTCACCTTTGCCACTGAAGAAACCCTCATGAGAAGCAAAATGGGAGTGCATCTCCTGAAAAGGAGCAGTGCTTGCTTAGAGCTTAGTTCCATGGGCCTTCTGTAGGGGAAGCAGGCTTGCCTATCCCCCACAGCTGGCATACCAAAACATCTCTTGCTGCAAGGCAGATGGTATAGCAAGAAGAACTACTCAGCAGGAACAGTTCCTGAAAGAAACTAGCCAAGTTATTCAGAGTGCTCCAGAAAAGATCAACTGTTTTATCCATATGTATTGCTCTCGTGTTTTTTCTTGACTGCTGTTTATTAATCCATTGGAAAAAAAAAAAAAAAAAAAAAAAAAAAAAAAAAAAAAAAAAAAAAAAAAAAAAAAAAAAAAAAAAAAAAAAAAAAAAAAAGAAAAAAAAAAAAAAAAAAAAAAAAGAAAAAAAAAAAAAAAAAAAAAAAAAAAAACAAAAAANAAGAAAAGAAAAAAACAGTAATTCCAAACAGAACAATAGTTTTTGCAGTTTTTCCATTGTAATAGAAATAAAGAAATGTTTAATAACATTTTGTTATTTTGAGATGCAAGGTGTAGAAAACACAATGCATATGGGAAAAGGATCGTTCCAATGTGCATTTTTCCAAGGACTTTGTGTTAAAATTGGCTTGCTACCTGAAACCAAACACTAACTTGCCTCTGGTAATGTGATAAGAAATTGATTTAAAGTTTGAAAATATTGCATATAATCTTATCATTCTTTATCACTATGGAAAATGGAGCAGCGTAAATATAAAAGCAAAAGAAAATGTCTGACAACTCTAGTTCTAGTAGCAAAAAAATCTGTCAGTATAATATAAAACCAACCATGCCAGACTTGAAAGCCAAATTGCTCTGCAGAGCTTGCTGAACATTAACTATTAACACTGTTTTTCTCTAACTAGAGCCACTCTTCTTGCAAATGGCAAAACCATTAGTGAGCTGCCAAACTGTATTTTCCACTTAATTTCAATGTTGAAAATGTTGAAAATCTAGACATGACAAAATTTGGGTTATCAATGGAATATGATGAAAACAAGAATTCAAGGCTCTAATACCATTTTTTTTTCTCTCTGCAAACTCCCTGATCTTGTCTAATTTGAATAATTACAAGCTTCAAAGGGCTGACAAGGTTCACGTACATAAATCAGTGTGTTATATCCTGCATCTGTGATCAGTTGAGGCCTTAAAGATACACAAGTGAACACCACATTTTTGTCCATTCTCTCCTTCTGTACATCACTGAGTTGTGTAGTTTTATGCAAATGTAATTTTGAGGAAAATGGTTGTGAGGAAAAGAACCAGGGGTATCTCCAAGCATGAGCTAAAATTTCATATCCAGAAGATTCAGTATGAGATCTATTTGGCAATCTCTTCCAACTTGATCTTTTTTGAAAGGTAGAACATTTTTGAACATGTCTTTATTTTTTGATAGCTTTTAGGAATCTCATCTGAATTTAACTCATCTCCCTCTGTCTCATGTCATGGCTGTGTGGAAATAATTTCTTATCTTATGAAGTCATCAAACAGTTCTTTTTATCCTTTCAGCTGGATGTATTAGAAAGCTCAATTTATTATATCAAAATGTAACATCTTTCCATCCTCCAAAGATCCTTGAGCAGCACATAGTACTCAGCAGCCAAAAGACAGCATTCGAGATGAATTTTAGACAGTGGGGAATAACAAAACCAGCCTCAGATCTCCTAGAGCTCAAACTGATTTGATTATTATACTAATCTTATGCATTGCAGTAGTAGCTAAAAGAGATTATCTTTTTGTGTTGAATACAAGAAAAGTATAAGTAAGGATAGGAACGTAGGATTTTGTGCTGTTTACAAGAAATGTCTCATTAAGTAGAAGAATGCATCTGCAAAGCCCTGGGTAGAAATGCTGATGTTTGTGAGCATGCTTTCTCCAAGCAAGTTAAAATCCTATTGAATCAGCTCTAAAACTTCCTGGAAACAATGGAAGGACTCCCACTGACTTCAGTAGGCTGTGACTTTCACTTCTAACTATGCATATGCAAGTTTAACTCAAACTGGACCCATAGACACCACCACTAACCTCAGAGGACTCAGCTGTACGAGTGCTGTTGAACAGAGTGGGCCAAGCAGCACTTTTGTCCTACTCAAATCTCCAGCAGGTCTTGTTGCGGGAGACCTGCACCCTCATTTCCAGCCCCAGCTCCATGCTGCATTGAGCAACGGGTCACAGCATGGGACTGGCTCCTTGGACCTCTTTGACGGAATGAAAGTTTTTGTGGGAGGACGTCCCACACCCAAGGTGTTAGACAGCTAAGGTCAAGTTACAAGTACTACCAGATCTGCCAGGGTCCTGTAATGTTTATCCAATTGTCTTTTGCCAATTCTTATATATTATTTTATGACATCCTGCAGAAAAGACAAGTGGAGTGGCTGGGAGGTAGAACTGGGAAAAGGAACTTATCTACAAATTCTTCTTCTGGAACTTTTCATGTGAAGTTCTTTTTGGGAAGAAATGTTTGACTCTGAGCAGGCTGTGGGAAGAAATCCACTGTTTTCTGATTTCCACCTACAGAGATGCTCTGTCTCCCCAGTCTGGGGATGCCAGGAGCATCTTCCTGACCCCTCTGACTCTCTAAGGGTTTAGCTGTAACAGTCCTCTTGCTTGTTCTGCAACCATTTGTACTGATAATGGGGAGCAGATGTCCAACCCTTCTTCTCGAACTTGACTGTCAGCAACAAGGACTGAAACTGAATTTAAAAATGTCACTACCAGAATATCAGAATTTGCTCTCACCCTGGATTTTGGGAAAGCTAAGCAAATATTTCTAAAGGTCATTGAGTTTTCATTTTCCTCTCACAAACAGTTTACTGTACAATTTGCTTGTTAAGTGGAGAAAAGAAAACTGCAACCAGGTAGATAAACAGGTTAGCAATAATTTAATTCTTGAGATACAGATATAGTAGTATTAATGTCACAAGCTTTTTTTTTTTTTTTCTGAGGCACAAATTGTTAGGCCTTCACCTCTCTAAACTTCCAGAGATTTCCTCTCTATTTCCTTGATGGAGTCACAGTTTAGACCAACAACCCATCCCAGCCTCGAAAGAGAGTTATCTGGCCTCAAACACATTTACATTATTTACAGTTGTACATTTTTCTTAACTTTACCTTCAAATAAAGCAGAAATACTACCTGTACATAATGCAAAGAAGCAAAACAAATATATTTCAGGCTTGCCCATTCATCCTCCCTGTCCCCTTGCAGATATTAAAAATCTGCCTTCCAGTTTTGGGAAATCTTTGGGGATGGGGCAGTTGTTTTTATTTTAGACCTTATCCAATGGCCTTACAGATGCTTTCCAGCTCTTGAAGGAATAACAATCATAAAGAAAGCCTTATATTCACTTCAACAGGTGTAGGTCCAAGCCAAGGGTAGGATTTCATTTTTATATCCAGATGTTCAAGTTGATTTCATTTCTTTGTGTCTGAATCATTTGGATTCTTCTCAGGTAACAATGATTTTGGGGGGTGGGGTTGGAGGTGCGGATGACATGAGATCCTAGGTAACTAGTCTTGAGTTGGACTTTCTGTGCATTTTACTTAAAATGAGACTGTCAAGAACACCAAAAGGAATTTCAATGCCTAATGTGCTGGAAGAGATTAACTCTTCTTAGACAGAAAACTCTGATGTGCCAGACCAGAAGGACAGAATAAAAGAGAAGTGATGACAATCAATTCCCTTTCTGCCCAACACCTCCCAGGACAGACACAGCATTCTTCCTTCCAGTCTGCTTGCTCTCAGGCCAACGATTTTTCTGTGGCTTCCTGCACTGCAATAGACACTATTTTTTTCCTTCAAATCACAAGGAAAATCTTATTTTTACTTTGCTAGGAGTCTTGGCAAGGTGTTTTCTCCTTTGCCTGTCTTACCCTGGATTTCAGATACTTCCTCCAGGCTTGGTGCACTCAGTTGCTCAGAGGGAAGATGCAGTCTCCCCTGCTTTTGGGCAGCTCATTGTGAACCAGGACACCAGGAAAAAGTAAATGGGCAGTCTTCTCTTGCTACTTACCACAGGGCACTGCATGCAGTCCACAGCTGTACATGTTAACAAAACCTGTATAAGAGATAAAATTCATCCATTTATGGTTTAAAAGACAGATTCATTGAAATGCATTTTTTTTTTTTTTTTTTTTTTAGTGTGAAACAATGAGGTGTCTGGAAGGCCAAAAGACAATTCTTCATTTACCGTTTTTCTTTGTTATTTATATTATGATAATTGAATACTGGGAAAAGGAGGTCTCATTCACTGCTTGAACTGTTCCTATCCCTTTCTTAAGCATGCAAGACTAGCTGTTGGAAGTAGAGTACTGTTTTTGACAGTCATTGTTTTTAAGCTGGTATGGACACTCCTACATTCATGGCCTGTCCAGTAACTTCCCCCTCTTCTTGCCAATGTATGAACATGTAAGGAGTGATTGTCCCTTCCCAACATGTGATTATAAGGTAGTAAGATAAAGTGATGGAACAATTGCTTATTAGAATCACAGAAAGGACCCCTGGAGGTCTTCCAGTCATGCCCCCAGATCAGAGCGTGGCTAAGATTGTCATTAGATTGCATTGCTTGGGGCCTTGTCCTTGCAGCTTAAAAACTATTGTACTGTTGTAGAGTTTTCCACTTCACTTTCTTTACCCATCAGATTGAAGAGACGTGTAGATCAACTGTCTAGAAATTGTTTTGGGGATGTGTTCAGAGCATGACTGGGATGATCGTGCATTTGCTGGAAGATATAACGGTACTTTCACATTCCCTTCCTCTCTGTTTGGTCAACAGCTTTCAGACACTCACTATTCCCTTCATCATAGACTGCACATATGGCAGCAAGAATTGTTATAGACACAGAACAAAGGAAACCAGTTTTTAAATTGTGATATTTTTGTCTTCTAATTCTTCTTCTGTTCTTGCAGTCTTCCTGATTTGCCATATGGGCAGTTTTAAGTGAAAATGTATTCTTTTTCAGCCTTCCTTCAGAAAGGCTTACCTGGAATTTATTCCATCTTTCTGTTGATGGCATTTTCATTTAAGTTGTTTTACCAGCACTAACTTTTCTGCTAAAGCCTTCTGTATTTATATCACCCATTCCCATCCAGGACTGGCAAGGATCTGATTCACTGGTTTTTATGATTTAAGTCTCCTGTGTTTTATATCTGTCTTTCTGCTATGCTGGATGCAGTAAGAATACATGGGCAGTGAGTCTTATGGCTACCATCATAAATATACACCCTGAGAGTGACTTTTGCATTCTTATTTTTATTTATTTTTTAAGTATTTATGGAATCAGATTCAGGAATCTCCAAAATCTAACTCAGGTTATGCAAGTAGTGAGGCAGACTGGACATAAAATTGTTGTAGTTTAGCACTTTCCAACTTCAAAGCACTTGACAAATTCTAAAACCTCCGCTTTTGGCACATCAAACATCAGGAATGCTGGGAAAGAGTTGTACCACTTGAGTGGTAGCAGATGGTGATGTTAAGTTTGCAGATCATACTGAACTAGCAGAGAGCCTGGTGCCAGAAACACAGGAAAGCAATACAGATCCAGCAGAGACAGTTCTGTTACCAGCTCAGCAGATGAATCATTGTGTGACCGAGAGAGTGACCCATGGGATGATTTCAATTACTTGTGTCCCAGTTCTTCTAAAATAAACAAACAAAAACCTTAGGAATGAGCATAATTTATAGCAACCCATCAAAGCCAATTGAGTTATTTGCATGTTAAATTTTTAACTATCAGCATGCATGTTTTCAAGATCACAGCTATGAGATTTCATTTTTGGAATTGGCAGCTAATTGTGATGCCTTTTTTTTTAGAGCTAGAATCTTTGAGGAGGTCATCATCTAAACAGTTGAGTCCCATTCTTCATCTTTTCCTCATATATGTGAGGGCATTTATGTTTAGCTTTTGATTGCTTTGAATTTCCACCTCTAAAGGGGATATGTAATTGTAGGTCTAGATTTGTTAGTTTATTTTAAGAATACTGAATAATGCATTCAACCAAGAGTTACAACCATTAGTTCTGAGGCACCCACAAGATGCTTCAATGAAATCAGCAAGATTTTCCTTGGAGCAGTTCAAAGGCAGAGCTTTATCCCATGCCAGAAGTTGCTTGCCAGAGACTTTAACATTGCTAATTTATAGATGCTTTTATTGTTCTACAATGATTTTACTAGTATCTAAGTGGATATATGAAGTATTTGTATTTTTTTTCTAAAAGGAAATTGTGAATTGAAGTTCTAGAAATACACTGGTAAGCTCCTTGTGTGAAATACAGATTAAAGAATTCTCATAATCCAGTATTAAGAGATGTAATTTTTAGAGTAATTTTGAAATCCCACAAAACTGTAACCTCTAGAAGAAAACATACTGTAAGTCTGTAAGTATGGAAACACCTATGGACTCTTTTCTTTGCTATTTTCAAGCAAGAGTTTGTGACAGGTGTACACCACAAAAATATACCAATGAAATTAAAACCATAGTGAAGGGTGTAGATTGGTCTATGGCTTCTTCTACGCCCATCTTTTGTCCATGTACGTAGGCATTTCCAAAGACAGCACAAGGGAAGAAGAGGGGGCAGTTCCAAGGCAGAAATACATTTTTGTAGGATGGTCTACTCAGTCAGAGGGAGTGGGTAAAGGTATTAGTAACATGACCATGTGAGTATCTCAATGCATCCAGAATAATCTAAAGATTCCTTAAATTAACTTGATGTTCAAATTGAAACCAAAGGATGAAGCAGTATCTTTTTTTCCTGTATTAGGACTGCTTTGGTTTTAAAGGTCAGAGCCCACCAATACTTATGTATATATAGCATTTTTGTTGACTTAACTGAAGGGTGTAAGTGGGTAATGCAACTGGAGAGAAAATTTGGCAACAAAAATGCAATTTACTTCTCAGCAATGTATGACATTTTTATTCCTTTTAACATATTAGTCATCCAAAAAGTGAAATGACAATACTGTTGCAATGTAAGTCAATAAGAAAGAGGTTTCCAAAAGGGTCAGAAAAATGTGCAGGCATTCAAATCCAGCCTGCATATGCAGAACGCAGGGTTGTGGTCTTGCAGCTCTGCATTTCAACACCCTTATTTGTGTATACAGGCATATACAAATCAGCCTCTGTACCAACATGAGTCAGACATGCATTGGCTTAACAGACACTGTTGCAATTCTGTCACAGGTATTCCAGCTCTCATGATGTATATAGCAACAAAACAACCTCCCTTTGATGCAGGTGTTGGAAGGAAAAATGAAATATCTACAGTTGAACTCCTTGACTTGAATTCTGCATAATGTTTTCCTGGGAAACAAGGCATCTGTAGCTGTTATCAATGGTATACATACATAAAGAGTTTCAGAATGACTTATTTCTATAGAGTATATTGATTTTTGCGCTGTGCAAAATAGGAATATTGAATAAATTCCAATTAAATACAGAACAGATCTGCTGAGCATCAATGTGGCCAGAAGCTATTGAATCAAACACCAACAAAAAAAAAACCATCCCAGAACAATAAACAAAAAATCTACCAATAGATTTTAAAGTTTGCCTTGGCTTCAGGACTGTTGCTTGACCAGCACCTCAGACAATATTTTAATGACTTCCATTTGAAACTATTCCAAACTGGTGAATATTAGATGCATCCCATGCAGAAATAGATTAGTGCAGAACACAGATGAGAGGTTAAAGGTTGTGATAATTTATCATATGGATACCACTACTCTGTAGATTGAAACAAAGATACATTTGCACAGATTTCCTTTTAGAGTGAAACCACTGAATTCCATCAAGTACTGCATATAATTTCTGTGCCTCTACTTATTGAACACAAACCATAGTATCTATTTCTAGTACTATTTTAATATTATCACAAGTACCAAAGCGATGTAATTGAGAAAAGCAAAACAACTAAGCAATGGAAGCATAAAGCACTCACAGTCAAGATTTAAATCTAAAGAAATCTAGCCATTTAAAAAAATAAGCACCCAAACAATCTTAAAGCAGAAAACTGCTTCTATAGTGATGATATAAGCTGTGAAAACATTGGCTTGCTCCTCTCATAGCAAGCTTTTATCTTATCAGTTACTACAAACGAGCAATTTTACTCTTACTCGTGCAGAAATTCCCTAAGTATTGACCACTATAATCCATATATTGTTTAAAGGAAAACAATATATTGCATAAAAATACAATAAAAGAAAAAAAAATCTTCATCTCAATAATGTAAGCTGAATCAACAGCACTATCTACAAAGAAAACTGGGATTAACTGAACAATTGGAACACCATGGTATAGGTACTGCAAAGCATTTCTTTAGCAGAACACATTCAGTTAAAGCCAGTAAAATAAAAGGAAGATTGTTACCAAAATCATTTATAAAAAGTCAGGCAATATGAACTTCATCATTTTGGTAGATGAGTGGAAGGGAGAGAAGCTCAGGCATAAGCATTCTGAACATATTTGGAGGAATGTTGACCTGAAAAAGTAGAAGCAGGAAAAACCTTCTGTCTTCTTTCTTAACAAACCTACACTGAATATTTTGAATCACCCTGTATGTTCTGGAATCTTATAAAATGAGTATTTAATACATATTTTTTTTTTATTCTTTTTCCCCTGAACACCATATTTAAAATGCCTGGCTTGTATTCCCTCAACCCCGCTTCTTATGAAATATGCATATTTATTGTATTTGCTGTTTTTTTAATCCCTTCGAATCTCATCTGTGTGAGATCTCAAAGATAGTTCTTAGTTGTTGAAATATTATTTTGCTGATTTTCTGAAGTGCATTTCATCATAAACTTTAGTCTGAAAGATCTAACTATCCTAGACATTTTTTTCTTTCATAATTCCATTCTGAATAAGGATAATTGTTCTTTTTGAGATTTAGGATAAAATGTAGCATTCTATAAAACATTTGGATTTAAAGCTATTTGGCTAACACAGATTTCTCTTCTACAAACTCCCTAATGTTTATTAGTTTAGTTTAGTTGTTTATATTAAAGTAACATCACTGCTGGTCATATGTTCTAACACAGGATTCTGATTAAATAACACCGAGAACTGCCCACACTATTCTTATTATTGCCTTACTTAAATTGATGATCACAGCTAAACCATATTATACCAGTCTAGATATACCTCATCTTGAAGATTAAAAAAAAAAAAAAGTAGCATTAAATATCTCACCATCCCCTGGATCATAAGATGATTGTCCTCTTTCCTGTTTCAGTGGTGGGCCTATATTTTCTTTTTGCATTTTTGCATTTTTAAAACTTTCCTTTTCCCCTTTATTTCCTTTGCTCGTGACCTGTTTCACAGCTTACCTCTTTCTGACTTTATTCACATGTTTCCACTTGCAAGGAGAACTGACAGATTGGACATGATTGTCTTCACTGCTTTGAAAGATAGGGGCTTGGTGTTTTTTTTAGTGGATTGTATTTTACAGTGAGTTAGTAAAAATAAAGTAGTTGTTTCACAGTACAGTTTAAGCGGGCACTAACTCTATAGTTATCAGAGAGCTAGCTAGTCAGGATTAGCTTTTTAACTGTGCCCATAACTGTCCTTATTTATTCTGCCTCATGGTAATAGTCTGTTGCTCCCAATAGGATTTTACAATAACATCGAAAAGGTTTGTGAGCTCTCTTAGAGCAAAAATATATGTTTTAATTATTACCAGAAATCCTGTGCTTCCTAGAGGGACTTTGCTGGTCTCCAGCAGATATGATTCCTTTGTTACTCTGCCTTTGTTTCCACATTTGCTGCCAGATTGATTTGGTCTCAGTTCTGGTCTAAAACGTTCAGACAATGAGAACATTGCCCATTCCTACTTACCCACTTGCTACACATGTGGGAGTGAGCTTACCTCAGGTGGTCATTAGAAATATGGAGTGCCCATACTGGGGTGTTAAGAGGTTGTCTTTAAGAAAAAATTAACAACAACACTTGAATATAATAAGACCTTGCTGAAAGGAAAATATTAATTGAATTTATAGGACCACAAAATAAGATAATAAAGTCTGCAATCTAGATGACCACACTTTGCACAAATATTGAAAAGCAGTATTTGACTTAGACATATGTATATACAGTACTTCAATATTTTCAAATATTTCATGGTTAGATTTTGAAAAAATGAAGTGTAGATCAGGTTTTAATAACAAGGAAAGTATAAAAAATCTAATCATAAAGGAATGATTGCATTTTCAAAATATAGAATCTTCTTGTTACATGCTACTGCCAAGTCTGAAATTCAAAACTTGGAGTTGAATTTGATATTCGGTCTCAAGTGGAAAAGAATTCCTTGGTAAAATATTAATTCTCAGTGGACAGTATGCTACCAACAGAATTGAAATCTGTGAAAAATAAACCCAGTAACAACTAGCATAATAGCCATATGTAGGTCAGGAGCTGGATACACTGAGACTGTGCATTGCATTTTGTAATCCCTGTGTTCTCAGACATGAAAATCATATAAATTCTTTTTTCCAAAATAATTAATTTGACTTAAAATAGAGACTCTATGTGGCAGAAGACTTCTAAAGATAGAATTAATAATATTTCAATACATTTATAAATCAGAAATGTTATTTGCAATTTTTGGGGGTGCTAGAGGTTAAAAATATTCATTAATTAAAGAAGTCTCTTTTTTTTTTCTGCAAACCATCTGCTGTTCTTTTTCAGCCTGCCAATGAAGTCAGAAGAAGATACAGAAACAGCAATATAAGTGGTATTTCTTTGCCAAGAGATGATACCCTCAAAATCATTTATTATGGCATCACTGCAAAGTTCAGTCAGTAAGAAAGATGTTTACTCTTAAAATTTGTTTATTTTCTTACATTTTCTCCTACGTATTTTTTTAAAAGCAATGAGAACATGTAACTTTTCCATAGGCACCCACAAACATTATGCATTGTATATACATAAATGTCCCCTTACTATTGAGACCATTTAGATAAAACTTTTAAAGGGAAATGTATTACGAGTTGGAATCTAAACCGCAAAGAATTGGTATATCTGCATCACATTCACATATGGGTTTACACTGTCTGAAAATGATCCACTGTTACTATACACTATCAAACTATTGTAGTAACACAGGGATACTTTATAAACAAGAAAGTAAGAGCTGGTGCCAAAATCTCATTTTGTTTACAAGGGTGTAAATTTGTATTAGGCTTTAACCCTATTTCAGCAGTGAAACCTTGACAGAATTTGGTTCACAAGTCCAACTCTGTAGCCGGTGCAAGCTGTGTTGGACTTCATAAAGCTAACAACAACAATGAAAGCTGCTGACTTTAGAAGTCCTGGTAAGACAGCTTGCTTGGAGAAGCTGCCATTCAATGCTTTTGATAAGGAGTCAAAAGGTATTTGCTGAATGAAAGCAGCAAAAGCCAGCTTGCAAACCATGACGATAGAAGTCTGTTGAGCAGGTCTCATTTCTCCTTTTCATTGCTTCATAAGGACTACATTATAGATCATAGAAAGGTTTAGGTTGGAAGAGGCATTTGAAGATCATCTAGTTCCAACCCCCTTGCTATTCCCCCCTTGCAACCCTTCGTCCCATGGGCAAAGACACCTTCCACTAGATCAGGTTGCCCAAAACCCCATCCAACCTGGCCTTGAACACTTCCAGGAATGGGGCATCCAGAACTTCTCTGCCCAACCTGTTCCCGTGCCTCACCTCCCTCATAGTAAAGAATTTCTTCCTTATATCTGATCTAAATCTACCCTTTTTTAGTTTAAAACTGTTACTGCTTGTCCTTTCACAACAGGAGGCCTTGGTAAAAGGTCTCCATCTTTCTGTTAGCCCCCTTTAAATATTGAAAGGCTGCTATAAGGTCTCCCTGGAGCCTTCTCTTCTCCAGGCTGAACAACACCAACTGTCTCAGCCTTTCTATGCAGGAGAAGTATTCCAACCCTGTGATCATTTTTGTAACCTTCCACAGGAACAGTTCTAAGATGTCCACATCTTTCTTGTGCTGGGGGCCCCAGAGCTGGATGCAGTACTCCAGGTGGGGTCTCAGGAGAACAGAATCCATAAAATTTTTCAGTGTAATCTTTTATTTTAAAGAGGTTTCTCTGAATTCTGTTAGATGTTCTTTTTTTTTTGTCTGACAGCAAGAAGACAAATTTCAATGATGAATCTGAGACTTGTTTGTTTCAGCTTCATGATCATGGTATCTATCACATGAACATGTGGGTTTGCCTCCTCTTCTTGTGCTCAGGTCATTTCTTTGTGATGGTAAGACACTGGCAGCCAAGTCCAGATCTGCTGCAAGAAAGAGTAAAAAGGTTGAAATATTTATTACGCTTAGCTCCTTAAATTATAAGGCAGGCACATTTATATCTCAGTGCTTTTTTATTTTATTTTATTTTTTTTACTTTTAATCATGGAGTTTTTTTCAACCTAAGTGCTTTCCTGATTGACTTATGAAACTTCTTCTTTTCCTGAGCAGGCTAACTGATTTTTACTGCTGAGTAATTCACATAAAAAGTTAATTAAGCCTTTGACCTGATGTCCCAATTGCTCCTTGGCACAGGAGGAGTCTAGGCCACTTAGTTTCCTAGGAAACCAACAATAAAGTCCCTGTTACTGTTCCAAATTATTTAAATTTCCTTGATTTTGTACTGCAAAATATGGTGCTATGGTAGCCATGTTATTTTATGATGCTTATGCCTTTCACAAAAATGGGAAGAGAAAATTCTCTTTGCCTTTTCCTGTGCACCTCTTAGGAGGCTCTGGTTAGTGCTCAGAGAAAAGACAGGCCTTCATACTCTAAGGTTTTATTTAACCATCAAAGAAGTGATGTGTGACTTTCTTGCTTGTATGGGTAATGCAACTTGCTATGTTTTTCTTTCCAATGTGCCTTTACCCATCAGAACAGATACTGGCATTTTTCTCTGTGAGTCAATGACATAGTTGAGAGGTTAGATGACAGTGAGATTTCATGTTCAAATCATTCAAACAGCTCACAATTTAAAAACTGTGTAAAGTAGTATTTTCTAAGGCTGAGTTATTCTGCGTTGCATATCTGTGAACCTCTGAGAAGAAATACCAAAGTACTTCATGCTTTAATTCAAAGGAACTCAACAGGTTAATAACAAAAGTAGATTAGAGCAAAAATGTATGCAATTACAGTGAATTTTCCATGAACTTGCTGGATCAAAAGCTCAGCTGTAGCAGACAGTGCCATTGAATCCTGTAGACATCTTCAGTTTGCACTAACTGAATTTTAGCACTGTAGTGTCAAAATAACAGAAGGAAGTTTTTCTGAGTATCAGATCCATGGGAATAATTTATACTTTTTTATCTGATGAGAGTAAAATTAGAGCAATTAAAATAGATTTTATTCTGGATCTGTTTTCAATGCCAGTCAGCTGCTTAGAGGTCATGGCTCACCACAAAAATAAAATGTAGATTTAAAGTTTAAATGTGTTGTAAGATATTTATCTAGCTAAATTTTTCTCCAAGTCTCTCTTCAAACGGTCATACCATGTAGCCTTAAATAGCTACTATTCATCAGCTGAATTTTGTTGTACAGCTACATGTCCCTTAATTAGCTGTATATCAACTGTATACGCACATAGTCATAGGGAAAAGTTGTACTACATGGAGAAGTAAAGTGATTGCCAGTAAAATGCTTTCTAAAACCATTATATTTTAATGAGTTTCCAATTACAGCAACAAATCAGAAGAACCAACATCAGTAAATACTGCTCATATGGCCTTTGATCTCTTCCAGAACATCACATGTCTTTGATTAAAGGATGTAAGAGAAGGCTTTACATCTGGCTCTGACAAAATAATTAGCTAGAGCATTATTGACTCAAATGGGCCTGGTTTTCATGTATTCATTTTTGAAAGAAAAGTAGTCCTCTTGAAGAATTGATGCACTTTATAGGTATGGGAGCATACATTTCCTATTGAAATTCTAAACAGTTCATCATAAGAACATCATCATCATTCACTTAAAAGTTTGTGTTGTGAGGAAGAACTTTCACTATTTGCTCTGGTTAATCCTATTTATAACAGGCTAACTCTTTGGTTTGACAAATTAGAAAATGCCATGAACAAGAAATACTGAATACCTGTATAAAGTCATTGATCAGTTATATATCAGGCAGGTAGAGAGCAAGGAAGACCTCTGTCTTTCTACACATAATAGAAAACAGTAGCTGTTCAATAATCTCTTCCAATATTAATGATTTCAAGCAGTGCTACATGATATGGATTGTACATCTGGGTGAAGCCTTTGCATCAATTTCTTGAGATCTCACCACTACTCAAAAGGGAGATAGAAAGGGAATTTTTATATTGCTTTTTTTCATGAAACGTGATTTATCTTGCATGTAAATGTACTCAAGGTCTTAGGCAAATGGCATATATTTTTATAAATAAATGAACAAGACATAATGAGCAGGACAAGTGCTGGCGTCTGAGTTTTATGGCTGGTGTTCTCAGACATTTTCTTTTCTCCATGAAAGTGTCTCCCTGTTCCCTCTACTGTTGTAAACTGTGTTAGCTCTTAAAATAACGTTGAAATAAGCAAGATTATTGTAGTTTTCATCTACTGCTATAAATATCTTTCTGGGAACTATATTCATGTGATTTACCACCACCATGAAATGTAGAATCTTATGAAATCTCTGCTCATTTTTCCTTGTATGGTTTAAAACACTCCCAGCATTCTACTTGAAGATAATATAATTTGAGGAGAAAATGCACTTCACAACTGCATATATTCTTTAGCTAATGGTCTACATCTCCTTTACTTTGTTAATTGTGTGTAAAATCTGCGGATGCCCTGATTTACAATCTTGTAATTTTCTTAGTGTTATTATGTATTTCTTCCCTTTTCCCCTGAGCAGCCAATTGATATTTTATATTCTAAAGCTTCATATTCCTGTACTTATGAGTGCTGAGCCCTGGAAATCAAAACATTTATTCAAGAATTATCTGGATCTGTTGCTGTCTAACCTCAAGTTGAAGGTGAAATGTGAAGCAGGATTTAAAAGCCTCATCTTCTTCTTTTATCCTCCAAACACACAAACTTATTCTGTGAAGTTATTAAAAAAACAAACAAAAGAAAACAAACAAACAAAATGGTGCTACAGCTGTTGTTAAAGCATCCTTGTCTGTACATGCCAGCAATAAGAAGAGGATGGAAAGAAGAGTAAAGGAATACTCCTCAAAATTCTCACAATGATTCATAAAAGAGTTTCAGGAACTGATCCTTAATGCTTACAAATGTTGTACCATAAGCATTTATGAAAACCTTCGCAAGCCTATATTTCTGCAAAAAAAATGCAAATGTTGGGTAATCATTGATTTCATTTTTGTAAAGGAGGTTATTATTATGAAGCATGTTGAAAAAGAATGCTGCAGCTATCTGTTATCTTTTATGAAAAATGTATAGCAATAGTTGGTGATATGTTTTCTCATAAGAGGTTTCATATTTTAGACACTTGTAATGTTATTGTTAACTCAAATAAAACAGGTGTTTAGAGGTTTGGGGTTTTTTTTCTTTCATTCCTTTTATTTTTCTCTTCCAATTGCATTAACAGCTTCCAAGTTCTGGGATGCCAGGATAATAGAATGTGAATTTTGGCAAGAAATGACACAATAGTAAACATAGTTTGGACTCAGTAGGAGTGATGTTGTTTAATGTCAGCAGTGACTGAAACTGCTTTCCAAGTGACTGAGGCTTTGTAGGATTGTTTTCCTTTAATTACTTTCTGCTTCTCAAAGGACACTGATTTAAATTGCATGTCATATAACCAGTGTCTTCTTCTCGCTCACATCAACATTTCTAGAGCAACCTGCTGCTGCACATTGTGGATGGTTTCACATTTCAGGGCTATTTTCTATTCATTTCATTTCGTTATGCCTGATATACCCCATTTACAACAACGGAATCTTTAAAGTTTAAATGCTACTAAATCTTAAGAAAAAGAGACTGCCAGTTTAATTTTAGCCTCTGTACGTAGTCTTGTTTGTGTAAATATTGTGGGAAATGGGAGAAGGATGGAAAGTCAGAGCTCAGAAACAGTAACTATAAAGAAGAAAAGAAATAGTGCGGAGGTTGTCTGTTCTTAGCAAAATGCAGAAAGTCAAGATTTCATATTCCATTGGGCAACACATTTCCAGAGGTGAGGGGTTGCAAAATCCTCAAATTTGCTTTGAGTCATCCTCCATTCTCAGGAGGCTTGTATAGAAACACAAGCGAGTGTTTCATATGTAGTTTGTTAGCTTTCCTTATTGTCAGAAATGAACTTGAGATGAAATCCTGGCCTGAGTGAAGCCAGTGAAGTAATTCCTAGCAAGTGTGTGGGACAGAATGTCACAGTATATCGGGGGTGTCACAGCACACCATCTCTGTTACTCTTCTCCTTTTATATTCAGCACTATCAAAGTGTAAATATTTCTTTCTTTTTAATGAGTCTAACTTCATGGTACAAGTAATATAACACTATTTGCTCAAAAATAATCTATTACAAAATGTAATATACAAATTCAAAGACAAAGGTCTCAAAAAAGTATCTATTACTAGATATGGAAATATATTGTCACCTTCATGAGGCTTTGCTTGAATAACAGAAAAAAAAAAACTTATGTAGCCATCCATCTAACCTACTGAGCTTCCATGTTTAAATTTGCACAAAAGTCACTTAAATTTGCTGAGGATTTGGATCAGAAATCTCCTGAAGGCTAAAGCCTCCATGTATTATCACTATAAAAGAAGGGGAAGAGGACATGCTAATGATGATTTGAAGGTGTTTTGTAAGTGGGAGATACCACATTTCTCTAAATCCTACCTCCTGTTGGGACTGGAAATAGAAGTTATCTATTTCAATAGGTGGTATATCTATCTATCCTGTCTCTCAGCAGAGCAACCTGCTCTCTGCAGCTACTACGCTAATAACTGGAGCCTGCTCAGGCCAAAAAGTCTTTTCCCTCAGATGAGTTATTTGCTTTGAGTTTAACACTACTGCTTAGAGAGGAAATCTGTTGCTGAGTTTACTTTGAAGGCAATAAATCTCTAAATCATCTGAACCAACCTAATCTTCATGATATCAGGGTCAGTGATTTCCTATACTATGCCTACTTGCAGAAAAGTTTTTGTTTTTTGTTTGCTTTTTTTTAAATGTGGTTGTTTTTTGTTTTTTGATTGGTTTTGGGGTTTTTTTGTTTTTGTTTTTTTTTTGGTCATGGCCACATTTTTCTTTAACCTTGCTGGCAAAGTTCAAATTAAAGTTCTTTTTCAATCCAATGATTTCATCATGCATGCACTGGTCTTATGTTCTTGTGTAACATCTGAAGTCTAACAGATATCTTCTAGTAAAATTTTGCTATAAATCTTAGATCAGTCAAAACATTAGAAAAGAATCAGTTTTCAGTTCCCAGGGGGGATCAGAGAATAACATGTTAGGCCACTCACTGCCTGTCACAATCTGATATGCTAAAGATTAGGGAAAACTTGAAATTCAGGCTTTTCCAGATAAGGCACGTCACTTTGTGAAATAGTAGCTTCTTTCTTTCCATGAAAAATGAATTGAATATATTACCTAGCTCTTAGGCAGATGAAAGGCTATTGTATACAGTCCCCACAAATTCAGCAGAATGAGGAAAAAACATATTTCCTATCCAGTTAACTGAATAGCAATCAGAGAGTTTAAAATCAATAGATAGTAGCTGACTCATTCCTATATCATCTTCTGCTTTGTTTTACTTTTTCTTCTTGTTTTGGTTAGCTAACCTGCAGGAACGCAGACTCTGTTTCTGTTTTTCTTTAAATCTAAAAAAGAAATCTCTGGAATAACCTGTCATCACCCCATGAAATCACCCCTTTTTCTCACTTCACCACAGATTGCCTAATATTTATTATTGTAATTTTTCTGTCTTACTGGCTTTCCCTCTTACTACCTATATTTCTGTATTTCCATGTTCTCTAGTCCTTTGCATGGAACTTGCAGGTGAAAAAATAAGATGACAGAGTGTTGATAATATATGACCACTGTCTTGCCAAAAGGCAACACTAGAAATTGAAGTGGACATTAAGCAGAAATTTTCAATGAAGAAAAAAATAAAACAGGGCTGGAAGGGATGTTGGATGTCCTCTATTCCACCCACCTGACCTATGGCAAGATCACATATATCTAAGATATTTTCATCTTCAGCAATAAAGACTACAATTTTGGCAAGCTTTACTATCTTTAGTGCAGTTGACAATTACATCTCTATTAACTCTATTAACCCTACTAATGTGAGCACTGATCAGCTGAAATATTAGTTGTAGAAAATGGGCCCAGTAAGATATTCAATATATGTCAAATGACCGTCCTTGGCCAAAACACCCCCATCATTCTTGGGAAGAGCATCCCCTACATTTCCACCATTCCTGCTCTAAGGGCTGAGGACATAGTTTTATCTGCTCTGCCACGTCTTCCAGTGAACACCTGCCTTTCTCTATTCTCCATGTTAAAGTATAACATCCCTGCCTTGGGTCTCATTCAAGACTGCTGCTAGGCTAGAGCTGGCATCATGTTGATTCACGATTTATGACCTGATTTCTTGCTGACAAAGTTGCTCCTATCCAGGCCTTGATGCATGGTAGTAAATCTGTGTCACTGTGCAAAGCTGGGAATGTTGTTTTTGTTTGTTTGTTTTTGTTTTTGTTTTTGTTTTTGTTTTTGTTTTTGCTGGTCTGGAGTCCCACAGTGTTTTATGCAATCTGTTTTATCTCAACAGGAACCTCAGACTTTTTCCTTTCCTTTCACCCATAACATGAAGCTTATTTGCCCTTGCACAGAAATTAATGCTCCATTGGCATGAAAATTTCTCTTGGGAATTAAGCTCTTAGGAAAGACAATTAGGAAAAACTGTTGCTCATTTTACTCCCAAAGAATGACCTGCAGTATCTAGGAAGCCTGGCAGAAGTCCATCCTATTGTAAACTTGGATTTTCAAAAATCCAAAATTTTCAAAAGTTCATTGTTGACTTAACTTTGTTCTGTTGAAATCAGCAGTAAAGGTCATGCTAACCACAGCGAGGACAGAACTAAGCAAACCCTGACCACTCCTGGATATCTCATTCACAACTGTTATCACCCTGGAGCAATAATGGATAGAAACCAACCACAAAACAGTGGGTTGGGAAGGAGGACACTTTTGGAGCTGGAGGCCAGAACTGAGGTGACATTTCTCTTATGTCACACCAGAAAAAAAAAAAAAAAAAAGTTCTTAGCATCTCTAGTAGTAAAATATTCCCCATAAGAAAATTTGAGATGTTCATATTCAGGCAGAAGGGCCTCTGAGTTCAGCTGAAATCTGGTTCATTGCAAACTGATTATGAACTTCAGAATTCTAGCTGTGGATCTTGATCAGGCTGCTTAGTTACTACACAAGGATGCACTGCAGGTAAATTTCAATGCCAAGTAGAAAGATATTTTTCTCCCTGATGCAGCTAATTTTCTATGCCTGCAAGTTTACACGTAGACATTTACTTCATTAGTTTTATAA
Source organism: Anseranas semipalmata (assembly GCA_013399115.1). Classification (NCBI taxonomy): domain Eukaryota; kingdom Metazoa; phylum Chordata; class Aves; order Anseriformes; family Anseranatidae; genus Anseranas; species Anseranas semipalmata. Next base: position 282,346 of record VXAA01000920.1, read on the forward strand.
TTAAATCCTGGACATACCAATATTCTCTAAAAGAGCTAATAATTTGTATACATACTATTGCACCCAATATCTTCATATTTCCTCACATCATTATTTCTATAACTTGGATCTCCTCTGAGAGGATATGGTATGTTATGTGCAACCTGTTAGTTTTCCGCTTAGGCTAGTTAAGTGTAGCACTTGGTCTAATTGCCTGGCAATGTTTTTCCCCTGGTCTGGTAGCCCTGACAGAAAAATCTGCTTGTTTATATGGCAAATGAATATCGACTCCCCTCTTTTACCTGCTCCTCTGTCTGAATGATATGCACCTGATGCATAGGACTTATGATAGAGAAGTGGAGAAACTCTCTGACAGAGGGTTGACAAATACTGGCAGTGCAGGACTGTTGCTATAGAAAAGAAAAAGTCCCTGGGCACCAATAAATCCTGTGTATTGAACTATTCATATTTTCTTTTTAACCTCCACTAACATTTTTCTGTCACCCGGGGTTTCTCTGGACAGCTTTCTACTTCTTTCCCTTTTTAAATTTTTGTTTAGTTGTTCTCTAAGAACACTTTTTTCTTAGGGAGAATTAATTCCTTCTACGATCCCGTTACAAATTCAAGTCAGTTATTCTATGCTAGTTTGCCTTATTTTGTGCTAAATTACATATCTTAATTGTGATTGTGCAGTCAGTTGTTCTAAATTGAATTGGGTGCTTTGCTCACTGCCAGGGTTACCAGGCTTTACAAACACCTAGACTTGTGGCAGGAAGCCTGGATCTATCCATTCAGGTAGACTCCTGTTCAGGTTTGCCAGGGGATATGTTCACATCAGAGTACACTGATTGCCCCAGTATACTGGCTTTTAGCCTGGTTCTGTCCCACACAGAAGAACTCAGGCCCCTGGCAACTCAGAAACTCAGGAAATGGGAAATGGAAAACAGATTGTTACTTAAATGCAACGCTAAGAAGGAACCCAAAACAGCAGTACGTCCACCTCTACACAAATGGTAGAAGTCAAGGCAATAGGATGTGTGACTTCCATTGAAAGCACTGGTTAGAGAAAACTTGGTGGAGGGAAGACAATCAACAGGGCACTATATTACGAAAGCTGGAGTGAACTGTGCCAGCATCAGATTTGTGCTATATGCTAAGGAGAGCTTAGAATCAAATCAAATTAACGCCCTAGCTGCTTTGATAGAATCTGTATGGATTCATCTGCATGGAACACTGAATCTGTATGGATTGAAATCCAAGGCCTAAGTAGGGAGAACATAGTGCTGGGTCTATAGCATTGACAGACAAATCAAGATGGCAACACTGACTGTAATGTGCAGAGACAAATCAGGTCAAAGAGGCAGCAAAGGCAGAAAGCATGACTTTATTGGATTACTTCAATTACCCACATCCTAACTGGGCAAATGTCGCAGGGGAACATGAAGAAGAGATTAAATGTTTAGGTGCTCTTTGTGATTGCAGATTGAGCTGTTGGCCAGAGAGCACACAAGAGGAAATAAAACCCTTGACTTGATGTTGAGATATGTCCAAGATCTGGTTAAAAAAAACTGGTTTGGGAAGTGCTCCTCTGTAACAGTGGGCATGAGGTATGTAGGTAACACCTACAACTGGGTCCGTACGGATCCACTGCAGCCACATTCAGCTTCAGAGAGAACCACATAAATATGAGAGAGTTTGTTTAAAAGAAACGAAAGGGTCAGACAAAAATTTAAATCTTACCAAGCACCACTAGAATGACACAACACTGGAAGTGCTGTTCCAGGGGGGAATGGAGAAGTGCTTGGAAGGGACATCTGGGGATGCTTCCAGAAAGGGAGTAGTAGAGGACCTTTCAGCCTATGAAAGCAGTGGTTTAGAGGAGAAATGATGGAGTCATCCAAAACATGCATAGCATTGAGAGGGTGGAGGGAGGTTGACTGTTCGTCATCCCTACCAGTCAAGAACTATTGACCATCAAATGGATCTAGCAGAAATCAAGTTCAAAACAAACAAAAGGAGGTATTTTTTTCAGACAATAGACAGCCACTCTGTTGAACTCCTCAGTAAAGGGTTTTGTGGGTGCAAAAATTTTAGCACATTTTAAAGGGAGACCAGACTTGAAAGAGAGATTTTGTGGGTTAGCAAATATATAAATGATAGTAGGCTCAGGAAATCTCCTTAGCTGAAAGTGACTGGAGATGGGAAAACTGTTACGAAGAAATATCATATATCTATTCTTAGCCTTCCTTAGGCATCTGTTTATGGTTGCTATTTTTTTTCCCCAGATACAACATTTATTGTGCCAGGGAAAACATTACTTAGTTCAGGGAGGCCCACAGGAGGACCAGCAAGTCACAGGAAGAGTTTATTCTGCCCTATTTTCATAGGGGATGGTTATTATTAGAGACAAAATAGACACAAAGGAGAGTGTCCAGGGCCTGCACTGTTCCAAACCAGCACAACAATCTATTTTCCAAGCCCACAGGGAAACCATTTGCAATTGAGTTTAACACTGTGAGTATGAGAAAGCAACTAAACTGAGTCACCTGCCTCTGTGACCACTAGATGAGACCTGTCCATGGCTGTCAGAGGCATTTTGCATACCTGGGAGCCCTGGTCAACCCTTCACACATCAAGCCCAGGTTCTTGAAACCCCACATATTGTCTGACAAATGAGCGAGGCAATAAGCATGGTGACATCTACACATTCTTAAAGGGAAAAAAAAAAAAAAAAGCCCTTTTGATGAGTCCACAGTTGTTGGGGGAGAGAAAAGCATGAGAAAATTGCCAACCAGCTGTATGTAACTCACTGTGCAGACTTTCAGAAAGCAGAAGCTCCAGCAAAGTGTGAATCACACAGTGCCAATCTCTGAATTCAGGGCAATAGCTTTAAAGATATTGGCAGTCCCTCAAGAATATTTATCTAACTGGAATAATAAATACAAAGACTGTTTCATAGTCACAGTTACAGTCGCAGAGTGGGTGAGGTTGGAAGGGACCTCTTGGAGGGTCCAACCCTCCAGCTCAACCAGAGTCACCTAGAGCACATTGCACAGGATCACTTCCAGGCAGGTTTTAAGTACCTCCAGAGAAGGAGACTCTACAACCTCTTTGGGCAACCTGTTCCAACACTCTGTCACCCTCATGTTGTCTTTCACCTTCGTGCTGTGTTTCAAACCAATTCATATCAGCATTGCTGCTTAAAACAAAAATTATTCATAGATTCCAATAGATGCTCCTTGAATTGATTGATATATTAGTATAGATTGTGTAACAAGCCTGCCTACCTTTGCAGAGAAGTGAACTCAATAAGCCACGTGGTCCTCATCTTGCACTTTGCAATAGTATTTTTGATTAATCATATAAATACAGTCAGCACTAATTCCCAGATAACCTAAGAATGTTTTTAAAAAGGATGAAATGATAATGCTCTGTAGAAATTAATTTTTTCGTTAGAGATTGTAGACACCACTGTCCATGCTACTGTATTTTATATTCATCTTTAGAATTCTAAAGAAGATTATAATTTTCTATTAAATTTAATAAGAAGGTCCAAAAGTCCATAGAAAACCTCTTTCTTCTTTTAAATTGAAACCCGTTGTGATTTTCTGCAAGGGATTATTTTACTCAATTTTCAAATAGCAGACCACACACTAATTTGCTTTCTTAAAACCTATCTCACATTGCAAGGTCTGATGAAACAAACACTGAAAATGAGTATTTACTTCTTGTATATTTTACTTAATTGTTTTTTAAGAAAGCAGCCTACATAAAAGCTTGACCTTTTGAATTACTTCAAAGACTCAATGGACAAGTTGCATCTGATATTTATGTACTTCTAAGAGCTTACTTCATTAGTAAGTTAATTATGAAAAGCTGCAGAAGCATTCAGCAATGAGATTCGGCATGTTCTCTTGGTAATTATGTCATGAATATAATTATTAAACTCTGTGAATGCACACATTTACATTCCCCTTTATGAAAAAGCTCACATTAGTCTCTGACCATACTTTATAACATTATCTGTAGGGCTCTTTTTTATCAATACTGCTTTAAGTAAAACACCATCTATTACAGATAACGCATTCAATAAGTGAACCTTTCAGGAAAAATACTTCTTGTTAATTACTGCATGCCTGAACTGGAGAGAATACAAAGAAAACAAAGCTCTAAATCTGTTTTATGGTACTTTCATCATATGAAAGGAGATCCATGTAAAAACTATGACCAAAAACTCCTCTGTAGTCTTTATAATCCTATCCTCCTTGGAGACACTGGTAAAACTCACAGTAAATTCAGTTACATTCCTGCCAATATCATAGACCAAAAAATATGAGATTCGGTTGGTAATGACTGAAGTTACACTGATTTTGCTTATCTATGCTTTTAAAGTCCACTTAGTACATGAAAGAAAAAATAATATCTTTTTCCTCCATTCCAAAGAAAAGCCACATTTAGTTTGTAATACACTTTAATATAGCAAATTACGAATAATTGAAATCCCATAGAAGTAAATGGAAATGATCCCACTAACTTCAAAGAACTTGGACTAAGTTTGTGGTTTGACATTACTAACATAAATGTTGAAAAAATTTACAGCCATGAATAATAGCATGATACAACAAAATGGATGCAGAGTAAAAAACAAACAAACAAACAAAAATTCCTAAGGTCCAGATTCTCTCCCAGTTACTCACACTAATTAGAAACGTATTGTTGAATAGACACATTCATTTATTTGAGACTACTCAAGCTGTTTACAGTACTCCTCAGTAATAAAGACAGCAGAATCTCCAAATAAAATCAGCCTGGAGAAAAGAACCTGAATTTTTGCTTTTATTAAATTAACTTTCCATAAACATTTATATGAACAGCATTTTGTTTTCAAGGATGTCTACAGCAAGAGAGTGTGAGGAATAATCATTTGTCTGTGCTGTCCTATTACAATTTATATAGGCAAATTTTGCAGAATATGAATGAATGTATGAATAACATCTATTTTGATTCAACAGCTGGTCTTTCAAGGACAGAAAGGTGTATTCACAGCTAAGCTACTAATTATTTTTTTTCCCCAAAATTTCATCAAATTTCATTCAACAGAAAAATTGAAATATATATTTGTTAGTGAGGCAAAGGCTGTCTGTTAGAGATACACATTTGTAGTGAACTGAATTTTAAAAATAAATGTTGTTTCTAATTTTTAAATGCAATATTTTATTTTATTATTTTCTAAATATAATTTACTATTTCAAAATAAATAAATAGTAAGGAAATATTTTCTGGCTGAAGCACATTGTAAAACTCAATCCACCTCAATTTCTCTAAAATAACAACAAAAAAGAAAAATGTAGCCAAGAATTTTTTACTTCTACTTATTTCACCCAGATATCTTGGAAGCACTTTACGCTAGAACCCCAAAGGACTAGGCAGGATTTAAGAGACTTATTGCTGCTTCCAAAATTTGGTTCGCACAACACCCCTTTCCCTGCTGCCACTGAGGCTTGCTTACAAATTTGTATTTCTGCGAGGATGTGTACAGAGTCTGGAGGTATTTTAGGGGTCCATGAGCTAGCTCAAGGAGAGCTTGATAATTGCAATGGCCTGGTGCTGTGCTGTGAAGAGGCAGCAGCTCACACCATGGGATGTCCTCAGCAGAATTTGGTAGTTAAAGCCCTGTGGGTCCAGCACAGCTCCCAGTGAGGGCCAGCCTGGGTACCTCACCATCATGCTGAATGTGGTAGAGTGGACTGGATAACATTTTTTGTGCGGTGATGATGGGTTTGTGCATGAACTCATCAGAAGACTTGTTTAGGTCAATACAGAAAAATTAATGTGTAATTAATTACACAATAAGAAGGAACAGTAGGAGAAAGAGCTCTCAGTATCCCATGCTTGTAGGTGCAAGTGCCAATGGACTTTAGGAACAATAGCTGATTTGAAGTAGGTTGTCCCAGCCTCTTACTAGGCCAGTGACATTCATATCTACCCTTCCCAAAAGAACTCTTTATTTTGTATGTTACAAGATTTCCATTCTTACTCAACCTGTATTCCATCTACTCAACCTCTTTTGAGCAGTTCCCACAAATAAATACTGACAACTTCTGAAGAAAATTCAACTGAAAGTTCATGCAGCCATGTGCTGTTGAAGGGTGTGCTACAGACACTGTGGAAGATACATGCAAAATCACTCTGTTTCCTTAGAGGGGTGGACAATCTTGTTTGTAGACATTTGCATTATTTTCTTGCAGATACATCAATTCTGCCCATAGGGTACATGCAGTGATATCTTCCATAGCAGGTGCATTCTGCTTCCTGTAACCTCAGCTTGGTTGTGCTTGTCAGATTTTGTCTTAATGTCTTTGCTGCATTCTTGCTACTGCATGTTTGTGTAAGTTTTGTGGTTTAGTAAAACAGACCGTCATAGAAATGCCTTCTTTTATCTCCAAAGTTTTCATTCTTCTCTGGTTCTGTTGTGTAGCCTCCCTGTCACCACTGTGTCTTCAAAGTTAAATTCAGAGTCTAACAGTCTTTTTCCCAAGAATTAGATCTCAAGTTACAAATTGAGGTCTGAAATCACACAACGCATTCCTCCAATCTGTTACAGAGGTTTCAGAAATACATTTTGGTGTGTAGCTGATAACTTTCAAAACATGTTTTCAGGGAGTGCTTTATATTCACTAAATCATTAGATTTAATGAAATGCTGGCCAAGCATCTTTTTCAGGAACAAAAAATCAGGTTTTTTTGCTTCACTTTTCCATACCAACTTCTTTTCTTCTTATTTTTTCCTGCTTCTGCTGCTACTCTTCCTTGTATTTACAGCTCTTTCTTAACAACACCTGGCTGATACTGTCATGTTCTTTGATGGGATATGAGATGTTTAAACTAGAAACAATAACCAACATGAGTGTTTATTGTATCAAAAAGAAAATGAAAAGAAAAATAATAAAAACCCTTGTCCCACTTTTCAGTGCCAGCACTGATGTATTTGCCCAAAAGCTGCTGGTTTGAGGCAGATGCTTCCAGTCTTGCACAGGGCCTGTGAGGCTGGCAAACATTTTCTGAATTTTCCTGAATAAGTTTCTTAAATATCTGGTTCTCTTTTATCCTTGGAAGTGCTGAGCAGCCCAAGAGCTGAGGACTTTTATGATTTTATGATTTATAAACCAGATGTACCTTCACCTAAAGGATATAGTTCAGTAGCTGTTTTCAGAACATGACTACAGGAACAGACCCTGCGCCAATATACAGTTCTTCTTGGATTATGTTGCAAAAACAAGATGGGAAGGAAGGA
>VXAA01000920.1:289670-303150 GCA_013399115.1 Anseranas semipalmata
AAAGAAAGAAAGAAAGAAAGAAAGAAAGAAAGAAAGAGAAAATACCCTAACTTTCCTCATATTGACCAAATTAGGATTCCTTTTCTGTGTCATATAACATGTCTCTTTTTATAGAGTAGCGACAATTATATGGCTTTTCCTTTGTCTCATCCTGGCTAGACCATGGTGATTTGCAACAAAACTGATGTTTATATATTCACTTCCACTCCAACAGCAGACTGCTGCTACGTCTGAAAGAAATGTTTAAACTCTTTTGGTTTGCTGTTTGTTCTGTTGTGTTTTTTTATTGTTGTTGTTGTTGCTGTGTTGTCCCTTATCTGTCACACCAGTTCTCCATTTCAGTTATTTTTAATTCTTTAGACTTTTTTCCTTACAACATAAGATTTCATCTCAGATGGCCTATTTGACCATAACATTTCTCTGTAAGAAATACATGCAGCAGTTTTTAAAAGTCTATTTTTGTCTTACCACTTATTCTATTATTTAAAATTCTAGACTTTTTGTTTTGATTTTCTTTGATATACTTGATACCTCTCCCTTTATTTTCAGTGATGTAAATAAATCCAATAAAAAGGTAGTATTACGATCATTTGCTGATTCAAGTGCTAAAAATGCCCATATCATCACATCTTTTGGTTTAGGGCACTTACATTTATGATACAGCTCTGAAAATCAGACCACTTGTTAGGAAAAAAGTACCTAAATATTTCCTGAAAAGTATAATATGCGTATATTTTATAATATATTCATGTGTGTATACTCAATACATACTCTGTTTATATAAATGGATGTGTGTGTGTGTGTGTGTATATATGTATATACTGAAACATCCTGTCTGTGATTGTGTATATGCATATGTGTCTGTGTCTGTGTGCATTCTCATGCAGGGTGAGCATATTTTGGCAAATTTTGAAACTGTTTGAAAAACATAGACTGCAGTTCATGTACATAAATCCGCCATCTGAGATGAATGTTTTATTTGATTTCAGCAAAAAGCAGATTCTGAGCTGCACGTTGTTTTTCTTGAAATGAAAGGAATTCATTTTCTAGTAGTTTTTTTTGTCTTCAAAACACAGGCTTCTATTCATGTTACACACATTTTAATTTGAGTTCAAATCTGGAAAAAATGGTTGATATAAGGGAATTTTCTGCTTAATTTGAAATAAGATTTTTGTAGCCACAGATTTCTAGAACATACATCCATGCCCACATAGTTGCAAGGCTCTTCCTTTTTTTTAATAATAGTATACTGGCACAGAAACAATACATAACCACAAACATATAGGAAAAAAAAAAAAAAAAGTCTTGCTATTACAAGCACTTGGACTTTCCTCATAAGAAACAGTTTGGAAATATTACTCAGCTGCATTTGAAATGTATTGATTAAATTATGTATGTCAACTCATTCTGAGGAATATATACATGTTACCAAATGCTTGTTTTGTTACTAGAAAACCTCATTAGCAGAGGAATAAAATAGCTCATAAGTGAATCTCATTATTTGTCTGTCTCCTTCTGCCATGCCAATAACATTTAGATTTGCAAATAACATATTCTGATGTGAGACACGCAGCAGGTGTGTGTGTGATGGGACTACTTCTGTTGGATGTTGATTACTCTCTGTGTAATGCGAAAAGCTTTCTATTCCCACAGCTTTGTGCAATATATCAATGGTAATGGATTCATAATCATTATCAAGCTTGATAGAGGCTTGACTACCGTGACAGATGTCTTCTCAATTTTCCTGTTGCATATGTTCTTTTCCCTCTGGAACAATGCTTACATAAAATTCCAGTATTAATGTATCTCTTTTATGTTGTTTTGTATCAGTTGCTGAGTGCAGTGATCAATCTTTTAATTCAGATGAATAGGTAATTACAACCAAATGCCAAACACATCAGCAGAAATTCAGCAACTGTCAAGCAAACCATAGTGACCAGAATTATTGGTCTGTGCTAGAGACAGCACAGGGATGTTATTGCACGGTTATGCACCTGAATAGTGTTTCCATTGGCAACAATAATACTTTTCTGGTACTTTGTCTCACCAAAAGGCTATAAGTAAATTTATTCTTTCTCATGCTTGTCATGAGATTAACTCAAATGAGTAGTGCTTACCAAGTGCTCTCCCACCCCAACCAGGGTAAACTTCTTTGAATGTAAAAAATAATAATAATAATTAAAAAAATAAAATAAAAAGATCTCAATGGTGCTTTAAGTCTTTCAAGGGAAAACAAACGAAATTCGTCTCCATGTTTTCTTTTGACAACAGTGTTCTTCACTGAAACACTTATTCCACATATTTCCTGTGTTGATCACTTGATACTGAGTTTGGCATTNGTTGATCTCTTGATTTTGGTGTTCTAGAAGTCTTCTGCAATCAAAAAAAAAAAAAAAAAAAGGATTTATTCTACTCAAAGGAGGTTCTTTCAATTCTTTTTCTCATTCTTCCCTTTTGTCTCCATCCTGTATGATGTAGTTACATAGATCCCAGAAAGCTTCTGCTGGAGTCCAGAGTACCTGGCTCAGCTTATATCTTGGATGCCCCTGGATGCCAACATATGTGTGCTCATCATATGTGCACATACATTTTTTTCCACAAATTATTCATCACTTGTTTGACTGTGGTTAAAGTGTTTTTCTTTCTTTCTTTTTTTTTTTTTTTTTTACTGTAACAAACAGCTCTGCTCTGCTGAGAACCTCCTGTAACTTGTGTGGACTGTGGACTCTTCTGCTCATCCCACCTCTTGGAGCATGATACGGAAAACCTCTCCTCCTTGGGACAAAAAGGAGCTTTTTCTTAAAATGTGTTTATTTCAGACTAACAGAAAAGTAACAGAAGACCAGAGGCCAGTGGGTTCAGCTTTAATAATTAAGGCTATTGTGTTTTTTCAACAAGTTGAAAATCTGAGAAATAATAACAGCATTGAATGAAACTAATTCTTGTTTCCGAGGTTTTCTATATAATCTTTTGCAATACTTCTCTCCTTTTGTGTCACTGTGTATTTCCATAGGTAACTGATCTCTGGCTGTGGATACCCAGTTATGTTTGCAACTTCTTTTTAGCAGTTTCTTCAAGACTGAGTTCATGTATTGCTCAGGAAGATGTATTTAAAACAACTGCCTTCAAATATTTGTTTGATTGTTCCAAAATTTTCCCTGGGAACTGAAATCAAGCTGATCAGTCTTTAATTTCTTGATTCCTTTTTAAAGATATGCACTACAGTTGTCCTTACTGCATCTTTAAACATCTCATCATTCTTCATCTTTTCAAAGACAGTAACTTTGTGATTGCTTCGGACAGTGTTTCAAATATCCTAAAATGAAATTCATCTGGTCCAACCAATTTGAGAACTCCTAAAGTGTATATGAACTCTGTAACCTGCTTTTTTCCTTATTCTTCCCATATCTACTTTATGCACCACTTCTGTGAAACTTTAAATGGGAAATTTAGCCCACACAGTCTCTTTTTCTCATTCCTAGATTGCATGTACAAACCAAGTAACATGCCAAGAGAATTCCCAAACTGGGCAGGGAGTTGCCTAGGGAATGTAAGGTTAGGCAGGGGATAGGCAGTCCTAAGGAAGAGGCAGATGTAGTTAACAAGCTGGAATTTGCTTGCAAACTAAGCACCTAAACTCCAGTTTGGGTAAAATTTAAGCAGACTTTATGCTTGTAATTGCTTTCACAAGAAAGTAATTTTTTCAAAGTATGTGCTAAGAAAAAAAAAAAAAAAAGGCATATAAATGTGATCTGCACATAGGTGTCTACCTTTTGGAAACTGTAGTCTTTCCAGGGATTGACTAGGTAAAACTAAACTGAAAAAATATGACAGCTCTGCACTTGGAATGAATACAAGATGTACTGCTGTTAATTGTTTTAATAGCATTAATTCAAATATACTAATATTTCCAGATAACTTCAAACCTGGAGAGGCTATGAACACTCAGGGAGGCAGGGCTGAGTCAAGGTGCTGCTTTGAAGTAAGCATGGCCCTGAGGATTTTCAGGTAAGTAAGCAAAGACTATCAACAAATGTTAGATCTCACAAATGATAAGAGAAAATAAACAAGATACAAAAGGAGAGGACAGAAAAATGACAAAGGAGCAGTATCCATTCCATGAAATCAAATCTGTTTTCCACATTGCAGCTTTCCTAAGGCTGTTCTTTCAGAGCACATGGAGCTGTGACTGGAGACAGCTCAGTAATAATTAACTCCCATTGATTTGAAGGGGCTGAGACTGTCAGAGAGCTGGGGGCAAGGCCCATTTCCACCTGGAGCTGGGCTCTCCTTCAAGCAGGGAAAGGAAGATCTGGACACAGGTTCCAACTCATACAGCCCCTGCTTGTGCTTGGAGAAGCTGCTGCAGAGAAACCAAAGGCACAGAGCCTGGGCATGGCAGAGGTCTGCCAGAGGAGCACCCAGCCCAGGAGCTGAATGGTCTGCCCGGTGCTTGCAGAGCAGTCACATGGAAACTTCTATAGGAACTTCTCTTTTAAGATCCAACTCATAAAACTCTTGATTTGACAAGTATAATACTACTAGTATATCTATAAACTCAAGTCAAGATCAAAGCTTCCTTATGCTTGGTACTATTCAAATCACAACGGGTCAAATTCAACGTAGAAGCAACTCTAAATGCAGGCCTGGCATACTAATAATCTATACATTGAGCTAGAATTTGTAAAACGCAGTCGTGCCAGCACTAGCAACTCAGGAATCAGTAACACGGTGCCTCTCTGAGGTATGCTACTGTGTATGCTACTGTTCAGGTGTGCTACTGAGCATGCACAACAGACCTGATGGGCAGGTGCCTTCCAGACCACACTCCTGGACTGCCTGACAGGGATCTGCCACTTCTTGAGGAAGTGGCAAATTATTCTCAAAGTTAATTCAACTTGTTTCAGGAACTGTGCAAAAGCTGCAAGGAGACTTCTCTTCCCCATGACAAAAACCCAGCACAAGGGGGTCTGTGCTTCTGCATGGCCCTCCTCCTCCTGCCTCTCCAAATGGGCAAAGTGGCTCTTTACAGCAAGAGGGTTGGAGTCACCTGCTCCAAGGGTGACAAACCCATCACCCACCACCAGCGAGGACACCCTCCACCCCTGGGAACGGCTGGATGCCAGAAAGGAGGTTTAAATTTGTACCACCCATCTGAGTCTCTGCATGTGTATGCACACACAGGACTACAGGTTGTGACACAGTTTCCATTTAGTTAATGAAATTACAAGCCATATGTTTAATTAAAGAAATATATTTTCAAAAAAAAAATCAAATGAATTTCAATGAATTATTCCTCTCATCCATAAAGAACTACTGTTCTTCATTAATACAATCAGACTTTAGTTCCTGCTCAACTGTAAGAGGGCGTGCGCTATTCATTTTAGATTTTATTTTATCTCTTCATGTTTCCTAATCAGTAATTCATACTTCATTAAGGAATCACTGGCATATTCAAAAGGAGGCTGGTGAGATAGACCAGACTTTAATGTTTGAATTGAGAAAGTAGTTTGTTTAATGGCTAAATCTAAAAAAAAAAAAGACTGAAAAAAATTATCAACCATCACTGTCAAGCCATCAGGGACCTTCCAGTTTTGCTGTTACCAAGGAGAAAAGATGATCAGTGAACATTTCCACAATGCATCTAAATTAAACTCTAATTAAACTACTGGTTTTAGAATGAGAGGAAAATCTAGAATTTGCTGCATACTGATCTGTTAGTGTTGGAAATACATAAGTACAGGCTTCCCAGGAGTCACATCACTATTAATTGAAAATGTAACTCTGGGCACTGGGTTGCACTTTTGCTTCTTTTTTTCTGATTAACAGCTCCAACAGCTCTCTACACTTAGGTCCCAACTCCAAATGATATTAAGGAAAACTGAAGAAGGAAATAAGATGCTATGCTGTAATTCCTCTATACGGTTTTAAGAAGCCCACTTGAGTGATGTTTTTGTACATTTTCAAGATTAGGATTTTCATATTTAAAATGGTAGATGTTTTTATCACAAGCCATTTAGGATTTGTTAAAAAAAAAAATGGATTTTTGTGTTATAATGCTCAGTTCTGCAGTGCTTGAAAATTAGGTGCTGGCTTCAGATTGAAATTCAGGATGCTGCATATAGTGCCTAGGGATGTGGTTCTATATTGCAATATCTCTGCTGGCAAAGCTGGTTTGAGAGGTTCACATCCCCAGGGTTTTGTTCCCACCACCACCCTCCTGAGTTTTCCTTCTGCTTGGTTGTGTTGATCAAGCTGTTTGTGAAGCTAGGCCACAAAGTGGTATGAGCGATCAGGTGGTACCACAACACTACAGAGAGTTGCACATGCCCAGGTGCAGGGACAGGCATGCAGGAGTAAGGAAAGGTGCAACCTTCTTTAACCAGGTTTATACCTAGAGGCAGTGGGACAAACACATGATGGGGGAAAGATTAGCGTATTAACAATTTTGGGATAAGGAATGTAAAATATGTGTATATTTCTTTTTCTAAGATACTTCTTTGGAAAGATCAGTTCCCTGATGTGGTTAACATCACAGAAAGAGTGGTAAGGGCTTGGGTGAGCAAACTACTTGGCAATGCAAAGGAAGGAATCCCTTAAGTCAATATTGCTGCAGGTTGTTTCATATGGTGAAACCATGGAGCAGGCTCACCGTGAGAAGCGGGCAGTGTAGAGGAGTGCCTAGGACAAAATGGCAGGAACCACCAGCTCCACCCACAGCCCACCACCAGGACACTGGGCAGGGAAAGCCCATGGATCATCCCCTTCCAGACTCTGCTCCCTGCACATCACTGAAGGCAACAGTATGTGGATTGCTCTTCTGAACTCAGATATCTAAATTCTGCCTCTGTCACATTGTAGTGTGGGGGAGAGGGTTGGGTCTAGCTATTAACAATCTTTCGAGATACTGCCTTGTTGACACAAGGTGTAAAAGTGGTTTTCTAATACAATAGGTGGGTGTTATTATTATTATGGTGCTTAATCACAGTTTACATGACAGTTTATTGCACTTGGAACTATTATCTCAGATCCATAATTTAAAAGTGCCATATGTTTAGAATGATTAAATTAGCATTTCATTAAGGCAAGGGATAAGGTGTGAGGTTTTATTTTTTTTTCTTATTTATTTGTCATTAAAAAACTTAATTTTGTGAAAAAATTGAAAGCATTGCTCAAAAAAAAAACAAAAAAAAACAAAAAAAAAACAGATATGCATTACAAAACCCCTGTAAACTACAGGTCTTTATTCCTCAAACTTCTCACCATAGCAAAAAATAAAAGAAATTATATATCCAGGAAGTCACCTCCTAACAGAAAATGTGTGAATCTATCAAAAATTCAAACGCAAGAGCTTATAAATCTGTAAGTCCAAATTTCAAACAAATACAGCCTAAGTGAAATGAAAAGCAAAAAAAATAAAAATAAAAATAAAAATAAAAATAAAAATAAAAAAATAAAATCTAACAAAACTTTAATTCATGTTTCAGAATCAGCATGCTGACAGTTGACAAATAAATTTGAAAACCCTCAGCCTCTTACACTAAAGTTTGATCAAATACTCTGGAGAGCAAAAATTATCTTTCTTATTGCAATTTAAAGAAAGTGACAAAACAGAAAATTTAATTAATCTTTGGACTCTGAGTTTTCCTGGGAGCATTCAGAAACCTGGCACCTTTCTGTCCCAGAAATGACATCGTTGTTACTTTAACTTTTGGAACACCTTTTTTTGCATATATGAGTCTATTTTCTGTTTGAGGAACAGGATGTGGTCTTCTCATCAATGAAAATTGAATGATCCTTCATCGTGGAGGTTGATGGGAGATTTCTCTTTTGCCAGGAACCTCTGTGGAAACACCATATTTCACCACAGTTTTACTGAAATATTTCAATACAGATGTGATATTCAGACCTATAGAGTGACTTGGTGGCACAGCAGCTTTCTCTTCAGTATCAGTCCCAAAGAAGAGCCTCATGAGCAGCTGGGAATATCAGGTTTTTACCAATTTTCAAAATTTACTAATGATCTTGGAAAGGTCTGAAACCAGATGATCCATATATCTCACAACTCAGCAAGCCAGTTCTGCTCAGCAAAATATTTATGTACACACTTAGCTTTATACATATAATACAGGATCTTTGCCTTTCCTAGCCATGTTTTTTACCTAGATTGAGTCAAAACCTAATAGAGGATGGAGGAGGAGCTAAAACAAAAAGACTGGAATGTTGTGTTATCCACGGTCAGATCTTGCACTGAAATTCTTTAAACAAATTTGGCACTAATGCATATAGATTATCTCCAGATGCACCATATTTTGGCATGACTGCTCATAGATAACAGTCCTTGGGATTCTTTCAAAGAGCCTCCAACTTGCATTGCAGTTTAGCATTTTCTTGTATTAATACATTCAACAACATCTTTAAGCTATTTAAATCCAGATTAGTTTTGTCTTGATCCTTAATTATACCCTTTCAAAACAAATTTCCATCTGTTCTTCTTTAAAGTTTCTAACATCTTATCTTGGGAGAGAAACAGAACAAAATACAGTCTATTTCTTTGATAATTAAATAATAATGATTAAAAAAAAAAAAACTTTATAAAATGTATCCTTCTCTCAGGTTTAGAGGAGCTTCATTTCCTATTCTCAAGAGATTTACAACTGGAAAACCAAAGCATTTGTGATGTTTATGAGACTCTAGTTTTGACAAGTAATGAACATGTTTTTTTCTCACACTGTTGGCTTTAGGCACATAAACCCTTTTTTTGTGTGTGTGTGTGTGTGTGTGTGTGTGTGTGTTTTTTGACTGGACCTAAATTGAGAATGAAAGAGGGTCTAAATACAATCAGCAAAATCTGCTAAGATTGATCTTAGTTATTACCATAGCTACTTCTAGCTTCCCTTTTGAATATATCTCCACAAAATATGCCTAAGTTGTAAAGAAAAATAGGAAGCTGGAATGTAATAACATTTTTCATACTATGGATACCAAACCATTTCTTTACTTTTATGACTGTTATGACCTCCCCTTCCCCAACAAAAAGACTCTGACAGAATACATGTTAATTTATGTAAGTTAAGTTACAGCAATGAAGTTTAAGTATTCCAGTGACAAGCATGAGATAATATTACATTTCATGAAAGTATCTTGAAAGATCCATCTAAGAATCTTGTTCTTCAGTGTTTTCCATTTTATTCTTAAAAACAAAATGAAAATAAATTAATTTCGTACATGACAATGTTTTAAGAAAATATCTAGGGGCTGAAGAGGGAGTAACCAGTGTAGAAATGCCTAGGGGCAAGTCTACATGATACAACATAAGTCAGTTTTAGAGATACATGAACTAAAACTGCCATGCCGATATGCTGAGAGAGGATATTGAAATACCATGCAAAACATAAGCTTAAATCCTGGATGCAGAATCCTTTGAAGAACATCTGCAAAGTACAGCACCCATGTTAATAAGTTCAGTCTCCCAGTAGATTGAATGAGTTTTGGTTATACATTATACTCACTTAATGCATTGGTTTTTAGCATTGGAGTGACCCTAGCATGGAAAATATTCAGGATATCTGCACTCTGTTGTCTGCTATAGACTGGCCCAGTATGGGTTAACAGAGGGCACAGAACTATGGTACTGAGCACCTTTGACTTCCTCATTCATTTCAGTGAGGTCTTAATTCAGCTGCCCACTGATAAAGATCAAGGACTGGCATTTCCAGCTGTTGTAACCTAGAGGGCATGGCATTGCTCTGCACAGTTTACAGTGGGCAAAGTCTCATTTTGCTGCCAAGTAAGGAATGTTTTGGAGAGGCTCCCAACTATTGTTTCCTTTCCAGGAGACAAGCACAGAAAGTCTATCAGAGCCCAGGGACAGATTCAGGGTCTGCAGTCTATTGTGACTGATGTCTTATTTATTATGTCTTTAAGAATTCATATTTCCATGGTAATAAACAAACTCAGAAAAAATAGAAGTCCTCATATTTCCCAAAATTTTAACTCAACATTTGGAAGCCAACAAAATTCCAGAAGAACGATCAAATCTTACTGAAACTGAAATAGTATTTTTCCAACTCTACCATCCTTGTCAAGCACATTGTTTTATATGAAGTACAGATTACAGCATTTAAATAATAGCTTGTCCAATTCTAAAAATAAGTGTAGAGAGTGTTAAATATTTGGCAGAGAGCCAGGCATACTTCATGTGGATATAATATATCCAATAATGAAATTGCATTTCCTGACAAAAATGCCAGTCTATGATGCAAGTCATTTATTTACCAATTAATCAAAAATTTTTATTCCACTTTGAGATATAGGAAATAACTGTAAACAAACAATCTATACCTCATCTTGGTTGGTGTTCAAATCAAAGTCAGATCTGAAAACACAGCAGACGCAATTCCACTAAAGTTTGCTCTTTTACAAGGCTCTAAGCCAGAGGATGCTGGCTCCCAAGGTGGGGAGGTGTAGGTCAGAAAACTTACAGTTCAGAGTCAACTAGACAGAATTTTTCAAAGGTCTTTGAAAACCCATAGAATGCAATGCATAATTAAAAGTAGAAAATACACATGGATAGATCTTCAACTGATGTAAACAAACATTTCTCAGAGGAGCTATACTGCAGGCCTGAAGTTTCTAGGTTCAGTTTTATTTTTAAATTGTGCTGTCAAGTGAATGCTTCCTCAGACATCCTCAAGCATTTGAAAAACTATCTCATTATGATGAGTCACTTCATGAAACTGTCCTGTGCTTTGAAGTTTACAAAAACTTGGTGATGAGTATGGCATGGATTATAGCTGTACTACATTGACCAGTACCATTATGCTGATGTGTAATGAAGGGAGAAGTATGGATATTCAGTGTAAATCATCTATGTAAAAGTAAGGAGTTGGGAGGTGATAAAGGTTGCTGATGGCAAAGTTATTCAGAATAATCAAATCTACAGTGAGCTGTGAAGAGCTGCAGAAAGCTTTCACATTACTGGAGAGACAGGGTGATAAAATTGCAAATGAAATTCAATGTTGATAAAAGCCAAGTGCTGAGGAAAAAATAACCCTAACTCTACATTTTCTAGTGGTACGCTACCTCTACTTCAATGATACCAGCTGTCATTTTTTCGGAAATGGTCTAATTGACACATATTTAACTAAACTCTGAGCAATTGGTTTGCACTTGCCTGTGGCTTTGAAAGCTTCTGTTTCTCTTTCACATCCAAAGGTAATATGTACTCAGAATCTTGCTTTTTTTTATCTTTCAAAATATACGAGTTGTCTAATGAAAGATATTAGTTCTGCTTACAGATCTCCTCCCACCTAACTACATATACATAATGAGCTCTTCTCATTGTATCCCTTTGAGGACATCCTTGTTTTGTCTAGATCCAATCAAGACCCAGTAATGAACTGCATATGTTAATGCTATGTACATGTTTGCATAAAATATGACTGTAAATCTGCATGTTTGTATGAAATATTAAATCTGATGTACTGGAAAAGATTCACACACATATTTTTGAAGTGGGTTCCCAGCTGAAAAGAACATTTCACCCTCCATAAGTTAAGAATTCAAGTATTCTGCTGAGAGGAGTATATATTCTGGAGAAGAAAGGCAGTTATTAGATCAAGGAAAGACAGACCTAACTACCTCTTAAATAAGTCATAACTAATGGGTGTTTCTGCGGGACACAAATCCACAATATATTGTTCCAGAATATACAAAGAATAAGAAAACACAGTGCCATGTCAGCTGCACAAGCCACTTGAAGGACTGGTAATAAATGGAGTGCCTATGGAAAAGTCCTGCATTTGCCAGAAATGTTCTTAGGCCTCCAGCAGTATAATGTGGAGTATAATTGAACCCAAACAATCAAGGAGAAGCTTATGAAAACTCTAAATTTTCTTTCACCACATTCAGGAGAGTGATGTCAGTATCATTGTGAATAGCTCTCCAAAAATGCCAGATAAGTGTTCAGCAGCAGCCAGAAAGGCAAATAAAAATACGTTATGAATTATAGGGAAAGGAATAGAGGACTTAGCAGAGAGCAGTGTTAGGCCACTGCAAAATCTCTGATGTGTCCAGAGATTGAAAACTACATGCAGTTCTGCTTATCTCATCTGCAGTTGGACTCAATGATCTTTGTAAGTCCATTCCAACTGAACTATTCTATTCTATCTTCAATAGTAGTATCTGAGTACAGGGAAGGGTGTCCAGAAAGAGGAGGGATGTGGAACAGCTACCATTTGAGAAGCAATAAGAACTCACTTCAGAAATATCTTAAGGGACATATCGGTGCACTGTAGATAAATTCATGCAGGACAGATTAAACATAATAGTCTGGATGTAGCATCCCACACATGAGATATCCTTAAATCGCTAATTGTTGGAAAAAGGAGCGATCTTGCTATACTCAGTTTGGTTCACTCCTTCCCTAAGCAGACACTGAAGGTTAGTGCTGGAAATGGGCTCCTAGACCGGGATTGCACTTGACATGATGCAGTTGAGCTGTTCTTGTGCTAGTATGTCCAGGCACAGAGGAAAGGGACAGGTTTGCTCTCATTTACTGGAGGCAAGTTTGAATTCTTGACAATTAGAGAGAATTTTTGGATCTATTTCCAGAGTGCTCTAGAAAAAAAGGGATCTAAGCTAGGGAGCACTTGGTCGAAGAACACATGCCTTTAGTGCATGACTGTGCTTGGTCAAATCATGGGTAGGTTTAGGACTAGTTTTGCTCCTCTTGGTTTCTCCAACTAGAAAAGACTCTCTTTTACATGCCTTGGTGGGAAATCTACTGCATTACTGATGATTAATTATGTTACCAGGACTCCAGCAATGAATATGAGAAGATGAGCCCCAGAAACAAACCTAGTCCAGTTGCAATAACCACTGCCCTAGGAGTGGCCCAAGGTTGAATAGTAACAAAAAAACTTTGAAGGCTCCCAGGAAACAGCAAGCCTTGTTAACTAAACAGAAGAAATATCACTTAGCAGATATCTATTTCAAGAGTTGAATGTTCCTGAGAGAAAGCTATGTTTCTTCTCATTAGCTCCAACAAAGTGCTAATCTTTACTACCATCATTATTAATGTATGTTCTTTGTGCTTTCCAGAAGAGTGTGGTGGTGGGAAGAATGATTTATATATGCATTTCTTCCAGCTTTGTGGACTAAAATAGTCCTATTATGCATCATTAACAGACAGCTCCTGCTACAAAGGAATAATAAATTATCACCTGAACAAAAAAAAAATTAGCACCAAAAAAAAAAAAAAAAAAAAAAAAAAAAAAAAGAAGTTAAGTATACGTCGTCTCAGAAATATTGACACTGAATTTTACTGTTGGCTAATATAGATAAGCCACATGTAAGAGAAATAATATTCACAAAGTTCTATGATTTATACTGTCCCACTGGAGGTGTTTGAAAAGAAACACTAGAGAGAAAGGAAGGAAGGAAGGAAGGAAGGAAGGAATGAAGGAAGGAAGGAAAA
>VXAA01000920.1:303315-325668 GCA_013399115.1 Anseranas semipalmata
AGAAAGAAAGAAAGAAAGAAAGAAAGAAAGAAAGAAAGAAAGAAAGAAAGAAAGAAAGAAAGAAAGAAGGAAAGAAAACCACAGCAGCAATTAAGGCCACCAAATGTTGGAGGTTTATTGGTTGAACACCATAAAAAGCTCATTCATAAAGCTCCTGGCATTCACAGAACAGTCAAACTATAGTCTGTGAAATTATTTTACAATATTTTGCACATTTCTTGTTATATTTTTCCCTGTTTTCCCAGGATGTTTGTTTTTTTCCCTTTGCCCTCTGAGGAGGAAGGGCAGGTGGGGCACTCACTTTATATGATAGAGGTGTGCTAGAACCATGGATGTGGTATTAACTTGCTCCCTACTCACATCACTCCTGCAACCTGACCTTTATAAGGTGCAGACTGTGAATCTAAGCAGAGGCTTAGTTTTGCTTTGCCTGCACATAGCACTGTGCTTACCAGAACATTGAGAATTAAATGTATTTTACTTTCTTCTTCACATGTATTGTACATAAAGTTAAGCTTGTTATTTTATTTTACTCTTCCAAGATAGAATTACAATGAACTAATGTCCTGACTTCTAAATTAGAAAATGGAATAGTTTAAGCAGTACAAAATGCTTAGTCTATGCTAATGTATTTAGAGAGGTCACATTTGCCTGTGATTGGTCTTTCACACTCACACACATCTTGCAGGGGCTCAGGAGGAAAATAAAATATTTTTAATTGTGTTACCAGACAGCGGGAGCAGGGTCATGTCTTTCTGACAGAGGTAAGCTCCATGGACCGACTGAGACTGAATGGGAGAGAGCTGCCCTTTGTTGTGTCTACACAGACTTGCCTTCAAGCAAGCTCAAAGTCTGCTTTGGTATGCAACCAGGCACTCCATGGTTTTGTCCAAGCCTTCGCTCTTTTCCCGTTAGCTCTGGCTGGCCAGTGGGCTATTCCTGCCATTGGTGGGGCAGCTCCGGGAGAGTGAGGTGTGAGTTACCAGCCTGGCCTACAGCACACATCCTGCTGGTCCATGGTCAACAGCACGGCTCCGGAGGGTGAACAAGTGACTCCTGCACCAGCCTGTCCCAAACTGGCCACTCAAGCTCGAGGGAGGCGGAAGGACTCCAGCTCCAGACTGGGAGCTGGGCAATGGCCAAGTGGTGGGAGATGGTGTGTGGGTCACATCGGCTGCTCTGGCCCAGTCCTCTTGGAGTGTTATGGCTCAAGAGTGTAAGTTTTAGAGACTTTTCCATTTTGACACAGGCCACGCTAAGAGCCCTTGCAGAGCTCCACATGAGGTGAACCACCCTGTCTTCTGCCTAATCTTCATCTGAAGTCAAATTCCATTCAGACCTCGAAATAATTCCAGACTGCACACTTCTGCAGTGAAGCAAGAGCAGAAAACTTCTGATGGGAACCTCAGGGCCAGCACTCTCAGGATTGAATGTATGGTGCCTCGTCAGAGATGTACCACTAAAGATTCATTTGTGTAAAGTAATTTTCTTGCTCAAATTTAGAAGCTTTAGGAAAATCATAATGCTCTATCTACTGACTTCAATCAGTTGTTATAGAACTTAAATTAGCAATTTCTGATTAAATGTGATCCATCATTATGTCTGTGCAAAGTATTAGTTCCAGAATAAGTATAGTGGAATATCCTGAAAACTAATGGTCAGCTTACAATCTTGTTGCTACTAGGAAGATAACTTTTATTGTTTTCCCCTTCACATTTAAAAACGGAATATATCCCCTTTAAAACAATTTATTTGGCCAAATTATCCCAGCTAATAAATACAGGTTTAAAGTTCTAAGAAGGAATCCTTAAAAAATCCTATTATTTGACAGATTTTTATCTATTATTGTTTTAATAAAAGAAAAGGTAGTTATTTTATTCCATCTCTTTTTATGTTGTTATATTGAAATTATTCTATATGACTCTGGTTTAACTACAGGTGTGTTCTCACCATAAGATTCATAATGCTGCAAGTTTTTCCTGCAAACATATAAATTTTGCTTTTGAACAAAATATCAGTCTTCTTTTCCATGAACACCTTCTTAGCTGTTGCCAGAAGAAAACAATAATCTTCTTCTCCAGATTAAATAAAATAAAATAAAATAAAAAAATAATTGCAAACTTTTATATTTTCTGTTGTATTGCAACTTCCACTCCCCTCCCCAAATGTGATACAGGACATGTTGTGTGTCTTGAAAGCTTTAATTCAAATGTCTATAAATGAACACGGTTTAGAGAGGAGAACTCTCCAGAACAAATGGTTTGGGGGGAGCTAAATCAAACACCCATGGAGGTTCATGAGAACAACTATTGTGGAGTTCAATAGGCTTTGAGTCATGGGGCACAGGCCACTGATACATGAATGAATAAATGGGGAGGTGATGAAATGCATTGAAAATATCTTTCAAGAGCACTCCGAGGTTTGTTTTCAGATGTACCAGCCAGCTGGAATACCATGGAAGAGCCCTCAGGTTCTGCTCACACCCAACATTTTAAGAGACACCACCCTCAGTTGTTATTAAATATACAGTCCCACGGAAGAAGCTTTTAAATGCAAGAAGCTGATTAAGAACCAGATTGTGACATTTAGCTAGAAGCCTAAACTGGTGACTGTGCCCTTCCCAGGACAGCTCTGAACAGACTGCGCTTGAGGTGCTGCAGTGCCTTCCCCAGCTGTTCAGCATACAGAATGGGTTTCAAGCCCTGTAGTGTGTACACTACTAGTAATCTTCCTGGAAGCTGGATGTGCTTTTTTTCTACCCAAATTTCCAAATAAAGCAGCATTTAATGCATTTTTTTTTTCTTTTGCTTGGCTTTTATATTGGACATTAATGCCTACAGTGAGGATCTGAGGAATACGTACGTTATTAATTGATTTTGCCTGATGCTGATGGCTTTCCCAAGCTGTGTGCAGCAACGCTTCTACTGCCACGTTGAATGGGACATGAGAGGGGAGGAAGGGGCTTGCCTTTTCCATTATGATTTTCCTCCATCCTGAACTAAAACCACAGGTGCTGACAGCAGAAATACTTAGAGCTGTCATTAGGAGAATGGTGGAAGTTATTAAATCTGATCATTGTCCACTCCAATGAACCACTCCTGGAGACACCTTGGAGAGAAAGGGGAAGATGAGTGGTGAGGTGTCTGGGGGAAAACTATCATCATTTGATAAGACTAATTAGGAATCTCCTAATTAAATCTGTTAATCTGACTCCTAAACCATCAGACCACTCTTTTTAGAGAATGGGTGGAAACATATGGAAAAAATGACCAGACTGGATCAAGAGATGAAAAAAATATCTTCCAGAAAATAACTATGTGCTGAAGAGACAATGTTTGTTTTCTTAGTGTCTTAATCACAAGGATTAGAAGACTGTTGCAAAACCAGAGGTAGACAAATGACTAATACTTCAGAATTTTCTTCAAAGGTATGTATGGGATGCCTGATAAAGTCTGTAGTCTGGTTCAACTGCAGTGTTGGATCCCTGGACCCAGAATATCTGTCACAAGACAGCTGTGGGAAAGATTGCTCTGAAGTTGAGAAGAGTTTTGCAAGGAGGGTCAGATCTGTTTCGGGGAGCCAAAAGCAGGTCACAATTTATTAAAAGGTCTAAAAGAACCCTGGAAATGAACAAAGGAAACTAAAGAACCTCAAAACTAAAGAAAGGCCACAGAAAGGGGCAGAGCTACAGCCTACTGAAGTCAAAAAAAAAGGTTTGAAAGTACGTGTGAGGGCCTCTGTGGTGGGGACCTTAACTCAGGAATGTCAAGCTGAGGATTTCTAGCTTTTGGATCTAAACGAAGGCTTGCAATTCTGTTCTTGTTTCTGACTTGCTGTTCATATAGATATACAGATATTTCTTCATCTCTATAACTAGCATAGCAAAGCACACAAATGTTCCCATTTAGACCAATGAGTCTATTTGCATGCTTAAATGCTTTATTTGACAGGGTTTATGAACCCAATCCAGCAGCACTCAGTGAGGACAATGGAACTCTTTCCCCTGACATGAATGGATAGTGGTTAGGGTCTGGTAAAGGTAACTATTTATGCTTGCCAGGCTGTTATGGGAAATAAGCACCATCCTTTATGAGAAGGAAGTGCAATTATACCATACCAAGAAACCATATCCCTCAGGCTTTCAGCATTCTTCCCAATGAATGAAGCCTTATAATTACCACCCCTACCTGTGAGAGCTTGCTAATATTGCATGGGTAAGACTCAGAGTTTAATATCTCTCTTTCAAAACAGCAATAACAACAAACAAACCCTTGTGAGCAGCCTGTGGCTTAGAAATGGTGCTGTGTTCCTGACACTATTACCTTACATGCAAATATTTTTCTCTCCTATGCTGCATGTTTTTTTCTTCGTTTGCTCAGCTGGTACCATGAATATGTAGACGATCTAATACAAATGGCTCAGCTGGCCCTGTAGGCAAGTCTCACCACAGCTTAGGGAGGAGGATCAGAAGGGGATAAAAAAAAAGGGGGGGGGGGGGGCGGATTTACTGGTTAAGAAGCACATTTCTTCACCTGGGAAGACTGAGTAAAGGACTGAGAAACTTTCTTAGTGCTCAATCAAGCTATGTTTCAATCCAAATGCTTTGGGAACACAATATTTTCCCTCACTGCCTAAAACAAATGCTGTAGCAATTATCATTGCCTCTCAGAAAGCTGTTATTGTGAATAAAGTATCCTTTGCACAAATATGTAGTAGATAGAATAAGGTTAATTATTGTATCTTTATTAGAAGCATATAGATATTATGATTCTAGTCTTCCATTCTAATCATTTGTTCAAAGTTATTGGGCTAATGGTACTTTGGTGACATACATCCTTTAATTTTCTGCTTTACCCCACACCTCAGCATCATGAATAAATTGCCAAGATAGGGAGGCACATTTGGCAAGTTTGGCCACAGTAAATTCCTCATTCTAGTGAACTTACTTGTTTTTACAGACTAAAATTAGAATCATGTTCTATTCTATGATTCTAAGATTAGCTGTTGTATGGGCCAATTCAGAAAAAAAGCCACAAATATGTGAGAGGTCCTGCTGACATAAACTATAGTTGCCTTGAAATCTCCAGTTGTTTTCCTCAGTTACTGACAGGGACCTACTACTCATGTGCCTACCACTGTCACTGAACCAGGCCCTCAAATGTACTTTAATAATGGCCAGGAAGGGAGCTTTGTTGGTTTCCAAGTTAAAGGATCACAGCTCCTGATGGTTCTTGGCTGTAACAGCATCCACATAGACAGCATAAATTTTCCCCAGGATACAATGGAAAGCTGCATTTTTTTTCTCCCAAGTTGTCTTTGCTGGTGGGATTCATTTCCTGCAACAGCAGGATGAGCACAGTGTAGAGGTGCCAAGTACCAGGCACTGGGTTTTCAGAAAGAATAGCAAGAGTGAGAGGGGATCAGCAGATGTTTTGAGGACCACATAACTGGACATGCAAGGAGAGCTACTCCTGTGCCACCCACCATGATCCTTCCCCCAGAAGCCACAAAGGGCTGAGGAGGCAGGAGCCAGCGTTGCCAGCACAGCCAAACACAAAGGCTTTGAGTGCACGGATGGTGGCTGCTCTTGATAACTGCAACCTGTGCGTGTGCTGTCCCTGGCTTGTCCCACATTTGCCTAAGAAAGTGGATTAACACAACTGTGCAGTGTTTCCATTTAGTTCCTGGGATTCAGTAAACCGCATGAATTTATCAGAAAAGAGAATCAACAAATGTTCCTGTACGTCTTTATGCAGAAACTACGAAAATTGCTATCAGCACCTCTGGGTTGTGGTGAGAGAAGAAAAACACCAGGAGGAATCTAACAATCCTAAATTTAAAACACAATTTAAATAGTGTAGAGGATAAGGACTAGGTTCAAAGAATGGCCAAAGTAAAATGCAGAATACCTTCTGGTCGAGAAGGACTGTCTGTTCTCTGGGGCAGGAATTTTGTGCAAAATTAAGTGTGTACCAATGACTGCCATAAGCACAATCTAGTATGGCACTAACCATTAAACACTAAATTACTAGAAACCCTACCTGTCACTTTTTGACCTATCAGTACTTGATCTTGTAGCCTTAAAATTTTTAGATTTTCTTTGTGTTTCTCTTCACTACTGACCTGGAAAGGCCCTTCATTCTGGAAAAGGGAATTGTGCAAGCATTACAAATTGTCAAGTACTTTTTCAGAAAAAAAAATGTTCATACAGTAGTACTTCTGTTTAATGATGATTACCCTCCTTTGATCTGCACAACACTGCAGTTTAAAAAAAAAAAAANAAAAAAAAGAAGAAGTCAGAAAATATACTGTAGGGGTAATTTATCTTCCTCCTAGATAAGTGTCCTGTCATGGATTTATTTTCCTCTGATAGGAAGGTTTTCTTCTTTTTGCAAGGTTACTAACATCAGCTCAGTTTTCCACTTCAGCATTAGTCTTTTAAAATATTGGCTGAACCACAGTTGCAACAGCTAATCACGAAGTGTCTGTGAACTAACTTTGTAGGTAGTGGTAGTTTATCTGTGAAAAAAATACCAATGTAAAGGCTGTCGTACCAGAGGTTCTTTTCTTCCCAATGCTGGCAAATACATCTAGGAAACAAAGATGTCCTGAGCAAGGGTTTAAGAAAGTTTGTGTGTTTTAGGAGAGAAGATGGTATTTGGTTTTTCTGCTTTTTCTCTCTTCATAGCAAATTGATGGATTAAAAATATTTTTTAAATTACACAATTAATTGTTAACTTTTATATTATTTATTACTTTAATTAAAATGTGCAACTGTGTAGTTCATCCTTTGGTAGCGAGACTTTATGCTACTTTCTTGTCACTTACTGCTAAGCGTTAGCGTGGAGTAAAAGGAGGTGTGTCCCTCAGCTTGCTGCGCAGAGCCTGTTCTCTGTAGGAAGCCCACGGTCAGCACAGGCAATCCCAGGAGTTCTCCCTTTTCAAAGAGGGGAGGGGATGAGCTAAGAGGTGAGGGACCTAGTCCTTAATTATTATTTTTTTTTTTTTTTGAATAGAAATGCCACAGTTCAGAGAGAGTTTGCTCTCATGGCAAAATTATTCTTCATAGCAAAATCACTATCCAGTTGTAAGCTCTGATACTAGCTCTGACTAAACAGTTTTTCTTTGTTTGATCTTTCTTTCCTTACAAGAAAGCCTGTTATATAGAAACCATAGCTATTTGCCAGTAAAAACATCATAAAACCCCTTCCAAGTGTGCTAAAAGAAGGTGCTGGCAGCAATGGGAGGGGTGGAAGTGGAAACAGACAAAATATAAGATTAAGAGTTTTCGTATGCTCATTTATATCCACCATTCCGCTCACATCGTTGTATTAACAGTAGGGCAACACCACTACCCCTCCTATGGAGCCAGCCTGGCTTAGACCTGTCCCCAGGTCCAGTGGGAACATATTTTTAAAGATGACTATGCAGAACAAAACTTGCCCCATGGCTCCTCGGGGCTGAACCCACAGCTCTGCACACCCATTGCTGATGCCGGTAATGAAGCACATGAGGAGGGTTGATCCTGGTGCCCCAGTGGTGGGGCAGGAGGGCAGTGAGGAGCAGCGCTGCCCTGGGCAGGCCAAGCTGCAGTGTGATGCAGAGAAGCATCCCCCAGGGAGCCCCCACTCCTGCAGCCTCCTCAGAGATGGACACCTTGCATTGGCCAGTGGTGTCTGGTGGTGCCTTCTCCATCAGAAGGAGGGCATCAGAAACTGGCCTGGGATGGTGGAAAATAGGTGTCTAATTTTCAGCTCTGCTGCATCTTTAATAAAGCACTCAAGCCCTCTGTGTCCCGAGGAAATGGGTCACCCCAACAGGAAATGGGTCACCCCAGCAGGAAATGGGTACTGGCAGCCCCAGTCTGATGGGTAAAAGGCACAGCCAGCTTCCTTGTGTTGCCTCCTTTCTCACTGTGGTGAGCACGCCTCTTCGCTAACCAAGCTAGGACACACCTTTAAGCTAAAGAGATTTCCTTTACAATGAGGCACAAGTAAGCAAGTGCAAAAATACATATAATTTTTAACCTCCCTCTTAGCCAAGCCCCCCCTTTTCCAGAGTTTTGCGAGGTACGCATTTTTGAAAGGAAAAAAGGGCCTTAATGAAAGGGTTTTTTTCTTCCTAACCCCACCCTGAGAGGCACAGTGTTAGATCCTTGTAACAAAAATAGGTATTATTAACTGTTGTCCAACCCTCTTGAAAAGCTCTGGTGTATTGCCCCAGTGTGAAGGGTTTATTGAAGACTTCAATAAGAAAACTTCGCAGCTTAAGCATTTTCACCCTTGGGACTTAAACTTCCATTTAGGTTTTTATTTGCTACAACCCCAAAGAGCCTGCAATGTCAGTGACTGAAGAAATGAGGCTCGAGAGGTGATTATAGTTTTATGTGGTACAAGAGCTGTTATGAATCGGAAGACAGATGCTAAAAACTGAGTCAGATAAAGGTAGCTATTTTGCACTTGCAAGATATCACAACGCCTTCTGCTGTGTTGCAATCTTTTAATCTCTGTCAGCACATCTTGTACTACAAAATAAGTGTGGATCATGCATATGGATATATGGGAAATATTTATTTTAGGAAGACTACAAACTGCCATACATATATGTAAAATGTAATTAAAAAGTGCACCATAAAAAAAAAAAAACTATTTAAGGATTATAGAAGCTTAACAGTATTGAACAATCATGTGCCAAAAATATCTTGCTTTAGATGACTTTCTGAATTAATTGTACAGATATCAAAACAACCCAAATACCAGTAATATCACTTCTTCTTTTATTTTTCTTTTCTCTGAACCAGTTTCTGTAGATTTACTCAGCTTTAATAGATGTAAAATTTATCTGTCTTCTGTGTTTTGATCACAGATCTACTCACCTTCAGCATCAGCTTTCAAACTCATGCCAAGACCTAGCCAAGGGTAAGTTAAGCAAGGAGAAAATCTGGAAAAAGGCATGAGTTGTGCATATGTAACCTCAGAGGGTGAGGGGGGAATGGCAACGGCAGGGAAGTCTCTTCCTCTTTGGTTTCTCTGCACGTGCACTTAGTAGAAGGCCCACCACTGATGCTGAAGAACCAGCCCACAGCCAGAGCCTTGCATGCAGGGCTGGTTTCTGAGCATCGCTGTGAACACAGCCCTTAGGGGTACAGACCCATGTGAGAGCCATGAGTTTGCACGGGGCATTTGAAGGCAACATGTTTCTAAAGATGCCTCTTCTGGCTCATGAGAGCTGTTATGGGTGATGGGGCACAGGACAAAAGGAGCTTTGTTTGGCCACCAGAACCCAGAGGAAACATCCTGGGTGCCAAATTAGTTTATAATCATCAATGTTTTTGCTCCAGTTAACCTGATGATCAAGTAAACATATTTATTTGAGGAGGGTGGAGTTGGCTGAAGACATTTGTGTCTTCATGCCGCTTCTACACATCAGTTCCTTAGAATAAACCTGCATTTAATTGTTGCGGCACTGCCAGACCTTTGTTACAAAATTATGCTTGTCCAGGATCAGGGGATTTCCCCAGCCTACAGTAACACTAACTGTACAGCTGGTGAGATGGTAGGACAGGAACAGTTCACTTATCAACATTTTCCATTTGCTAGTAACTGTGTATTCTGTACCCCTTCACTCACAGATGTCAGTGCAAGGATGCTTACAGATTTGGATGATGACAATGAAACAAATCTATGAAAAGTAATTCCCAACACTTCTCAAAGGTCATAGAAAGATGTCTGTAAGATATCACCTCTTCCTGCCCGCCCCTTCCCACGAGAATAACGGAAGACAAATGGGGATTAGATGCACTCCTAGTCTGGGAAATGCCAGACTAAACATATCCATGAATCCTTAATTTGGACTGGGATCCTCCTTGAAATGTCTTTGCCATTGCCCACAGTCCCTCTGTGGTCTCTAGAGAGAAACAGGCATTTCCAAAGCATAGTGCATTTTCTCCTCACAGACTCAATTAAAATGGGTCAGATGAATTGCCTTTTTGAAGTGCCTGTTTCTCTCTAGTGACTATAAAGGGAGTCTAGACAATTAGATCAGAGACAGAAGTCTGTGCTACAAACTTCTAACTTAAGAGTGAGGAATCTCACCCTTGTATCTCTAGGACAGACTCTGCATTGGGCAGACCTTTACTTCCATCACCTCTCATCTCCCAGACAGATTCAGTCACTGCTATGGATTATAAACTACAGTTGAAGTGAGATTTCCTGTTCTCAGGTGTCACTCCACAACTTAAGTTCTTCTGAACTCCCACTTTGTATACCTAAAACCTTTTCTAAATCTGGCCCTTGCAGTCTCTGCAAACTACCACACTACTGTACAAACAGGACCGGCGGCAGTCTGCATGGATGGCCTTTATCTTGGTAAAATATGCACATGGTAAACTGCATTCCTTTGGATCTGAACTTGGCAAAAAATGTAATATGAACAGGCTTCTCTGAGCTGTGCAGTAGCATTTTACCATGTCTTTCATCAAAGAGTTGCAAACAAGAGTTCTTTTTCCTGCAAGACCAAGTGTGTATATATTTTGGAAAAATTCTTTCAATGCAAACATTGTTTTCATTTGCAGTAGCATCAGTCTGGACCACTTTACTGAACTCTTACTCCTCATTTACAAAAATGGCCGGATTTCTACCAGGGTAGTTGGTATTATGAATCAGCTTACCATGATAAGGTTCAGTGATAGTGCAAGCATTCACATTTTCATCCCCATCACACTTCTGGTGCTACATATGATGCAAATTAAGGTATCAATGCAATAAGGCATTTGATTAATACCTTTGAAGCACACAAATAATTATGTGTTCAATAGGGGTACTCATAGGAAAGCATGTGAATAAATGATTTGTTGGATTGGCATCTGTATTCCCATATGAAAAGTTCAAAAAATGCAGAAGGCAGAAGTCTGGGTATGAGGAATCCTTCTGGAGAAAGTTGAGCTGTAGCTAAGCAGCAGAAATTCATGTAATAAGGCATCACATGGTGACCTCTACACTGACGCACATTGCATAGTAGGCAGACATAGTGTATGGATCCAATCATAGATAATATGGGCAAGGAAAGCTACTAGGTGAAACTCAGATGTTAGAAAGAAATAGCTCCAGTGTTATGACTCACAGTAGACAATTACCAGACTGAGTAAACTGCAAAAAACAATAGTGCCAGGTACAGATCCTGGGGTGTAAAGGAACAGCAGCAGAGATGGAGGGTGAGACTGGATTGTGTGCAGAGCACACCAGAAAAATAATATGAAAGCCACAGGGACACAGAGTAGTAAAAATAGACTCAGCTGCTGCTATTACCAAGGAGAAGACCGCAACAGGACAATGGATATTACAGGAACTGTGGGAGTACCTCTGCTCTCTGCAGATAGACACACTTTGTCACCCTCACTTTCAGAATGGTTTGCAGTCAAGTGGACATGGATCATTAGTTTTACAGTGTCTGTTCATGCCAGCTTTCTCCTCCTTGACATCAGCATGTTTTTACACAGGTGGAGTTGCAAAACCACTTGTTTTCCAATCTTGTTCTTTATGGATTCAGAGAAACTGCTCCGGAAACTAAAGTTAGGTGGCTGCACAAATTTCCAGAACAAATGGCTTCAGAAATATTTTACCATGTTTACTGATCTGTCACATGTATGTTTCAGCTTCTGGCATTTGTACTGCATGCTCCCGACAGCAGCATCACTTCAGCTTTCAGAATATACAGATTCGCAAGGTCTGATATAGACCACCTACATAATGTCAAGCCACATCCTTTGCTAATGATAGATGTGATGATGACAAATCAAACACTTTCAAACACTTTCAAAAAGGAGGAATTAGTTTGAGAAAATAGCATGATACACAAAAATAAACAAATTGAATAAAATAGCTGTTTTTTTTCTTTTTTCAGGACATCTGTGTTTGTTACCTTCCAGAACGCCCCTGTGCTGCTGCTTGGGCTCTGATTACAACCAAGATGCACAGATAAACACTCAGGTGCAAATGGTTTTGTACCTCCAGGATGTGATGCCTCCCTTATCTGTTAGCTAAGGAGAGCTGTGAGAAACAGCAAGATTGGCAGCATTGCTCTGGATAAACTAGATTATAAAATACAATTCTCCCCTACAGCAATGCTGGTGTAGTTCCAGTGGCTGCTATTTAGGACTCTGATACTGCTACCGGAGCATAGGAACTCCCAACTGAAAGTTAGACTGCAGCCCTCAGTGCACACTTGTTGGCGGGCGGGCTGTCAGGAGTGCCCAGGCCACTTGTGGCCACTTTACAGGCTCCTCTGCTGTGCCAGCTGTGACCAGGATGAGGGTGAGAAGCAGGCTTCAGCATATGGCCAGGCGGGCACTGTCCCGGCACAGCAGGGAAGACGGGGCAGTCAGAGAGAGGAGGAAGTGCTAGAAATAGGAGAGCAGGGATTTCTTAAAAACCTCTGTCTGGACACAGTCTGACATGGCAGAAGAGATTTAGGGCTTACTGATTTAGGGCTCTTGCTGAATGAAAAAGGCAGCCTTAGAAATTGGGCCAGTGCTAAGCAAAGCTGATGAAATTTAGCAAATTTAGTGCATTCTGGATCTTATTCTTTGAACAGATGAAACTTTTCTTTTGCGTAACTTGAGAGATTGTCTTTTTAAGTGCAAACAGACAACAATGCAGTGTATGAAAGAAAGGTATGCATGTCACAGCTGTTCTGTTTTTTAGTACTATTCCTTTTTCTCTTAGGTTGTCATCGGCTACTTTTGGTGTGAAATTGAAGAGAGGCTTGTAAGCAGCTGCTGATACGTACAATATGCTACATGCAGCAAGAATGCACATCATGAGTCATCCACTCTGTGTTTTGTCATATTGGTATTTCCCTCAGACTGTGGCCAAACTGTATTTTTTTAAANAGGAAAAATAAATAAATCCTGAAAATGTCAAGTGTTTGCTCGGGATCTGATCCAACACACTACTAAAAACCCTTTTTGAAATCAACTGCATCCCAAATTGCCTGTTCCTTTTGGTAATCTAGGCCTTGTAATGGAAATTCTAGCAGAGCTGTAACTATTACTAATGCACTTAATACATTAAAAGCTCAATTTTGAATGCCTTGAGCACTTAGTCCTCCTGCTAAAGTGGATCAGAGCTGTGGTGGTGTAGTGTAACTGGGGCAGTCCCATAGTCTTTGTGACCTTTTGTGAGCATCTGAAAGAGATTGCATTTAATGATTTTAAAATGTCAAGGCCCATTTCAGGGAAAAAAAAAGAAAGAAATCAAATTGGGTTTCTGCACTGTGTAAGCTTTTGAAATGAGTCCGGACTTCCTCAGACATAAAACATTGGGCTGAAGTATCATGGAGGCTGAATACATTATATTTCAGAGTCAGGTCTCAGACACAGTAATTTTAAAAACCAGGCCTGCAAAATAATAATGTTACAGCACATGCCTGCCATAATTTGCTTTTTAGTTCATTCTGAATTACCTCAGCACAACCAATTCATCAGTGCATAAAGCATGCAGAGACTGGAAGTGTGAATTATGCATGAAGGATTATTTTGCTCTGATGTTCTGCTGGCTGTGTGTGTTTGTGCAGTGTAGACTGGAAAGCTGCACTAACAGCCTATGATGACTGGGTGTTGGTTTGTGGAATATATGTGGTCTTGTGTGAAAGCATAGTCAACTGTGATATGGCACTAGTAAGAAAACCACATCAACGGTATAAATAAATGATGGCTTTAAAATATGAATTATGCCATAAATAAATGATCTCTGCTTCCTCACATTCTGCCTCCATAGAAAGCCAGTTAACCAAATGCGTTATTCACTATCCATAGACAGCCTGACCAAACAAGGTTATTTACTTCACTCACATGGACAGATCCACCAAAGAGTGAAAACTTGTCATATAACCAGTAATAAAATATGTGTTGATGACATAATTTATCTGGCTGGTTCTGGCATGTCTTGGGTTTGAATGAAGCTCTCTTGGGATTTAAAATAAAGATGCAAAATTAGACTTTTGAAGAAGGAATCCAAGTTAATCATCATAATTAAAAACAATAATGAGAAGTCATTTCTCATGCATTATATAATAATCATTTAATAACATGTTAAGATGAAACTAAAGCTGCAGACATATTGGTGATGTGACTGCCTATTAACTTTTCAAGAACACTAACAATGAAAGCAATAGAAAATACAGGAAATATAGAATTAACATGTTACTCTAAAGAGTTGGCTTGACCATCTTAATCATAGAGCTGGTTGAAGAATAGAACTATTGTATGAAATGTCTTCAAAAGTTCAAAATTATTTTTGTTTTATAAACTCTTCAGGGAATTATATTTTTATACTATTTTAGAAATACGTGAAGATACTGCTTGATTTCGCATACTTCTGGCTTTTGTTGCTTTGTCTGCATTTTTCCTTTTTCAGCTCTACCTTGGAAAGCAAGATGATTCACACAGAGAAGAAAAAGACAGCAAATAGATCTTTTGATATTTTGTTGGTAACTGCATTTAGAAATGCAATAAAATAATTTCAGATTAATAACAGGCTTTCCACAAAAGCTTCAATGCACTTTAAGTAATTCTGACCTTTTAATGGTATCTTGTAAGAAAAAAAAATGTGGTAGATTTTCTTGTCATATTTTAAGTCAATATCTTAACCTGAAAATTAATAATGCCAATTTTGAGGGTAAAACATCTGTGTGAATTCTAAGGAGGGGAAAAAGATTTTATTTTAACAGTAAACAAGTTGCTGCTTTAGCCATTCAACTGCTATTTTCATTCACTTTGAAAGCAATATTCTGTATTGAATAATGTATGGATAGTTATATCTTTAATCTGCTGGGTTGTTTACCCCCAGAATTTGAATCCCAGATATTAATTGTGAAAAAAAAAAAAAAAAATGCAGATTCCCGATTTGTATCTTGCTGGGATCACTGCCAAAGGTAAAATTAATTCACAAGGGAATACATGAGGGATGTTGGAAAAACAAGAACAGAAATCAGCACTCCCCAGCCCCCAAACCCCAAACCTGCAAGGTGCAGGAAAAAATATCCGTGGGATCTATATCAGCCCATGATGACAACTACCAGAAATAACTCATTGCTCGTGTTTTACCCTCAAGAGCACAAGTAACTCTAGGTTTGAAACACAGCCTTTTCCCGAAAGCTCGGGTTCAGTGGTAAGGCAGATGCTCCTATACTGTTGCCACTTTTAACAGGCGGTAAACAGATTGCAGTGAGAAAAGGGGACACAGACATCATCCCTATGTATACCCACATCAGCTATTATTGCCTGTGGTGGTAACTTCCTGTATGGGGACCAGAGATAGAGACCATTGCACTGTTTTCACTATCACCCCCAAAATAACTACCAAGCAGTTAAACTAATGCCAGACTCTCACTCATTTTTAGTTATTTAAAGCAAGGTAAGTTTCATCATTTAGCATAGCCTTCTCTGGAAGGGGTAGGATTTGTCTCTCCTGCTTTTAGCTACCTGGAAGTCATGAGGCTAGTGTGAGCTGTGTAGCTACCATCCTATAGTCAATGAGCAGACTTGGGCATATCCAGAGACTGATTTCCCTTGCTTATATGAGACATCCATCAGTGGATGGAGGTATTCTTCTTACATTAACCTAATGTCTAATGTTTGATTTCCTATAGATAGGCTGGCTAAATTCCCAACTGTATAATGCAGGCTGTCCTTTAATGGAAAAAAAAAAAAAAATACAGCTGAAGTATGATTCCAGAGTTCTGATGCATTTCTGGATTCACTAAGGACTCTCAGTTGTGTAAAAGGTAATTTTCCCAAAGAAGATAGTACTGCATAGGTCCCATTGGCTTCAAACAGCAGCTGTAAGATTCTGAGCCCCTGCAAAAATCTGTATATCTTCTTTATTCCCTGGGCCACTATATTTTCTGAACTTTTCTAAGAATCGTTCTGTGATATAAAAATTAGCAAGTACATTTAACAATAGATATGGCAGAACTAATTTTTCGGGTCCTACACTGCTCAGTTGGACTCTGTAAGGGAGTTGGTTACTGTCCTCCTGGTCATCTAGCAAGGACTCCCATTAGATATGAGTGCCCCAGTGTAGAGAAGTCATAAGCTGAGGCTGCTTTTTCCCCCTGCACCCAGGGACAGAGCTATCATTTGGCTGCAGACACAGAGGAGGTTGCTGCTTCTGAAGCTGAGAAGCAGCTTGATGTATGCTGGCAAGATGAAATTCTGCTCTAATTCCCCTACGCTCTAGTTTGGCCTATCAGAGCAGCAAGTGGGAGAGCAGCCTGTGGCTGCTCTTCCTAAAGGGATGATGCAAGCTGCTGCACACTGTGTTCCTGTCTGATCACCACCTTCATAATATTTCTGTCAGCCGCCACTGGAATGCACAACTCCCCAGCACTGCTGACCCTCAGCACAACAGCCCCTCCACCATTTAAATTCAGAGGTCGTAACAGTCTTGCATAGAAATCAATAGGTTTTAATAGGTATTTGCTGAGGTTTATTAAGTATCAAACAGAACTGAGACATCCACTTATTGTTTATAGTTGCTGTCATTAGTGCTTGCTTTTTTTTTTTATTAACGAAAGCAGATGTGAGTTAGTCACTGGCAGACTTCTCATTAAAACAATGTTCACTGCCTCTTTTGTGGATTGCACAAGAAGGTCGCGATAAACACTTCACATTATGTCACCCATCAGACGCTGCCGTTGTTACTAATGAAATACTAATGCTCTGATAATGCAGTTGTAGCTTTAATTTACCTCTTAGGTTTCGATATTATTCACTGAATAAAACAGCATTCAGAGAAACAAGTTCCACTGAGCCAAGACAATTTACTCCAGCTGAAGATCTGCCCCCCTTGCTCCTGAGGTAGACTTGGACTAGAAAAAGGAGCTGTCTGGCTAATACGAGCATACTCTGTAGCCATTGTCAAAACAGTTTTTATTCTCATCCGATGCAAACCTCAGGCATTATTACAGCGCTTTGTGGAACAGATGTTCTTGAATTTGCATAATGACAGACAGACTGCTTTTCTTTATGAAAGGTCACTAAAAACCAGTGCTACTGTTCAGTTAGCCCTGCCTTCATTAAGCAATTTCAGGACAAAACTGCTTTGTCTTCACTCACTGTTTTCATGACCACTGCTTTACATATTTTAATCAGATGAAACTGCCACCAAACCATTGGCTTATGCCACACCACATGGCTGTCTACCTTCCCCTAATTCCTAAACTTTGGGAATTCTTGTATGATTGTTCAAATAACACAGGGGTAAACCCTTAGCCGTTGTAGGACAGAGTGACTGTAGTGACATTGGTGAAGCTCCCCTGACTGATGCTGGCTAAGAGAACCAGCTCTTCAGGATAACATCCCAAGACTGGGTGCTCAGCCTCAGTTTAAATACAATTCTTTTGTTACTATTTTCTTTTTACATTTTTTTTAATGCCAGCAAAATTAAATTGACATGAATTTTCTGAACAGAATCACTATTTCTAATAAAGTGGATTTCTATTTAATAGCACAAGCCATGTACAAGCAAGCTAAGCTGTTCAAAACATTTACCTTCTTTTCTTTGTGATTTGTACAGGCACATCAAATAGCTGATGGAAAAGTTTTAAATCTTCTACATCTAATGTCACAGTGACAGACAAATTCCATCACAGATATTCCCAAAGAGAAGTGCATGTTTGCCTTCAAGGCAAAAACTGAACTTTGCACTGTAGGCAGCATGGAGCTGGAGGGTTATTGAGAAAGTTGATAGGCAGTGAGTGTTCTCATGGAAGTGCTCTGGGAGGGGCAAAACAAAGATAAATGAGCCTCATTGAATGACACAGTACTACCAAATCATGCTGAGATGCCTGAGACAGTGGAGGGAAGCTCTTTGCCTAAAAAGGACATGAAAATAATCACAATATCAGGCTATGAAATTCCTTCAATTACCAAATAATGGAAGGTGAACCAGAACTTTTTTTTTTTTTTTTCTGGATAGCATACGGTAAGTTTTCAGTGAGATATGCAATTTTCCACTAATTTTTCTTTTTCCCTGAATTACACATTTGCTATTGCTCTTATATTACCTCTGGATAAACTAGATGTTGATGTTAAGGAATTACTGAGAAAGAGGTTCACTGAATCTGGACATGTTGTCCCACCCTCCTTCACATGATAATCTAATTAGGCTTAAATGAGAAGAGGGATGCTGCTGCAAGCTGAAGTGGACACTGTCCCTCTGGGTACACAAACACAAAATAGCTTCTCTTCTTTTCACTGAAGGCCCTTGGGAAATGGGGAACCTGGACTTTCCTCTGTTTTTTTCTTGTCAACCACCATCATTCTGGTGAACCCAGCTGGGACAAATGGGGACAATTCAGGGAAGGCAGCCAGGTCACCTTCTGCATGGGAAGAGAGAGGACACACGGCTCCCTTCCCTGTGTAACTCTGCAGAGAAGAAAGTACAAATAACTTTGCTATTTTTTTCTTGGCCAGAGGTAGAATCTGCTGCATGATCACACATCACTCAGAGGACCTGA
The DNA here is from genome assembly GCA_013399115.1 of Anseranas semipalmata. Classification (NCBI taxonomy): domain Eukaryota; kingdom Metazoa; phylum Chordata; class Aves; order Anseriformes; family Anseranatidae; genus Anseranas; species Anseranas semipalmata. Next base: position 321,835 of record VXAA01000920.1, read on the forward strand.
AAAAGATGTTTTTTGCTCAAAGATCAGATTTTCTTTTTTAACACCCTTTTTGATAGGTCTTCACTTCTCAGACTTGTAAAGTTCACACTAGCAAGACTCAGAGTGAAGCTCTCTTCTCTGAATTATGTTTTTCTCACCCTTCCCCGGCCATTCATTTCTCCTCACCATCCATGTCTATTCAAACAAAGTTCCAAGTAATCTTCTAATTCCGGGCATGGCTTAGTTGGATGATGAATGGCACTGAAGTCTAAAGCTCTGCCTGGTTTAGGCTTAAATTCACTAAAAGATCCCCTTTCTCCCCAGCTTCATATCCTGACAGGTCATCGTAAACATCAACATTGAAGTCACGTGAGTTATATGCAAATGCACGCAAGGAGGTGCTGCTGGTAAAGTGCTTTCTTAGACCAAGGCATGAAATCTGATCCTGTTCCTGTCCAGTGTGCCTGAATTTGTTAACTTGCAGGGAAAGCTGCAAAGCTACTCAGAGACAAAGAAAGAACTCCAGATAAAAACACTCTACCAATGGTAGAGCCAAACTTCCACTACATTTTAGCTTTTAAATGCAGCATGGCCATCTGAACACAGAAAGATCACAAAAAGAGCCTGACCTTCATGTCAGGAAGTGTTACAGATGCCCTCAGACACCCTGAGATGCCCACAGGCAGCAGTGAGGTTGGCAGCTGGGCAAAACCTAAGGAGGATTGATGAAGAGTGGGAGAGGACTGGAGATACGAAGGAGTAGATCTGCAGCCTAGCACCCCACAGGCAATGTCCTTGTCTCTACCGGAAGCACAACAAGAGTGATGGCTTCTTCCATCTGTGTTCTCTGCAAAGCACAAGTTGCCATTTGATGGCTTGGTAAAAGGTCAGGCTGTAGCAGGAGCTATTCAACCCATAGCAAATACTGGTATAAATTACATAAGTTTGGGCTTTGTCGAAAAGGACTTATCTATGTACAAGACAATTCCAAAAGTTCCTTAATTTATGTAATGTGTTTTGCTTAAAAATATATAAATGCGCATTAAGCCAACCAGCTTTGTACTATTTAGCAGAATTTTAATGTGACGCTACATAAAAATTATTCTACAGTTTTACAGTTGTTTAAGGATAATTAGCACAGTTCATAAATGTATGACTGTTATGACTGTTTATTCCTTAAAACAAGTACAGGTTACACTTGTTCTTCAAGTACAAGTTGAATTTGTTTGTGATACTAATAAAATAGATTCCAATAATAGATCAGTGGCTTGTATGATAAAACCGGAGGTGGAAAACCTCAGGATTTTCTGGTTTCTGATTTAAAGGGCTGATTTGGGAAACTGAAATTAACTTCAAAGTTTTAGATTAAATTACCATTGCCTATTATATGATGAGCTAGTTTCCTTCCAGTATCTGTTTTCTGATATTTCTTTTCTATTAAAGGGCTCTTAATGAAGTGCAAGACAGAAAGCCTATGACTGCCAGTCCTCACAGATAAAATACTTCATGACACTGTGTTTGTAAGTAATATCTTCTGGTAATATCTTCAGTCAATACTATTGGGATAAAAAAAAAAAAAAGTGTGTTTCAAGACATGGCTTTGGTCTGTTTTTTCTTCTAGTTGGCCTAGCAGTGAATATTAGCTGTGTTTATAAACTTTGTCTTTTACTCTAAAGACCTCTTGGTTAATGTAATAAAACAGACATCTCATTTCAGAAATAAAACCATGATGCGAACGAAGCCTTTATGTTGATTAATATTTTGTGAACAAAAGGAAATGTTATTCTGTTTCAGTGAAGTCATTCACATTTATCACTAATGAATAAATTGTTCTCCAAACAGAAGCACAATCCCACAATAAGGTAAGGTATTTGCAGCACGCAAAATATTGCAATATTCTGTTGTGTGAAAGAAAATGCAAACTATAAGTAAAATATTCATCTTTATTATTATTACAACTTTCGTTTGTAATTGATTCTTAAAAGTGCCAAATATGGATGAGCATTTGACAACAGAGGAGGCAAAAAGCCAACTTCAGACAATCGTGCCAGATGAAAACTATGATTGTAGTATCTTGCTGAAGTTATTCCTAACCAGAGAAATTCATTTTTTTTTTCTTCTTCCCCAGGAGCCAGCCTGTATTCTTTTATTTCCTTAATATTTGGATCTGCCTTCTTTTGCTGCCTGAAAATGGACTCTATACTCATTTTCAGGCTAGAGGTACCTCACTTATGAGTGCCAGAGAAATTCTGTAGAATTTAAAAACTGCGCTGTCCACCAGCAGAAGAAAAAGGAAATTGAAAACAATTATTTACATTTTCACCATATGGCAGATGATCTCACAAATTAAATCTCTGAAGGGTAAATATGAATTTAATTTTCCAGTGGCTACAATTTTTCAGGATATCAGCTGACTTTAGACTCCTATTTCAACTACTGAATTTGTGCCCGTTTTCCAAGATGCTGATGTCCCTCTCAGATCAAGCCCCTATAAAATTGCTTAAATATGAATTTCAGAAATGTGATTTTAGACACGCACGCGGACAGTCTTAGAATTTACTCATACTGTGCATTAAGATCTAACTTTCAAGAGTCTTTTACAGTTACTACAAATAAGATTTACTGTTTAAAATGTAACAACAACAACAACAAAAATCTTTTCATCTGAAGCAAGGCCTTTTACCAGTAGCTATGGAGGCTGGGCAAGATAGATAAAGATTTGGCATAACCCGAAATTCATCAGTGAGCTCTTGTTGAAAGTCAGAGGTTTGGCGGACAGGAAACTAGGCAACAGACCTGCCTGGTTACTCATTTTGACAACGGTGACAGCAGGTATTCAGATGGGAAATAAAGATGTCACGTTTCAGCTCTAAACTCAGAGGGGTATAAAAATCATTTAGTGTCATGGTGAAGGAGAGGGAAAGAGGGAGAGATTCCACTGGAAATGCCATGCCACCTGATTAGGATGAGATGTTTTGCTGGAATAGGTAGGCAGAGGAATATTGAAGGGAGGGCTGGGGCGGGGCAAAATAGTGAAATGGCATTAACATACAGGTGAGAAAATTTCAGCACTACACAGGTATAGCCAAAAGCACTTGACAAAGAAACTCGTGTACGTGATCCTAGGACTGTAATGTTTCACTTCAAAGTATTTTTAATTGAAAAATCAAAAGAATTTACATCTTCAATTTCCAAGCTCACAGTTGCATTTTTTCAGGCACCTGAAGAAAAAAAAAAAAAAAGGATGTACAAAGTATTTTGGCTCATTCCCCAAACTTGTAACATAAGAAGTTCAAACTTTGTTTCTAGCATGCATGGAAATTTAAACTGATGAAAATAGCAAGAAACATTTGACATATAATTTAATATTTATATACAAAGTCATTTTAAGACTAGACTGATGGTTGAAACATTTTGAAAATGAAAAACTCAGTACCCAAACTATTTCAAATTCAGAAATAAGCATGTCTGGCAACTTCTTCGTAAAGAAAAAAAATGTTCTTCAATCAACGTCAACAACAACAAAAAAAAGCAGGCTAACTTCCCATACAAAATTAAGCTTAACTAAGCCTGAATATAAAGAGCAAAATCAAGCTATGAAAGCCCTAATGTTCAATGTGAGAAGGTTCAGTCTATAAAAGTAGGGCTTTTGATAATCTTGTACCCAGTTTCCAAGTTGTTTAAAATCTAAAACTGAAACCACAAATGAATTGTGAGCATGAGCTTCATCTGCAAAAACAAAGCTTTCCTGAGGTTACTCAGGTCATTTAAATAGTGAGTGACGTCCAAATGGAACATTTTTTTTCTTCTTTGCAAGAAGACCAGACTGTGAAAAATTAAAGCAAAAAAAAAAAA
>VXAA01000920.1:326931-339379 GCA_013399115.1 Anseranas semipalmata
TTTTTTTGCTGTGTTCCTTTGCACACACAGCTTGCTCCTTTGTGAGCAGGGTGTGCTGCTCTGGCTGATTCTTCCCTATATCTAGCTCTGGCAAGGACACTGACTTTTCCCCTGTCTTTTCCATTAGATTTCTCATTCTTCACCCTACCAGGCTACAAAGGCTTTCAGGCAACTATTTTGTTTAATGCTGCCGTGTCATCTTGCTATCATTCAGTAATGGACAGAGAGATTTATTTTACGAAACTTCATAAAATGTGAGATGATGGTCCTCATATAAAATTATTACCATCTTCCTTTAAAAGAAGAAAATCAATAACAAGATTACTATAGACAGAGGTGCAAAAACACATCAGGTAAGTGCTTTTAAATATGTCATGTTGTTATTGATCTATTGGGGTCTGGCAGATTAAATATCAAAACTGAAATTTCTGTTCATGTCTTAGTCAGTGCTAACTATTGTCATTTATCACAACCAAGCCAAAAAGGCCTCGTGAACAACAAATAAGGTAGTGATTATTCTATAACTGTATCAAGGGGGTTGCAGTGTAACTAATTTAAACATTGCTAATGAAAACATTTTCAAGAATTGTCTTGTTTGATAACAATATACAGAATCATTTCAGCCATTTTGTTAGCTGAAAAAGTGAAAATGTACTGCAAGTTACTGCTGAATTATTGCTACTCAGGAAAAAAAAAAGCAACAACAACAACAGCAAACATGCAAACAAGCAATACAAATCAAATTCACTGTTCCTGGGAAGAGTATTTTACTCCACTTATGCAAGAGTTGCACACGTCTGTCTCTACAGATAGATGCACACACTGGGTTTGCAGGTATGACTGTGAATTGAGAAATTCTTCTGGAGTGACAACAACAAAGCAGATCATTAATCTACTAATCAAAGAGCCAGAAAGTCTGCAACTACACTCTTCAGTTATACCAAGTTTTTGTTCTTTGTTACCAAGTTCTTCAAAATAAAACAGTTGAAAAAAATGGCCAGAAGCTAAAAGATCAAACACTGAGCAGGAAGATAAAAGCAGGACAAAACAGAGTGCAAAGGATAATGTACTCCAACATGCACAAGATTAAGTAGTCCATACATTAATGTATAGAACAAGACACAGTAGGTATTGTTTTCGTTATGGTAAGTCCTCTGAGACCACTCTCTTGTTGTGTGCTGCTAGCGGCCACCAGTCCCTCTGGATTCAGACTTACAGTTGTACAGTTTTAAAAGCAGCAATATACCTTCAGTCCCACTGGATTCAGACCTGCAGCTGTACAGTTTTTATAGCAGCAATACAACTTCTTAAACACAAAGGGTCACAACTTACTCATGACTACTCATGTAAGACAAGTGCCACAAAAAAAAGACCTAATATCTTAAGTCTAGAATCAAAACCGAAGATCTCAAAGCCTTCATTAAGTTGCTGTTAGTCCTCAAAGCACTTAAATACCTACATGTCTGAAGTATGCACCACTAATACACTTTGAAAGTATCTATACTTCTGTAACTTGGGGTCCTGTGCATATACATGCAAGCCCCAACAAAGCTAAGATGTTTAATAATTTGAGTTGGGAGACATTCTCTTTCCTTTTCTTAATCCTTAAATAATGGCTCAGGCTATTCATATCCCTAAATCAGAATCCCAGGAGGATGTAAGCATCTTTCCAAAAATGCAAAACAAATTTAAGATTTGTCCCTGTCCTCAGAATTTTCTATTATCTTGCTCATGCAGGCTGCTTTGCTGGTATTGTGGATTCCTCCCTGAGACACTTGGCCTTTTCTAGGGATCAGCTGGATTCTGCTCAAGGGTGAGTGCTTCACTCTTAGGCAACAATGGGACAGAACTAATAAATGCCTGATTCCCTGAGAGAAGCGGGGCTTAGCATAAATAAAACAGATCTTATATCACTGAGGGAAAAAATAACAGAATAGACATAAGACTTACGTAAAAGCACAAAGTCAGCGCCAGGGAGAGGTAAGAATCCAGAGGGCTTTGGGGTTCAGGTCTCATTCAGGTGATGCAGTTACATCTCTTGGTGGCCAGTATTCAAAGAGAGAGATGACTGAGGAAATGGGTTACTAAAGGAAACAAAAAATGGCCAACAGGAAGTCCTGACTCCATGGAATTACAATATGGCTCTGGTTCAATCCTCCAAGGCTACCTGCTCCCTAACACCACTTCTTGAAGAACATACAGATCAATGCTGGGCACCTAATCACTAGCAGGTAGTCTTGTAATATATATTTTCAAAATGAGTAAAGGCAGATGCTTAGTTGAAGCTGAAGTGAGAGTAGTCTTGGTATTTTTCATCTTCCCCAAAATCTGGCTATCGTGTAAGAATAAGCTCTTTTGGCATTGGAAGCAGTCATTATGCTCTGAGCTAGATCCTACTACTATGTCAGCATTGCTCTATTGACTTACTGGAGCTTTATCAAGTTATTCAAACTGCAAATTTGGTCTGTTGGTTTAGGAAAAAAAAAAAGCAGTATCTCTGGATAATCTATTACATATGTGTGATTTGGGAAACAATTAAGTCAGTTAACTGGAAAATAATTGTCTAATTTTTGTGTACTGCACATGCTGGAATCTAAAAATATATTTTATGTGAAGATGTTGCTCTATTATTTAAATCACAAAAGAGATTTAATTTATTAATATAACGTATGCAAATATGAATGTCAGTTTAGCAGAAGACGTAGAACATGAATGAGAAAAAAAAAATCTGTCCTTATATATGTGAATTCACAGAATATATATGGAGATGATTGTTTTGATACCTTGTGAACTTTGTTTCTCACTTTATAAAATTGTGCTGCACTATACAAAGAATAAATAGGTCATAATGGTGCCTAGAGACTAACTTTGACAATCACTGCAACCTTCAGATAGTAGTGCAGAAATATATCTTTCATAAATAGAAGCTCATGTTTCTGCTGACCTACCTGAGGGATGCACTTGTCATGAGTTTTCTTCATTTGGAGATTTTGTGGTGTAGTCAAAACAGAATTGGCTTTTATGGCAGCTGAGCCGAAAATGAAAAGTTTAGTATATTCCCTAGCTGACATCGTATAGTTTTAGGAAGTACAGGTTACCTCTTCTGAAGGATAACAAGTTGGGGAAACGTACTTGCTTTCAAGTTGCTGTTGTTGTCTTCTAAACAGTGTTTCTCTGGGGTTCAAAAACCATACCGAATTGCATTTTAATGAGCCATTTCAATTCTTAGTCAAATACTGTTATAGGCAAGTGAAAGAATAAATCAATATACACATACCCAAATGTATATATTTAACTGTGAATTGCGATGTACTGAAGAACCTTTAGGAAATAATTAACAGATTAAAACATTTTGAAGAGGAAGAGGTTCTCAGCTAATGAGCTCCCAGCATACCATGAGTGATGCTCTTACAGCTGTCCTGTAAAATGAGATTAAATAGTACAGGGCAGAAGAGGCACAAAAGGCACTAACCCACCTAACAGAATGATAGGAGCAACAAAAGTAAAACTGCTATGTAGGAGTCTTTACCTTTATGACATCTTCTCTGAAGCTAAGCTCCTCTTTCAGTTTGCTGTCATGTGAGTTTCAGAAATCAACGTTCACAGGCCATAAAATAATGTGAATTTTAGCATATGAATCATGAATATTTAATTCTTCTTTTTCATGTTTTTTCAAGAACATTTGACAATTATTTCACAAGACAGATTTTTCTCTAAGTGAAAACGAAAGCCTGCAACAGCTGAACTCAGATATCTGATAAGATGACTGCTGACAGAAGTGTTCAGGGATGCTCAGACTGCTATGCAGAAATGTTAGACGTGTCATTTTTCAGTTGTGATTCTGGATTCACTAAAAAGGCAACTTGCAACATATAGGTACGGAGGCTTATATATATCTTACACATATGCATACATACATAAGGGGAGTAAGACACTTTCCAAGACTTGTAGAAACCTCCCCAGAACATGAATGCTGCTACAGTGAGGTGCAGAAGCTCTTGGCCCAACCAGGGGATGGATGAGGATGGGTGAGAAGTCTGCAGTGCCTTGACACCGCTTGCTGCCTCTCTGCTCCAAGTGCTCCAGTGTAGCCGAGGTTAGTGTGAAACCACTTGTAGGGCAAAACACCTATACAGTGTGAAGAGAAGGTGCTGCTCCTACAGAAGGTATTGCAGCAGAGGCTCCTGCTTTGAACTGAGTCTTAAAACACCATATTTCTGATGGTAGCTCTATTAAAGACAGAGTGCCATGTCAACTTTTAGGGGTGTGTGGGAAATGTGAGCTGAAAATCCATCTCCCTAGGTTAGAAAGTTCTGGTGAGATATTGAGAGAAGTTAAAGAATATAGGAGCTGAACAAATACCATCCATTTTGGTGCTGTGTTATAAAATATGTCTGGAATTACAGGCTCGATTTTTGGTCTGGGCTTTTTGCAGCTTCAGAATGGCACTAAGGGCTATAAAACTATATTAAAGTTGATTCAGATGAAACACTTTTATAGCAAACGGCTTTCTGTTAGCATGAGTAGAAATAGACCCATCCATTGGTTCTTTCTGAGGCCCTGTGGCATAAGAGGGGTGACGAGGGAGTTGGCCTAAATGCCAAGCTGGGCAGGAAGAAACTGCGCATTAAGCTTTATGAAAGCAATTTTAGCCAGTCGGAATAAGGAAAACCCTAGTGGAGGCAAAGGCTGACTTGCAATCTTGTTTGACCAAAAGACGGTTAGAAAGCTGCCCCTGCCACAGTCAGACCAGCATCGCAGCAGCTGCAGGCAGAGCTAACACCTGCTCAGGAGGTAGGTCAGCACCCATGCTTTGCCTCTCCTAAAATGACACATTGTTTTATAAGGTTCACAAGTTCATCAGAGTCTCATTCTGGGGCCCTTGAGGTATTTCATCATAAAGCATGCTTAGTGAGTTAGAATAAGTCAATATTGTCAATATCCATCATCTCCCCACTCCACTTGGTATATAGATAAAGGAGGAAACGACCATTGCAGTCATCCAGCTTGATCTCCTGCTGAATGCAAGCTATAGGACTGCCCTGAATTCTTAACATCTCTGTGAGTTTTTCCTTATAAAAATGCAAAACTGCAACAGACTTCCATTTGGCCCAATATGTTGTTGTTTATTTGTATTAATGTCATATCTGGAAACCATAACTGCGATAAGGTGGCAGACAGTGAAGAAGTTATGGGTGTGAGCCATCTCACCTAACCTACCTACAGTTTAATATCTGATTTAAGGTGTAGCCAATGGAAGGGAGTAGTGAGTGACAAGTATGTCCAGAGAGCAATTCACGTTATTGCAGTCTTAGACAAGCGAGATGAATCATCCTCTGAAAGTGTTTCCCTCTATATATTAAATGTACAGGGAGTCTGGATAACTAGCTGAAATGAGATTTCGAGTTTTTAGAAGGCTAATGTATGATGGAGTGAGTTTTGCCTAACTGCCTAAAAACTTGCAGTCTAAATGAGGTTGACCTCAGATAAGAAGGAAAATAATTACACAGATGAGAAGTGAACTGCCTAGAGTAACACAGCTGCTTTCAAAGGTAATTCTTCCCAGTAGACTATTATCTGTTGGCCCACTCTGCCCCTTCATCAGGTTTATCAAAGAATATCATGCAGTAGGACCCTAGAAACAGAATAAAAAGAGACCTGAAATTTGTCACCTGTACAGTTCAGTAGCAAGATAAATAGTTTTCATAAACATTTCTACAAAATTTTCAAATACAACTTATTCCTTTCCAGGTAAAAGAGGTGGAATTGAATGAAGTATAATAATTTGCCCAGTTTGCTGCAACATTGTTAAACCTTTACTTTTGCCATGTGGGATTTTTAAAATAATTTCTAAAAGTTCCAGTTATACTTGCGATGATGGAAAAAGACTTAATTACTTCTATTCTGACACTGCAGTCATCCACAGCCAATCCACTAAGTTTTTTAAATTATAAAAGAGTTCTAGATGAACTTATATGTTTACAGTGAATAATTAGTGCTGGCACTCTGCTTTCTCACAGAATATTTAAATATAAAAGTACAGATTTTCACTACAGATGACAACCTCATTGTCTCAAGACCTCATCTGATGCCTAATGAAGTAAAAAAAAAAAAATAAAGTTTCATATTAATTCCATTGAACTTTGGATGAGACTTCACAATATTGTTGCTGAATGTGTCATCAAACTAATTTTTCAGGATTGATAAACACAAGATTGAAGAAGGAATGCTGAGAAATATTCATACGGACGTCAGAGATCCAAAATAACTTTATTCATCCACAAAGGTATCTTATCTGCCGGAATGGATGCTCCAGTAAATATGTGTGCTGAAGACATAACTCCACTAATAAAAACAAACAACTTCCAATACTATTACAAACAAAGGCACAGAAATGTTATCAAATGGCTGATAATATTGTATAAATCAATGGTGTGTCCTTGTCTGGAATACTATGTTCAACAAAAGAAGTTGTAGCAGAAATAGATGGACTTGCATGGAATATGAATAAGAAATGCTACTGAAAACATGGAGTTTGAGTACACAAGAACAGAATGGGTAATATAAACATATACCAAAAAGAAACCCTACAAAAAGAACTGTTGAAAAGATAAATCTCTTTCTGCCTTACATAAAAGAGGAATTTGCTCCAACTGTACTCATATTTCTGTAACGTTTTTTTTCTGTACATCCTCTAACCATTTCATTTATGTTAGACTTCTTGGAAGGAAAAGAATTTTAATACATTATGTAAATAGAAAAAAAAAAGGCAAAAATCATGCAAATGTCATTTGCTGTTAAGGCAGCTAGTTTTTTTCAGTGACATAGCTTCAGTGGGAAGTTTCAGAATTGCCTGCATTGCCCATAGTTTACAGGTTGGGTTGTCCTGTAAAGATTTTGTAGACTGGGGCTGAGATATTTTCAGGCAGAGAAGAGAAGTCTTGCCCCTTCCCATCCCAGGTGAGTGCACTAACCACCAGGTTAACATACATTTCCTTTCCTAACATTTCCTTTTCCCCCTGTTAAAAACAAAGCAGTAGCATTCTGAGCTGCTTTCTTCCCCATGTCTGCGTAGGTTTGAGGAGTACTTTCAGGGCACCTATTGGAGTTTTGAGGAGGAAAGCTTCTATCTGATGATCTAGAAAAATGTTGGTCTGAATTAGTCTCTGGTTTGTTAAGCTCTGTCAAAATGGAGGAGCAATTGCAGACCTCAAGAGGCAATTTTTAAGGTGCTTGGGAACTTCAGAATGAAAGAAAATCATCTCTGGGATTAAGGGCCTGAGGATGAGGAGGGAGCGCAGCAGCCAGCCTAGCAGAAGCCAAGCAGGGGCTGAGTGCCTGTGCCCGGGAGAGTCACATTTGTACGAAGCCTAACTCTTCTTGTAGAGACCTGGCCCTGAGTGAAAAGTTACTTACTCCTTACCAGTAAATGCTTGCGTGCACGTGAGAGCTGTCTGCGAGCACGTAGCTGGCAGACTTATTAAGGACTGTGAAATCAGATCATTTCAGTGCTGTTTGCTCTAATAGTCTCTCTGGTCTGAGCACACCAAACAGTGTGATGATGTGTTTCTGCTTATGCTTGTTTGCTAATATTGGCTAAATAAGTATCTGGACATAGAAATATCAACATCCTTTCTGTTCATAAGCTACAGGCCAAGAGTAGCTTGGAGGGTGTTAGCAGCACAGAGGAATTCATTACAGCCCTCTACAATGTCCCGTCCCTCGGCAACCTGTGATTCACAGCTCTTGTTTTTGTTTTCTCATTCCCAGCAGTCAATTTAGAGATAAGCAACCTCTGACCCAAATAAAAGCAACTATTTCTAGCTGTTTGATGGCATTTAGCTACAGTCTTGTGCTGTTTCCCTCAGGCAAGAAGTCTCTTGGCTCTCTAGTAAACACTCCTTGTTGTCTCCTGAGCTCTCTGGATCTTGCCTACCTGCCCTGAGGCTACCAGCGGGATCCCAGGCTTCGTCCTCCAGCATCTGATGGAGAAGGGCAGTGACGTGGATGTGGGGGCAGCAACGATCCTGCAGAGTGTGAGGGAGTGCAGTTTGGCAGGCAAAGCCAGAAACAGCCTCAGACTGCATGAGGCTGTTACTGGACATCTTTCTTTCATTGTAAGTCTTGCCTCTCCAATAGTGGGGGCAGCCACCCGCTAAGAGCTGCGCTGTAAGAGCACAGCCTGAGGCAGAACATTGCCATGATCGGCAGCACTGTGAGCCCCAAGGGCTGACTGATGGAGTGAAGCAAGATTAAGAGATGTTTTTGCTGAAAAGTGGGTGATTTTTATATATACACATGTATATATGTGTGTGCGTATGCTTATATATGCATAGGTATGCATATGTGTATATCTATACAAGCCAAACTATGGAATTAGTACAGAACAAGCCTGTTTGTGACCTCCTCTTAAAATCTTTTTTTAAAAAGTTTGTGGTGGTGGTGGGTTTTTTTTGGGGGGGGGAGGGGGCACTTAGGCATTTTTGGAGGGAAAGTCTTCTAAGCTCATATATTATTTTTAAAATAGGGATAAACTACAATATTTTGGATCAAACAACATGTTAACTTGTCAATAAAGGCAAGGCAGCTCTCTGTTATTACAGTGTCTGGACCACTGTAGTGCATTCATGAACTCAGAGGAAAAGCTGGAAGGAAAGCAATTCTTTCACAAAGATACACAGCCCATAATGTTTACAATAAACTACTTAGATAGCTGGGAATTGGGCTTCTCCCTCAGGTAGAGAGAGATGATAGACAGAGCTGGACAAAGTATGGATTTGGACATTCCTGTTGGATCCAGCTGAACCCTGGGGAACAAGATGGACCTCTGTAGGATGTGGGGTGCAAATAGGGGATAGCTTTTAAGCTGATACCAGCCCCACTGGCTCCGTAGCAAACACATTACTGTTTCAGCAATAACTGAGGCCCAGACAATGATTAATCTCAGAGCTGCAACACTGCTTGTTGTTTATCTGTTGTCAGGTTTATTTGCTGTCAGGTTTCTCAACTGCCATTCTTCCAAAGCTCTGAAGGCACATATGATAGTTACAAGTGATGGAAGTGAGGCTGGTATTAAATCCATTCGTTCAGTAGCCCACTTCTGTAATACTGTTTTTGAAAGTAATTGGCATTTATGTCTTACATCTGGCTATAAGACATATAGTATTTACCCACACAGTAAGCCATATTGGTCACTGATGATTGCACTGCAGAGACAGAGAAATCAGTTCTTAAAAAAAAACAAAACAAACAAACAAAAAAAAAACTAATGGAAAAATGTGAATATATCTTTAAAGACAGAACATGGTATTCTGAAGCCTTATATTTAAAAACACAATTGCAAAAGGCAGGAAATATATTTTTCCATGAAGAACCAGGGTAGAGTTATTGTCTAATATTTCTCTTAATAGCCTTTTAAATACTATTCATTATATTTTACATTATCCATTTTTTTCTATGTGTCTTACAGTCAGCTGGGAATTATTAGCAATTATTTATCAGAGTTTAGAACAGTAATTAAGTTGAATTGTTTAAGCTTTTTTTGATGATTAGAGCTCTGACCTGTGTTCTAAGCATGAGTCACCCTGAGCAGTACAGAAAGAAGGCTGTACTAGATATAAATATACATTATTGTCTCATTATCTTTCTTCCTCATTATGCCAGAAAATCATTCATATTTCAGATATTAGGGTTTCATTTCTATAGATTCTAAACGTGGTGTTTAGCCCTCTTTGTCTCCCTGATACTATGTTCTGTGCACAGAGAATTGCAAAGTATATAAATATTTAAATGTTGAGGAGGTTCTCATTTGCTGGCTCTGTGTGCTTAGTGAGTATTGATTTTACCGTAAAAGAAGAGCAGAGTTACATACTCTTGATCATGCACTAAATTATTTTTGAAAATTTTACTTCTTTGTTGTTGTTTTTATATCTCTGTTTAATCTAAAGCAAACTCATGTTGACTGAAAGAATAGGGCAAGCTGCGTAACAATAGTCAGTATCCATGGCAGTTTCCTAATTTGTGTAATTTTCCTGCCACACTGGAACATACAGATCCCTTCCTTTCTCCTCCCATCCCACCTAAATGAAATTTTTAGTACTTGTACTTAATTAAAGTTAATTTCTGAGGACTGACTGCTTGACTCATCTTCAAAGCTATTAATAGATTTAGATCAGAATTTTCCCAGCATAATGGAGGGTGTAGCTGAAAAACTAAACTTTTCAAAAACAAAAACTCCCAATCCTTTTTTCTGTTTTTTAAATGAATTTAAAGAGAAAAGTGTTCTTTTCGCTCGTGTATATATTTTCTTTGATTTTCCTCTTCTTTCCTCCCTTTTAAAGGCAAAATTGGAGAAGGCAGAGAAGGGGCTAAGGGAGATTAACTCAGAAGCAAACAACAGCTGTAGAGTTAGAGAAAAAGATAGCAAAATATATTTCAAAATAGTTCTCTGTGTAATTTTGATGAAAAATGAGAAGGAATGCCTGTCTTCATTATTTGCATAAATGAATGGGTGATTTTTCTGATAAACTTGAATGAATTTTAAACTGTTACTGGGTAACTTTTCTTATTTCTTCTTGCTTTTAGGGTGAGGTGACTGGAAGAGGGTGATCAATTGATCATCAGTTACTGGTTTTCTATACAACACAAAAGAAGGTGGAAATTTGGTTAAGTTTTGTTTTGAAACAAATTGAGAAAGAATCCTGATAGCCCTGGGGTGTTCCATCTTGGCCTTTGTCTAGGACAGAATGTCTGCATTTTCCACTGAAAATGACCTTGTTCCATTTTCTTTTTTCTTTTTTCTTTTTTCTTTTTTCTTTTTTCTTTTTTCTTGTTGTTTGTTTTTATTATTATTATTTTGTATGTGTGTTCTATGACAGCAACCTCTGTTCTTCATCAGACCTGGCTTTTTCACATCCCAGGCTGGCCAGCTCTGCTTTAAAGGCTGACAGTTGGACTACAAAATGATAAACACCTATACTTATTTGATTTTCATCTGCTAATATCCTTTTATTTTTAAAAGGAACAGGTCTCTCCTTGTATTGTTATCTCATAATTCAATGTAATCTCATAATCCTTTGGCCAGTAATGAGAGCATTCTGTGGTTACTTTATTTTGGCAAGGTTTAGAGAGAGATGTGAGTAAGAAAGGACTTCTGTCTCTTCATCTGTTTGCCCCACTTTTTTTTCTTTTTTTTTTTTTTTAAATAAAGGCCATCTGGATTTTATTTTGCACTGAAGAATGTACAGCATGTACAGAATTTGTTTTCCATGTGAGAGACAGCATTCAGTTACGACTGCTTGGATTGTATGCCTGCAAATGTTTGTGGCAAAATACCTGGCTTCAAGTTCTGCTTTCTAAAAAGAAATGTGAGCTAAGCCTGATCTTGAGGGTGAATGGGGGAGGGGGAAATGCCATGTTGGAAAGCCTAAGAGTTTCATATAACCCACATTCAGCCTTTACTGTGCTGCCCTGAATTTTGCACAGCCCATCTTAATAACATGTAGACTCCTATAAGCATGTGGCAGTTCTACTGAGAACAGATCAAAACCTCAAATAAGACATGTAATGGCTTTAAGCCAGGGGAAGAAAAAACAACTGAAAACCAGCTTGAGGAAAGTACAAATTTAGCTTGTGGTGTACTGTGTACTCAATGCATGCTGTCAGAGAGGGGTGTGGTTTGTTTTTGTGAACTTCTCGCCTTGCAATAACAGCTTTCCCAGCTATCCCTGCTATTGTAACTATTGTAACTATCCCTGTAACTATTGTCATCATCATCATTGTTCAGAAGGAACACCTGGGCTCTATGAGGAATATTGTAGAAATAATCCAGGTATGACACATTTTTGCATCTGAATTGCGCACACACTGAAAAGAATTTGTTTCACAGAATATCAGATAATTTCTTGAGTTGCTTTTTGATTCAGTTTGAGGGCTGTGGCATTTTGCCCCATCACCAAGGGACAATGATGAGCTTCTCTTGCTCCTCAGTAGATTAACAAGGTCTCTTCTCCTCCAGGAAGTTAAGAAGTTCAGAGACAGGGCTCAGTGAAGCCTTTAGAGGACCAGGCTCTTTGTACCTCAGAGTCTTCAAGGCTCAAGGACACTGGGGATGAAGGGGGAGAACATGACCACGCTCCACTTCTTCCTCACTTGAGCTGTGCCATGTTCCTGGAAGCACCTTGCACATAATCCCCCATTAAACATTTGAACGAGGGATCAAGCTGTGCTGGAGTACCCAAGCAACAGGTCCTGGTTCAGTCTGGAAAATTATTTTATACCTGATTATGGCCCAGGAGTTTGCATCCAAAATTATCTCTAGAATAAAGCACTGCTTGCAAGTTTATGTACTTGGAGGAGAGAGGGGTTGGTTTAACGTTTCCTTTCTCTCCTGACCTCCCTCAGTGCTATCCAAGCCGTCTTCCAATTCCAAGGAAGGGGAAGGGGAAGG
>VXAA01000920.1:353201-389512 GCA_013399115.1 Anseranas semipalmata
AGAAAGAAAGAAAGCAAAGAAACCCTCCTGAGCCCTTTCAGACACCCACACCATTGTGCACATACACATCCATATCTTGCCCTTCTCATCCCAAATATTTGCAAAGAAGTAGTATGCATAATCCTGCTACAGTTATTTTGGGACTTATTAACACTGGAATAGGCTGATGATTTGCCTGGTTCCATATCCTTTCTCAGGCAATGCTTTATGGCAGATGTTCCAGAGGAAAACATTAAATTCCCTGTGGTGTACTTGACAATTGTGTAATACTACTGCTCTAGGGGAAATCTAAAACTTTCCCCAGCTGGTAATCAGCTCATATATTGAAGTATGAGAACAGATAATTGTTATCCTACCCAGAGTGACTGCAAATGATATTTTTATTCCTGAGTCTTCCTCTCTGAATCCTACTGATTACTTTCTTTCGGTATAATGCCCTATGACTGTGAGTTCCCAGGGCTAACTTCGTGTTGCACTTGGTTTTGTTCTTGTGGATCTAAATGAGTATGCTTCAGTTTCATCTAATTTCCTCTTGATTGTCTTTCTTTTTTTAGTCATAGGTACTGCAAAGAGGAGATTTTAGCTGTCCTCAACAGTCTCTACAACATGAATAATGGTAAATGCCTCTACAGCATCTGCTTTTACTTCTCCAGTCCTCAAAGGAAAAAGTTCTTGTATTAAACAAATAGCTTTATTCAAAAGACAGGTTGTTCCATCTTTCCATTCAGAAACATTGATAACCCAGATAGATCCAACCCATCTCTTTGAAATCTAAAGGAAAGCACTATATGAGAACACAGTAATAAGAAGAACCAAAAATGACAACAGTTTACCTTTTGTAACTAAAGCTGACTATAGCATTGCAGGAGAAGTTTCTCCTAAGTACACGCTTTAGCATTGTTGACTGACACTTTTGCAGGTCAAATAATTCCCCTAAGAGGAACAGTACTAGCTGCATAAGCCTCTCATTGCAGTATTTTTAGAATTGGTCCTATAGATGCATTACTGCAAAGTACACAGAGAAATATGCTCTCAGTGAAGCACATCCCTCCCACTGAAACCAGCTGGAAGTTGGAGGATCAGCCTCTCTTCTTCGCTGTGCTGCCCAGGGAACTATCAGCAGAGGCTTTCCTTCCACATCTGTGTGAGACTGTGTGACTATACTATCTCACACATAGAGGAGATGCTGGGACCACTTCCAGTGAGCTTTTCCATGTCATAAATATATGTTTGCTGGTCTCAGATTTCCACATGTTGAAATCTGTGGACTGAAAGAGGTATCATTTGAATGGATACTTCTGTGGAAAAATGCATCCTCTGCGGACACACTGTAGTGATAATTGTCCAGTAAACAGAAAACTTTTTAAGGCTTGCTTATCCAAATGATTCCTTTTGAAACAAAAAAAAGAAAAGAAAAAGAAAAAGAAAAAGAAAAAGAAAAAGAAAAAGAAAAAGAAAAAGAAAAAGAAAAAGAAAAAGAAAAAGAAAAACTATAGTTCTGTTTTTTTTTTTTTTTTTTTATACATGTTTGATGGGAAACCAGAAGGCAGAAATTCTCCCTTTCAAAAGGAGGGAAAAAAAGTGAGGTCAGCTCTGTAGATCTTCTTGATGTATTAGGCAAGGAAGTACGCATGAAGCTTTAAAGGTAGGAGGCATAATGAAGCACCAGAGGGAATAGAAGTCAGTGGGGTGCACGCATGCTTCCTTTCAGAATGATACCAACGGGGTTAATGTCTGGCCTGGTGATAAAATCCTGGCATCTGTTACAGAAAACACAATGAGCATTGTTGTCATTGAGAGAATGGCTCTGTTTTTCCTGGCAAGAGTTGCTGTTTGGAATCTGTTTTAAAATAGAAAAGAAAAAAAAAATCTCATTCTGAAAACTTAAAAATAAAGGGCTTATGCCAGAATTATGTTCTGTGTTGTATTTCTAGGAAGCGTTGTTGTTCATTGTTCTGACAATATTATTTACATACCTTAAATACAATGGCTGCCAAAATGCACAGCAAACTGTACAGACTTTGACACAGACACCAACTGCTGTATCGAACACGTATAGGCTCAGAAACACAGTCACACTGGAGTCTCCCCTAAGGCTGGCGGCAGGCACATGGCACTGGTCGTGCTGGGCTTTCTCCTTTGCCAGTGGAGAGCCTGCCATCCCCAGTGCAAGGTTCAGAGAACTCATATTAAAAGCCTCTTCAGACTGTCCCTAGAAAAGCTTCTTTTTTTTCCCATTGGAGATTAGCCCCCAGCTAAAGTTAGTCTTCGTGGAATACCCTTCCTTAGCATGCCAAGTATTCACATGTGAAATGAGATTACACTCTGCTTCATTAACTGGTTGCCATTTTTATGTGAACTTTTCTCCAAAGATGGAAAGATTTTGTTCATACCTTTTAGTCCATATAAATTAAACATATATGAAACATATCCTTCTGCTGTGATATAGTATCTCAGCTTATACTGAACTAAAGTTTACACTCACTGTTTTTTGCTACCAGAGGCAGTGGAAGAGGGCAGCAGGCTTTTCATTTCCCCTACTAATTGTTCTGTCCATGCTCTGTTGCTGCCTGCTATGTGTTGGCTATCTGCTAAATAAACACAAGCGAGGAGGAAAGATGAAAACAAACAGTTCTTAAATCTCACTTTTGATGTCTCTGATTCCCCTGTTATATGATGTTAGAACTAATGAAGAAAAGAATCTCCATAGGTGCAGAGCAGGGAATATAACATATGCTACTCCCAGGCTGCCTTGCTTGCTTCAGAGCAAAGCAGAGGATCATGCTGACAATGACCGTAACTTGTAATGAAAACATTATTTTCTTTCTTATTTCAGACAATGCCCCCAGTCTGAGCCAACTACAGAAACCCTAAGCTGCTCACAGGATGCAGCAAGCTGACAAATGAATATTTGGTCAGTAACCCAGCACATATTGGTCAGTGCAGCCCATGTTCATTTTACTTCCTGGGAGGTGACGAAGGAATAAAACCAGTACATGAGATTAGTACCAGATTCAGGAGACCAGACTGGCTCTGCTGTAGCACCTTGGTGCCAGAGAATATTAGGTGTTGATGCAGCAAGCAGCTGCTGCATGACCCCATCAGGTACAACCTCACCAGTTGTAGCCAAGCTATCCCCACGCTGCTCACAAATCTGTGCTTGATTCAGTCAATCTGGTAGCTCAAACTGAATCAGACATCTCAGAAAGCTGAGGTCCCTTCCATGGTTTGTCAAAGCCATCATCAAACAGCTTATCTAGCTTCTAAATTGCCTCATCCAGAAACAATATAATGGGCCTGATGGGTTAGTCGAGAATAGTCCATGACATTTCTTTGCAATTGGATTCCAGTAGAGTTAAAAGTAAGATGTCAATTAAACAAATTATAGGAGAAAACAAACAAAAATACATTGAGAAACCCCATTTGAGAATGCAAGCGCTATTTTATATTTCCTACAATGATTGATTATATTGTAGGTAACAAATTTCATTAAGCTGTAATGCATTAGACAGCACAGATAAGTAACGTTATGGCAAAAAGCCTAGTTCAGATTGGTCAGATTGGTCCAGTTATTCAGAAATAACTTTTTTTAAGCCAGGAAGCTCAGAGTTATGATTAAATTTATGGGAAATTTCAAATACCATCTGCTTTATCCATTTTTCAATGTACAGAAAGCATAAATAACCCAAATAACTTCAAGCCTCCATGCTTTCACCGGCATTGAAGGAATGCCACTGGAGGCACACTTCAGTCCTTTAGCTGAATGGTGTATGGATACATAAGCATGCTTTGAACAGTTTGGATTCATTTCCAGATTTCCATCTCTGGGTACTTCTAATTTGCCTTTGGAAACCTGGAGACAATTTCCTCTTACTCTATGCATCCCGTAATCTGCTGACAGAAAAGCCAATCCTCATTTCTAGAACTACCAGAGAACTGTCATAAAACCTTAAATTACTGAATTCATTAGTTTCATAGTACTGGATAGGGGATCACAGAGACTTTGCTGGCAAGCTATGTAATATCAGAAGTACAATATAGAAAGAAGTTGGCATCAGAAGTGTAACGGATTGAATTATGCTGTCAACTAAGGAAAGAAGCTCTACTGGCCAAGAAGCAGTGTCAGTAGATAGCTCTGTCTACCCATTACCCTGTATGAGTCATGAGAAGCTGGTATGATCCTCTCGCCCTGTGCCACCTCTGTCTGACACATGTCCTTCTCACAGAGGACAATTTGGAAAATACCATTTTGACAAAGGTATTCCCACATGAGCACTTGTGGACATATTTCAAGCCACTCCTGAGTAAGGTCAGTAAGTAGACTGGAGATGCTCCTTGCTGCTGGCAGCAGGTCTCCAAAGCTACTACGACATGGTGGGGTTCTCTAAGATGGTGATCCCAACTGAAGAGCCACAGTCAAAGAATTTACTGTGTCCTTTGTGCAAGTGGCAAGGAACAGCCAGTCAGCTTACTGTAAGTGATGAGCAAAGCAGCTATGATAGGGGTCAAAGCGTCAGAGGACTATGACTTGCCCAAGGGCATTTGCTGGTCAAAAATCTTTTCTTCAAAAGCATATTCTAATAAAACGGGGCATCACAAAACTAATACCAGCAACCAGGAAATATTTGGAGCACTGTGATATTTCTATTTTTCTCTAAATGAGGCCTTACCTACCTGCAACCATGCTCAGCGTAGCAGTCGATTACAGGATACTAATCAATAAATTAATGAAACACCATTGCATAATGAGCATTTCTTGTAAATGTATTCTGACTCCTTGCACAGATTCAAAGAGCACTACCTTTTATTTGATTTGCACCAATATCTCTTTAGTAATCAAGTTAAAGAGATGAGTTTTTCTTTTACCTGGGAGTGCCACAAATTGGAAGGATAGAATGGAGACAGGCCATTTTCTGCTAAACAAAATGGATACACAGATGTCCACTCTATTTGCATATATTTTTAAATAAAATATTCACATTTTCACTTTATATAAATTTCAATATTATTCTGCAGAGAGAAATCACACTTGCTAAATGACTAAATGGGCAGGGCAATCAGAAATCATAAAATTCATTCACTGAATGTTTTGAAGTCAAAAAAAAAAAAAAAAAAAGAACATAAAAAATTTACCCTACTTCCATTCCTGCCTCCTTACAGAAAAGAATTACAACCACCAAATGCATTGTTTGGGATCTCACAAGTTGGGATACTTTTCAGCTTCAATCTAAGCTGCAAACTATCTTGACTAGCATCCCTTCAGTTTGGGAACAAAGTGGTTCACATATGTGTTCACTGAAAGACACAGGCATCCTCTCAGTGAGAACCTCACCTCTCTAAGATGAGCCATCATCAATACACATCATCTGTACTCTTCCAAATATTTAAAAAATTATTCACGTAGGTGTTTCGTCTATTATTAAGAGAGGAAAAAAGGCGTGTGAGAGGAGGACTCCTCTTTCCACATGAGCTCAAGCTTATGATGGTTTGTAATACCATTACATGGACATCTAGCATAAAATCGATGAACAGTGTGTGTCTGAGTCCAGGACCTTGAGACTTCACCTGTCAGCCAAGCACAGAGGAGCCAGTGGCCATGAGGTAGCACTAGCAGAGGCTCCAAGACTGCCCAACACTTTTTACAGCTGATTCTTGCAAGGCTCTGATTTTATTTCTGTGACCCCCCTGACAGCACAGGCAAAGGTTACTGGTACCTATGGATCATCACACATGTACTTCTCATGTGGATGTTTCTGCTCCACCAGAAAAGATGCATTAAACTACTTCCTCCTCTGGCAGCATCTAGTCTATGCACTGGGTCTGCCAGGCCAAAAAAGTTCTTGGTTATGGAAATGTGCATTAACAATAGCGATTGAATGCTCTCCTGAAGCTGTAGAAACCTGTCAAGCCAAGAAGTTAGTAAACAAAAAATACAGCTGGAAACCAAACTCACATCCTTATAATGGCTCCTACACACTGGCAACCCCTCCTTTGAACGTTGCCTACCTGATGGGATAGCATTAAATTTTGCCTACAGTGAGATAACCTGGAAGAAATTGTTTAGAAGTGTTTGTCTGTTTGTTTGCTGCTGTTCTCCTTCTTTCTCATTTTTTTATGTGCTTTGTTTACTCTTTAGGAAGTCTTTGTGTGACTGTGAAGATGATTGAAGCATCATTTTCTCAGTCTTTCCCCAGATCGCTTCTTTGTGCTGTGTGCCATCCTTTCTTCCCATGACTCTTCCCTTTGTGACAAAAAGCACTGCTAATTGCATAGATTAGCTTCAAATCCAGGATCAAAACTTTAGCATTTCAATTTTCTTCTCTTCAGGCATTTTATTTTCTTTCTCTCATTATGGGAAATTTGCTAAACTGCTCTCTAGAGAATTGAATTTATTTTCCTCCAAAAGTTGAGGAAAAAGGCTAACTGGGGAAGGGGAATATTCTTACTTGACCTCTTCTGGTATTTTGGGAGGTATATATATTGCATTGCATCATTAAAAAGGCAGAGTGATGGTTTTCAAGAATGTTTAAACATCTACTGCTGGAAGCTTCACTGTAGAGAGAGGAAATGCTGCTACTGTGTCTTTTTTAGCATTCCTGAGAGTGATGAAACTGAACCAACTCTTGGCATATAGACTGTTTATACACTGTTTGCTAGGTTAAATGAAAAGACATTATGTGTTCCTTGTCTATCGAAAATTTGTACAGGCATTGAGAGTGGACAGCTGGCATTTTGAAAAGCTGTTCAGGGCTTTTCAAAAAGAATTCTTATTACTTCAACTGGCATGAGAGACCTCCATTTCAAACATCAACAAAGGACGGCGCTTGTGCTGAAGGCTGCAAGTAGTCGGAGTTCCCTGTGCAATTCTGAAATAAGTTCAGCCTCACTTTCTCAGCTGCAATCAGATAAAACAAACAGACAAACAAAAGGATGGGTGGGGAAAGTATTCATATTTTAAACGTGGCTTTGCTTATCTTTTGTCTTTGAAAATAAATTTTTCCTTTGAGTCAGTTTTGGCAGTCAAGTTTTGTGAAATTGGTTGCATGCAATTTGAACAACCATTTAATACTATATACCTTGACATGCTTGACATATACCAGGTGTACAGAGTTACACTGACAGTCAACCTATGAAGTGAAAACTGTGTACATGAAAGTAGATATTACTAATGCTGTGCTTAAAACTATTCCACCAAAGTAAAGAACTTAATAACATGGGGGTGGCAAAGATGAAGCTAGATGAAAGCATAGCTTTCTCCAGCACAGTGCTGGAATTAGTTTCTTATGTACAACCATTACAGAGCTTTCCTTTCCCTTAGCAGTAGCCAATCAAAAAAATGCAAAAATGGCAGATGACTAAAGCATAGTTAATGACAAACAGCTTACAGTTTGCTCAGTGTCTGCATTAGCTAATGAAAATAGAAGCTGAAAGAATCAGAAGCAGATCCATTACGTGGTTTGCTTTTATGTAAGTCGGCTTTATTTGTGTTTAAGCTTACAGATAAACAGTTCATGATTCAAGAAACTGCCTGTATGTACAGTCTGTTGATGTGATATTTTGTTTCTTGAAAGCTTCTCAAGATTAAAAAAAATAATAATAATTACCCTTTCTATATCTACAACATTTTATCATCAAAGATAATGGGAGTGCAGAATTATAGTTTACTCACCCACATACTGAAGAAAATTGTATGCCATTCCTACATCCTGATTGGCTGATGATTGCAAGGGATGTATATATTTTCTTTCTCCTTTCTTTTCTGTTTCTTGCTTTTAGGAAACTTGAATGCACTTTTTGCTTGTTTTTCCCACTTGTCCATCTACAGTCTCTAATGGAAATGTGTTTGATCACACTCCTAGATCACAGGAATGAATTTTTACTATTATTATTTCTGTTTTCACAAAGATTTAAAAATATAAACAATTTTTTCTATTTTTGCTTTTTGAGGCAGGGAGAAAAAAAGGGTATTGAACAAACACATGGCATTAAAGTAATAAAATATGAAGTGAATTTCCTCTAAATTTCAATTAGAAATTAATTTTCTAATTATTTTTTCCGCTTTGGTCACACACAATTGAGAAAGGTTTAAAGTAATGCAAATTAGAAGACTGTTAATGTACAACCTATAGCTTCATCTGCCACTCATGCAGAGGATCACTCTTCCCCTTCAAACACCACTTTCAAGTTTCATGGTTTACCGTAGCCATTTTAATTGTTGTTGTTGTTGTTGTTGTTTTTCTGCAAGGCATGAAGATAAACCATGCATGAATCAATAAGTGAATGAATCAGCCTCTGGTCTAGCTTACTGGTGTACTCATCATTTATATCCTTGGATAACTTACAGAAATTGAAACTGTAGCTGGGCTTTGCATTCAGCTGAATGTGGCTTGTTTACACATTCCAATAGGGTTTCATGTTCCAGAAAAGCTAATTCTGTAGGGATCACTCAAGCAGGATGAAAACATCTAAAGCTTTGTGCTAAAATAGATGCAGTTAAGTGCCTAGGTGTCCCAGAGCTTTAAGTCAAAGCTTAATGAGATCACCAGCATCTTAGTTTTGTCACGTATGGTCTCACTTAATTCAGAGGGAGTTTTGGCTTCCTAGGCAAAATGTGGTTGGGCCCCAAATTCAGTAGGTGAGGTATCAGCCTTTGGCTGTCAGAAAGAGTGGGATTCATCTCAGTGAACCATAGTTGCTTAACAGTTTTGCAACCAATCTAAGTTACTTGTCCAGGTTCCTGCAACACATTGAGATACCTCCCCCACCCAGCTGTTCCTCAGACCCCAGGGTTGTCCCTCACATAGCCAGGATTCACCTTCAGGGACCACCACCTCTTAACGGGCTGACCCTCGGATCTCAGCCTCTATTGTCCGCTGCCACTAACCTTAATTAGGATGAGATTTGAGGCCACAAAAAGCAAGTTGCATTAACTATTCCCAACATGTAGAAAAATTCCCATATTATCAGCATGTTCCCTTCTGCTTTCTGTACCCGCTCTTGCCATACATCACAGGGATGAGGACTAATGGGAACATAATCCCTGACATGTTCCCTCATAGCTCTCCTTCTTGGGCAATGGTGTTTTCCCTCCATTCTCTCCCCTTCCACACAAACACACCCCACCATTCCCCCAGCCATCAATGGAAACGGGGCAGGGGGGCAGACGACCTTGCAGCCCGCCTGCCTACGCAGCCTCTCTGTTATTTTGGATTTCATTGGCCTTTAGTAGGGCAATTCTGTTTCTGTTGGCTCTCTTGGTTGTATTCTCCTGGGGATATGACTTTTATATTATGAATTTTAAAAGATTCCAAGGAAGAATTTCTGTCTCTCAAAAGCCTGTTATCTGTTTGAAGTATTCAGGTTTACCAGTGACAATTACAAAACAGAAGCAGTCTATATGCAAGGAAAGATTTTTCTTGGATTGGAAGGATATTTTCACTTTGGCTGTAACTGTCAAAGGGGATTTCACAGCCATCCACATTACATCTCACCCCTGCAGCTGATATCAGAGCAACCTCTGCTGCTTGAGAAAAAGGAGACCCAGGGAGATACATTATTCCATTTTGTACAGAAAAGGAACAAAAAAAATGTATTTTCAGAACCATTCTAGATCTCCACATCAGATAACATCTGTATTTAAAGAGAAACATGGGGTCATGGTCTTAATGAGTTATTGTTATTTCCTAGAGGTGCAGATGAAGTGTTTAGTTCTGTGTAAGTCAGAAAGCTCAAACCAGCCATGTCCCATTAGCACGGCACATCAAACACCGTAAGCTGATTTTTGTTTCAGCTGAAGTCTAAGGATTTACACCACTGACAACAGCCACGAATCTGGTCACAGTCAGGAAATGAATAACTCTGCGTGAACCGAAGAGTGCAAGGATGCAATAAAAACATATCCTGCAAAGGGATCTGTGAGGGGAAATGGGAGGAGAGCTCAGCTCGCAGGAGGAGAACAAAGCCTGTCTCACTCCAGACCCAGCTCTTCTGCAAAATACAACACAGGAAAGGCCCTGAGCTCCAAAGCATCGCCAGGGAGATATTTCCAGGCCAGTAACTCAGCCTGCATGAGGGTCAGTACCCAGGGTGCTGAGAGGGCACCAAGAGATCCTCCTTGCACCAAGCAGCTTGGCCTCTCAGCAGAGCCTGGTCCCAGGCTTCAGGATGCCGGTGAAGGTATTTGGTTTGTCCATCACCCAGACACCTACAGGGTAGCAGTCAAGTACAGCTAAGCAGTCAAGGCCACTTGTGAGGCAGGAAACTTAACGTTTTATTTGGCTATGTCACGTGCAGTTTTGGCGTGTGTTTCTGTAACCACAGACAGCTTTTGGAAGCAGAGTTAAACAACAAGCAGGCCCAGAAGGGACGGGAGAGGATACAAAAGCGTGTGCTGTCTTGATATTTCTGATATTCACAAAGCAAAACAAACACAGAAAAAGAAGCTGTGAGACTTTTTTAACACAATATAATGAGGTGAGAAGGAGCCTAAATTCTGTTTTGTTTGGTTTTGTTTCAGTACATCGCCTTCAATGACTTCACTCTTGCCCAACTTGGGCAGAAAAAGCTCCATCAACATGACTGGAAAGTGTGTTTCCAGAAGGGAAGCAGGACCAGTCAGTCCCTGGGTGGGTTAAGTAGCAAATGCACCTCCTCTTGCTTAAAGAGCTATTTGCACAGTGACATTTTGGTGACTTTGGCTGTTTTGGTGACATAGTACATCTAGTGCCCTTCCTGTTTGCAGAGAGATGAACACATTGGAAGACACGTGCCTTATTGATATCTTGGCCACATGCTGTCTTCCTTCATCTGATTAATATTTTATGGATTTTTCATGTAATCAGTGTATCCATTCCCACAGTAATTATAATCAGAAGTATTTTACGGTGTGGATATCTGCACTGCATTGTGACACCAGGCCTAGATGGTGTACATGAACATCTTTTATTCATAGATTTTGCGACCTAGAACTAGAATTATTTTAAAGTAATTAGCCATGACAGAAGAGTACTAAATCAGATGATAAACAAATACTATAAAACACAAAATGGATTATTTCGTCTCTTACATTGACGATACATGGCAAGAAACTTCAGTGTTTTTGACAGAGTGCTCCACTTCCTTTCCTGTATGCCTGTGTGAAATGAAAGGTATATCTTGTAATAATATAGTTATACGACATCTAAAAATAAATACAGCATGATCTTGTCTTCACCCAGGAGTAAACAAGAGGAAAGCTAAACTTGCATCTTCAGAGGGATGCTGACAGATCGCTGAACACACCCAGACAGGAGCAGTGCTTGGGCCACTTGGGCTAATGGTGCTATTTGTGGAGCCAGTTCGAAGTTCTCTAAGTGCACCTAATTGGCCTCGGCAGGCTTCAGATCTCTGGTTCCTGTGACAAAGGTAAGAATCTGTTCAAACTTATCTAAGAATTTCGAGTTTGCACTTAAGTTATAGTAAAGCAAGTGTTACAGTCTGTACTTTCTTGTAGGTTATTGCAATTTCTTTTCTGTTGACAGATGAGGTGGGATGTTGTGCCTCAGATGCAGATGAGATGCATACTTCTTTTTGAGAAATCAAAAGTCAGGGCAGAATTAGGTGCTTGAAGGCTCCTCACAGTAAAAGACAAAGGGAGATAAGAAACACTGCATACTGCAGCAAAAACAGACTGTGAATATTGAAAGCAGGTATTTATTTTAAATGCATAAGAAGAAATCCTTGAAATAACCTTCAAAAGGCACAGCCTTACAACTGAATTAATGGCCCACTCTATTCCAGCTTTCTTTAGGACCCTGGATAAATATGTTAAATACACACTTGTTTTTCTTGTTTGGATTTAGCCTCTACATGTGATCACGCCTGTCGACTAACCCGACCCGCTGATGATACTTGCTCTCCAAGGGGAGGCTGATCTCTGCCTGGCTGACAGATTGGAAGGGAAACTGCCAACCACCCCCTGGACAGGGCGTTTCTCATCTTGGAGCTTCATTTGCAAGAGATGGGAAGACCCATCTGACTTGTGAAATGCAGCACCAAGGAGAGGAGCAGCGCTGGGGCAGAAACCTTTCTTTGCCCCACCGCTCAGGATCGTGCTGCAGCAGAGAGCAGGCAAAGGTTCCCCCAGTGCCCCTCGCTCCCCATGCAAAGCGCAGCAGACAGTGGTGATCTGATCTAGCCTCGCTGACCTTGCACCAGCACGGATACAGAGCCGCCACATGGCCAGGGCACTGGAAAAGAGGCTTAAAATCTGCTCCAACTGTTTCCCAGCGGGTGTTTACTTCCTCCCAGCTGACAGGCACAACTGACTGTACAAACACTCTTGTTCCTCTGAGGACAAAGTCAAACAAGCATACCTTCGGCAGCAATTTGGTGACTTTGCTCTCAGACACATTAAGAGTGATTATATGGCAGGTAACTGCCTCTCAGCTGGGAGGTGGCAACAAAGAGCTGGGAGTTCAAAGACAAGCCAGAGTCACTTACTCGGTTATGATAATAACCAGGGTATAAATTACAACAGACTGTGAAACAGAATTGCCTTTAGATGTAACAACAGATGGGTAATTGTTCCCAAATCCCTACAATACTGAAGAGTGCACCTCAATGATTTCAGCCCCATCCAAAGTAACTGGGCTTGGGCTCTTCGAGGCAGGGAACCTCCAGTGTGGATGCAGACAGAAGAGCAGAAAACAGGAATGTCCCTGAGCAACAGCACTAGTGGGTAGGAGCACCTCACCTCTGCCTGTCTGGTCCTGCCCCGTGGGGGCCCACGCAGGCACCCAGCCCCCTGTGGCCGCATGAATGCTGAGCCCCAGCTACAGCATCACAGGGAAGGGGGCTGGGGCTAGCCATGAAAAAGGGATTGCATTCAGTGCTGCTGGGTGACCTTAAATGCTACATTGTTGTCCTCCCTAACAGAAATCATGGTGGAAGAAAACAATTTTAGCAAAAACAAATATTTTTTCAATAATATTTTGGTTGAAAATCCCTTTCCACCCTTACAGCTCTACCACCTATGTCTCAGCCTCAATTCTGCCCCAAGATTTCCTGTAATCTCTCCAGTGAAGCTTCATTACACATGAATCAAATTAAGAGAAGCTTTTATTGATGTGAAGTATAACTGAGAAAGCATTTCCCGGGATACCTTTCCTGATTAAATGGATTTTGCTCCCAAATTTCCAGCACAATTTGGATTTTCAGGTGTTACTCTGTTGCAAAAAATTGTTGTTATGCAAGACCGATTTGCATTATGCTTTCAAAACTGTCACAGTGTTGGAGGGAACCTGGAATACCAACATTAGAGATAATTCAGTCACAGATCATTCCCCTTTGAGTGAGGAAGCTTGGGTTTTGGCCACCAGGACCTGCAGAGTAGTCATCCATCTCTCCATGCAAATACAAGAAAGCACATGTATGCATTTAGTTGAGAGCAACCAGTTCCACTTTACTGCAACTGTTAGCAGCCTTGTATTCCTAGACAAATACCTGATATGTTATTCCATATTTATTAACCACCAGTTTATACCCCAGATCTTTAGCTGGTGTATGTCTGGACTGTTCTGTTGAGGTTGCTTCTTTGTATTACACAAGCTAAATTCTAACCGTAGCGTACTTCACATTTCCTGACATTCCCATATTAATAAATAAGGTATTTTAGACTGACAAGAGCATTCCTTAATGCTTTGGCTGGAAAGCAGAGCACTGTCTTCATTTGAAATATGTGTGTGAGAATGGTGGGGACAGAGGACAGATAGTGAGCAATGCATAACTGATCCAATGATTTTAGACTTTAAAACGTAAAGTACTGCCTAGCACTGACAAAAGCACCAGGTGTTACTTGACAAAAAGAAATCGGTTCAAAGTTGCAGAAACACGTTATATCAAATGTCCTTAGGCTTCCCCTGTGAAATTAAACACTTCTTATGGAATACTGAGGTTGCCAAATTCACAAAACATCTCATTAAAGCAGATACTTTCAAAACAAAAGGCCGCAGTGCTCTGTCTGAGGTCACCAACAGCCATATCACACAGCACACCCCATACAAGGATGAGCCAGTCACCTTGTATGAGTCAGTCATGGGTGACTTTGTTTGTGACTTTAGATAATTTTCACAAACAGACCAGTGAAGACCTGTGGGTCCAATTGTTGGTACCCCTTAGCTGAGTAGACTTTGCAAACCAGGACTTGATGGGCCTGATCGACCAGTCCCTTATGTTGCCTGTGTGTTGATGAAACTCCACCAATGCCACTGGTTGTGCATGAAGGTACATGGAGGGGCTGCCAGGCTCCTCAGTTTTAGTCAGAAAGGCATTCAGTGGCACCCTAAGCAACAAGCGAGGGCTGACTGAGCTCCAAGCAAAAGCAAAGGAAGAAAAAATAATGCAGCTGTAATTGTTTTGGTTTTAAAATACATGTCATTAAATGTAAATTTAGTCATGATTTTTTTTTCCCAGAATACTCAGCTTTTGAATAAACCACAGTGCTCCTGCCCTTCACAGTGCTGTCAAATTACTTGTCAAAAATTGTAGTGGTCAGCTGGGTCCGTTTCCAACCCCTGTGCATGCTACTTTACCTGCTGGTTTGGGATGTCTTATTAGTTTGGATGGGCTGCATGAGGAAAAGAGCATAATAGCATTTCTGGGCTTTGCACCAGACTAGTGATTTGTTAGTGTTTTAGCCATGCTGGTGCACACTGAAATGTTCTGTCCCCTCTTTGAAAGGAACCTCGTCATCATCAGAGGGCCTATAAATTCCATCAATCTGAAAAAAATGAGCCACGTCATAATGTTTTATGATCAGCTACAAAATCCCTTCAGATACAAACCAAACACTGAGCTGCTTTGCAGGAGAACGCAAGTGGTGTGAATAAACACAGTCACCTCCGTGGCTCCTGTTCCCACTTGCTCTCCAGCTTTGGCAAGGGCAGGGATACGAATTCCTTCACGTTCCCACTCGCTGGGTGATAACAGCACTAATGACGGCAGTGTTGACAAGGCAGGGCCATTTATCAGTCTCTTGCCTGACCTTATTCAGAGCTCAGCTGCAGATGACGCACCAGGTGTGACCAGGCGCTGTCACCTGCCCTGGGGAGCTGCCAGCTCAGGACCCCTGCAGACCCTCTGAAGCTCTCCAGAGAGGCAGAGCTCTTGCCATGCACCAGGAACATCATTTCAGGTTGGACGTGGGTCACCCGAGTGTGACGCATAGTGCTAAAAACCCTGAAGCTGTGCCTCCAGTGTCATTGTAGCCTTCTCAAGTCCCACCTGGTCTTTTCTTTCCTGGGTTGGAAAGTCCTCCCTCCATGGGCAGCTGCAAGAAACTGAGCCCCCTGAACCACTGCTGCTGCTGCTGCTTACATGGTCCTGCACCTTGCACAACAAAGGGACGCACACCAAATGTAGCCCTCAGGGATGTGTGCAGTACAGATTAAAGCAAAATAAAAAATGCAGATGGAGCTACTAGTACCATCTACACTACTTGCTTCTTCTCATCATAGAATCCTGTCTTTCACCCGTTTATCATTTTGTCAGATGCGGGGAGGGGAAAGTTTCCCAAGCAAGGTGTCTCCCTGTGGCTGAATCTTTTATTTAATTATTTTATAGAGTTTCAACAAAGTGGTTTAGCCATTTCCAGGAATAAAACTGGGGGCAGGGGAAGGAGAGGGAAATGTTGTCAAGGCAACAGTAATCCCATTATTTTCTAACTTCTGAGTGCCTGAGTAGGCAACCTTTATCTTCTTTGTGTGCCGTTTTTGTACATAATAACATTGGTGACAAATATTCTCATCAGTTTTAAGAAAAGAGTAAGCAGGGATAGTGAAGAGACAGTAAAACATGCTTTTGCAAACAAAACAGACTGGTACCTTCATACTGTTGGCTGCTGGATCTCCTGTGGCTGTGTTGAAAACAGGCTTTCAGGGCCCTACTGCTCTGCTAGCAATGTCTCTCTAAATTGCCCTCCATCCGGACAAGATAAAGAAGCTCCTTCCCCTGGCTTGAAGTGCAACTGACAGCCTCCACATGCCTGGTATTGAAATCACTCAGCATATGTTAGTGTTCAGCAATCATTTCCCTCCCAATTTTATGGCTCATTGTCATTTTTCACACAACAAAAAGTTTTAATGAGAAGGCTCTACTTTATGTTTTTGGGAAGGTCCCTGGGGAGAGAATTTTAATTTCTGCATGATAGGGGAGACTTTTAAATCATATTGCATCAGTTACAATTTCTCAGATAAGATGTGTTCTTAGCATAAACTAAGCCTACAGCACATTTGTAAAACTCACTAAATAAAAGAAAAAAATGGAAAAAAAAAAAACAACACACACATTGTCCTTTCAAGGGTCGTTCTGGTTTTACATACTTTCTTCCTTTTCCTTTTCCTCCTCTAGAGCAAGAGAAGTCAGTCAAAAAAATCAGATTATTTTTTCCAATTAAAAAAAAAAAAGATCTATCATTATTGGCAGAACATATATGAATCTAGATCATGGGTTGTTTTAGGAAAAACAAGCACAGTGGAATGTGACAGTCACACTTGAATAGATCATTTTATCTTTTCATTCAGAAAGCATTTTATTTCCAAATTTGTTTTTACATTTTAAATTATTTCTTTCAAGTTTTTTTCTGATATTTTTAATACTGTTGCTCTGTGTTTTTATATTTTCATACTGTAAAAAAGGAGGAAACATTTCCTAGCAAATAGACCACTGGCCTACAGCTAATGAAATTTAAATTCTACTCAGGGCTTTGCCACTGCACTTTTGTATGACAGACCATTTTATTTTTGTTTCTCAGTTTCCCAGCCTATGAAATGGGAGTGATAGGTGATCTCACAGATTAAGCACGTTGATGTCTATAATAAAAGGCACTGGGGAAAAGCTGGGTTTCTTTATTTGTATGCTATGCATAAAATATATTGCATAATGAAGTACTTACCTGTGTATAAGAAATCTAAAAGGCGTGAGAAGAGATGAGACATGTTACAGGACATGTCAACATTACTGATTTTGTTCTTGTTCAGGTGGAAATGTCTCCAAAAGTAGGACTTTTTTCACAGAAAAGAAGCCTTCCTTGGCTTCTGCTCTTTCTTTGCACCACCGAGTAAGGCCTGTGCCTATGATTTGCCAAGGGTATTACCCTGCTGTGCTACCTCCCACAAC
Source organism: Anseranas semipalmata (assembly GCA_013399115.1). Classification (NCBI taxonomy): domain Eukaryota; kingdom Metazoa; phylum Chordata; class Aves; order Anseriformes; family Anseranatidae; genus Anseranas; species Anseranas semipalmata. The sequence continues at coordinate 370,356 of VXAA01000920.1, forward strand.
ACCAGCGCTTGCCACCTTTCTGCTAGAGGAAGCTGAGCTCACATTTCTTTTTCAAGTATGCTCTGACAAGCCACGCAGCTTTGTACCTAGCTAATACGTGCGTAGGTACTGAATCCCATCCAGCACCATACACCAATTAAGTAAATGCACTTTGAGAACAGATGTGACATTTAAAAAATCACAGCAAAACCTATTTCAGACAAACATCAAGCAAAACATTAGCAGCACCCTGAAGAATTTCTGAGAATATCAGAGATGACTTTACTTCTGCAACAACAGCAACAAAAATAAGCCCATGGCAGGAACAGGAAAACACACTTGTTAAATAACAGCCAAATCAGCCGGTGTGAAAATCTGATGAGAAGTTATTGACTGCAAAGGAGTACGTGTGCATATACCACATCACCACCACAGAGATACAGGATGTTATTAGTACAATGAGAACCTTTACTCAGCTGTCATTAAACCACAGGCTGTGCTCACTCTTGGGCTGTTTAACTAATTCTTAGATACATTTCACGGAATCAGCTGTTCTGCAGGATAACTTGCACCGACTGTTCTCCACCTGACAGGGTGAACTAAGTCACTTCTTCTCAGGCAGTGGTACCGAAGAAATAAGGCTGCACATGCTATCTCCTCCTCCCCACCTACCTCAAAACAAATATTGCAGTGCATAAAGAACTTGGACCCCACACCTGCAACTGCTTAGATGTGTACTGAATTTTACTCCAGAACCTCCCACTTTGACCTAGTGCAGGGTTTAATCCCACATGTAATTAAATAAGTGGCAGGATTCCCACTGGGAGGAAACTAAGTTCTTGTGTCCTTGCAGGAACAAGAGTATGGTTTTATGCCCACAGAAGTACTTTTTTTTTTTTCTCACTAATCCTGCATTAATCAAACCCTCTGTTCCAATAATAATAATAATTAAGTACATCACACTCCCATGAGGCAGGTGAAGTGGTGTAGGCGAGGGTCAATGCAGTTCACACAGGTCTAACACAGGCGATGCAGAGTTTATTCTTTGCTGGGCTTGGAAAACAAATATGGATGTTGTTTATCTCTCATTTTAATTATAACTTTAGCACTGGCTTGGTGCAGACATGCACAGCTGTGAAACAGAAGCTGGCAGCTGTATTTCCTGCAGTACTCCTATCTTCAGAGAACAAAGAAATAAAATATGTGATACATTTCCAGCTCTTCCAGAAGTATCTCCCAAGTTATGTAGAAAAGAAAGGTGCTTTGCCAAGAGTAACAAAAGTCTTGTTATGGCCACACAGGTATATGCACACATACAGAAACAACTCTGTAATTCCTGAGAAGCTGAGGGTCAGACACAAAGAAAACTGAAGTTTTTCAAAATTAGGCAGTAACTGAAATGATAAATGGGCAAGATGTGACCTTACTCAGCCTTCCTTTGAACATTAGGACACAGTTCAAGCAAGAAACAACAGTAGGTTTAGCAGAATCAAGCACGCCTTAAGGGGCTTTGCGGAGATGGGTTCTCCGTGAGTTCTCATCAGTTTTCTTGTCTGATAGGCATTTGCAACATGCTGAAATGCCCTAGTGCTGCTCTGTTCTCACCTAAGCAATGCGTCTGACCTTTCCATATCTGTTCTTGTGCAACATGCGTAGCATGATAGCTTTAACCATGCAAGACAAATAAAAGCCAACATACATGGTTGCAGTCACGTTATCTGTCTTGGTAGCTTTCTCTCAGGGATTGCCACTGCTTCCTTTGCTGAATAGCAAATAAATGGCACCTTTGCAGATTTAACCTTTGCTTTATGTTACTTCTCGTTTCTCTGAGTCACAAGGATTTTATTCTCTGTTCTTTAGCCCACCTGCAAAAAGCACGGTTTCCTTCTTCTGCCACAAAACGTGCACGCACAGTGTAGAGACAGAAGAAACACTGTTATCATTTCCCCTTGGCTGATTTGAAGAGATCAAGCAGCTAAAAGCAGCAGTGTCTCTGCCGTGTTTACATTCCTGCTGAGCAGGTACAGACAGGGCACAGACCCAGATGTGTCAACCAGGGCACTGCTGTGCACACACAAAAACTCCTCGAGAAATTGAAGTTCAGCCAAAAAGAAACTCAAGGGTCTTTTCACAGTATCTAGGGTGGGGATTAACGCTTGCAATTGTGTGCAGTTTTTAATTTCCTTGGGGCGACATTTCTCATGCTGTAAAGGCATAATTCTGTGGTTCGCTTTGCTTCTAGTTACTCAGCATACCTCTCATAAAATAAAATAATAATTAAAAAAAAAGAGTAATGGATTATCTGACTTGCTCTTGCTGTTTTACAGATCATATTTTGCCAATGTTGCCTTGTCCACTCTAAGGATGCTTTCAAGGCACTGCTCAAAAGGGGCTTTTTTCCACATTTTTAAAAGATGAACTCCTGTTTTTATGTTATTTTTATAAACGTCCTATTTGGCTTAAATTTTCCACATGCAATTTCTGAATCTGAGTACCTCCTCTTTTGCATATCTAATAAGAATATCATTTTATTCACAGAATGAATGTAAGGGCTTTCACAAAGTCCGGCCTCTTAAACATTGCTCACACTAGATTTAACCAGAACTGTGGCATCCCAAATAATTAGGCATTTTTAAAAATATGAGCAACATTTTTTACTCTTTCAGGGGATGCCTTATGATGCTAAACACTTAAATAGTGACTTTACCCCACCAGTGGGCCAGTGGGGTTGCATATGCAGTAGGTTTCAGAAGAGCTCCATTCTTGTCCTACCTTGATCACAGAGCTGTGGCAAATCTTTCTACATGTGCATTTTTACATCTGTAAAATAAGAGATGTCTACAGCTTCATTTGTGGTGTGATATGAAAGACATTGATGAAAAGTGTTCCTCAAAATTTAGCTGTTAGAAATAGCTTGTTAGCTATGAATCTTCTCTGCTTCCCACCACCACAAATATCTTCAGCAAGCAAGATGTTTCTTTATATCTTGAGGACAATACATTTGCCCCTAGACAAATTTCCTTTGGCCTTTTACACAGACGCAGCTCAGAAAAAAAAAAGAAAAAAAAAAAAAAAAAAAAGTAGTCCAAAACCTTTAAATTTTATGTGTAGGCATGATGACTTGAATAAGATGGGCATCATCTTCCTTCTAGCAAGGCTAGTGGTGTAGCCAAGCAGGATCTTGCCCTGCATCAACACAAACAGCACCAAGGGTCCAAAGGTGGAGAAATGGGCAGGGCTTGCTGAGCCAGGGAGATGGCTTCCACCTGAAGCTCTGTCCATATGGCTCCTCATATCTTTCCTGGTCATGTACATCTGATCTCTCCACCCACACGCATGCATTTTGCTGTAGACGCTAACAGGAGGATGTACTTAGGATGGTCCTGCTGAGGGCCAGCGGTTCTCCCGTCACCAGCAGCCACAGGAGCAGGGATGGGTCATCTCTGATACACACACTGCATGTGCAAAGAATGTAGCCTTAGCTGCTAGGGAAGGGAAGAGGCAGGGAGGATCAGATCCAGCCAGCAGAGAAGAAAGGAAAACATAGAGTGAGAGGGAGACAGGATATCTTGGGGAAATTGCAAACATCTTATCTAATGGGTTCCCAGTGTCACGGCACCACCAGTTTGGTCTGCTGCCCCAGACACTTATTCCGGTTGCTCTCAGTGTCATATGGCCCCGAATGCCTGCCTTCTTCCACTGCGCTGCCACTTGTCTGCTTTTCCATTGCAAGTAATAAAGCCCCAACTTCCTTCTTTGTAGTGCAATTCTTGTGAATTGTCGCTTAGTGCTGACACCTTAATTCCCTCGGAAAAGTTTGCAGCATTTGAATCTAGTTGATCCTGGCAAAGAGGACCAGGAACACTATTGCTAAATTGTCAGTAGCCCACACTGTAGTAACTGGTACAGACTTCTAGGGTTTGAGTGGGAGAAAATCAAGGGGGGACAATTTCTAGACTTGTAACAACTTCCAGTGAAACAAACTGGGGTTGCACCAAGCGTGCTGTGCTGCTCCAAACTGCACCCTGCCTTTCGCTGATTAACTGCTTGAAATTTTACACTGTCGTTACTAAGATTTTTTTTTTCCAAATAATAATCTGGGTAACATCATGCCTTCATCGTGACTCCTACTGTTAGACCTTCACATCCAAATGGGGTTACTGTGCCAAACTCCACTGAAGCTGAGAGCTACATACAAGTTGGGAAGCAATGCCTGGATGAGCTGAAGTAACTTCCTAAGGTCATGTATAAAATCTGTGGCTTGGTGCAGGAAATGAGCTCAGATCTTGCAAGTCATGGTCCAGTGCCCATGCCCACACAGACAGTGGCTGCGAGTCATTCTGCAGCATGACAAAACTGAAAAGGAAAAGCCACTTCCCATCAACAACAAAACCCAAGCTCAAAAATGCAAAACACACCTCAGCACCATAAACTCCTTTCATGGACGCAATGTAGGAAGGGCACTTGCTCACGACCAGGATGAAATTCACTCTTGCGAGAGCGGTTGCCTCCAAGCTGCAGCACCCCGGTTAGCTCTCGCAGTGAGCAGAGCCTGGCGATAACTGTGGGCAGTGACACAATAGCCTTGGCAGTTGTAGCTATGCTGGAGGCAGCTTCCTCTTTCTGCTCCCTTTGCAAAGCCAGAGAGTAAGAAGGGGAGGATGTCTGGCAGCAGCAGGCATGGCCACCCCCTGCCCTCCTGGCAGCAGCGAGAGCAGCTCCCCACATTTCTCCATCCCATGTCCATCCTGTCTCTAGCTCTGCTTTCTGGCAGGAGGCAATTTTTCGTTGTTGCTTTGGCTGACATTGCCAAGAAGCCTTGAGCTGGCTTTGCAAAGCCCTGCTGAAATTCCAAAGGAAGCATAAGTCTGAGATTTATGTTAGCTTTGGCTCAGGGATAAATCTCACCTGCAGTGTCCAGATGGCCACTTTCTGCCTTCACTGGATCTACTGCAGTTTAAGATACCATGTCCAAAGACATGTCCAAAGGTAGCATTTGTCCAAATGGTAAACAAGAGTTCAGTTCATGCACCAGCAGAGACCCTATCTCTTTCATGACTGCTTCTTGGTAACATGAATAGCTCTGTAATACACATATTGAGCCTGGAAAGCAAAGGGTTACAGCAGCTGCCCTGCTCTGACCCAGAAATCTTTTGTCTGAGGCCACTGTGACGCATTGCTCTAAGAATCACAGATTTATCTTTTCAGTGTGCCAGCTCTTGGCAGACCTACAATAAATACACAACACGTAGTACTGCACTTTGACAGCTGTGCTGTCATGGACGTACCTTACAGTCCTGTTGCTATTCTACTGTTCAGCTCAGCTGTGGCAAAAGTTGTCTCAGGAAGAACAGAACCAGGAAAGTCAGTGGGCTCTGAGGTCTGCTGAGGGTCTCCAGCGGGGCTCAACCCCCCGCTGATGATAAAGTAACCAGTTTTATTTATTTGTCAGCATCTAATATATTAGACAAAAAGTGGAATGCTATAATGGCTTGGTTAGCAGCAACCAAAACAATGAAAAAAAAAAAAAACCAACAAAAAAAACAGGAAGAACAGTCTTGTGGTTTGTAACAATTTCAATTTTCAGTTCACCTGATATTTTCCACTAGAGCTGTGGATACTGTGAGAAAATTCATATATGAAGCCCAGCCTTTATGAATAAGTCTTTTTTTGAGAGAGAGAGAGAAAGAGAGAGAGAGATTTGGCCCAGAACAGTGAGCTGCTCTCTTTTGAATTTAATTTCTCAAATATTTCTTTACCACATGGACATAAACCACAGACTACAATTTCTGCATCAGTAAGCCATAGACTGGAAACCACTGTTAGGATATTCGCAGTTGGGATCAATAGCATATGGATTCATAGCTCTGGGTTTCTGCTGGGAGAGGTAGTTGAATAGCACTTGGCACCAGGCTGGAAGAAGGAAGCTGCAAAATCTAGGGTCTTTGGCAAATGTCTGAAAAAAAACATAGCAAATGTTAAGAATCCAGGTCAGCCACACTGGTAGCTCACTGTATTGCCTTCAGCTGGTCTCTGTCAGCAAACCCACAAGTATCTCACCTGAAATGAGCTTAGTGGTCTCCACACATGTGAACACACACAGTATCCCAACCATAAAATCTACCTGGCAAACTGCACAACTGGCAGGAGATATCTGGCTACTACTTGAAAGATTAATGGCAAACCACGAATATCCTTCATGCCTAGCTTCACACAGCTTTGTTTATTATCTATTATTCATAGGGCAGCTGAGAGAAAATTCTAGATGATTGACCTCTTTTTAGCGAAAAGGAAAAGGCCATGTGTACCTCCTGTATGGAAAAAGCCTATAAGCAAACAATTCACACTCTAGTAGCTCTCACCCTGCCTAGAGGATTCACACAAAAGGATAGTGTGAATTTATTTGCCCAGGAACTATGAGCTATTGCTTCTTCAATTCTGACAAGTCTGAAGTGAAAGGACAAAGATCTAGAAATGTTGTCACAAGGCATTTGAGCAATGAAGCTTTTAACAGGTAGTCATGTGTTGGGCTACTTCATTCTTCAGGTTGTACTCCTTGTCTTACACCAAGGATAGGCAACAACCTTTCATAGAGCTGCTTTGAGATTTAGGGAGATGAGCCTGAATGGCTTTTACAAAACATGCCAAATGAAAGATAAGAACTTGTAGGCAGAGTGTTATTAACCTACCAAAATTAGGGCAGGTACATGAAAAGGGAAAGGAGAACAGGAAGGAAAACATACCATAAAGACTTGTCTGCTCACTCAGGATACACTTTTATCTGGATTTTATGGAGACATATGGTATTGTGACATCTCTCTTTTTACAGTTGGATGGTTTATGTGTCACTACTTAATGTTTCAAAACAATGGTGAGAAAATGGGGGGAAATCTGTTGTTAGTAAAAAATTCTCAGCATTTCCAGGAATGTTCTCCTTTTCTGGAGGGAAAAGTTCCAGCTACTATTTCCGTAATCCATCCTGCTGCACCATCAGCTTGTTCGGTTTCTACTTTAAAGAAGAGCTAACACTGAAATTCTCTTCTACACAGAGAGCTGCCTTAAAGCATAAAACCATAATAAGTGTCCTACTGAGTAAGACTGCTGTTCCATGTTGCATGGTATTCTTCCGTCAGCATTGTAAAAAACAGGTACTATTTGGGAGGTGCATGAGTGAGGACATCCTGTGCTGCCTTTTTCCCCTGTTAGTGATGTCAGATGGCACCTCCTTGCCTCTTGCCTCTAGTGTCCATTTGTCTTATCTGCTTTTGAATCTGCTGATACCACTTGCAGCAACTTCCAGAATTTTACTGCCCAATACAGAAAGAAATACTTCCTTTTGTTAATTTTAAACTAATCCTCTACTAATTTCATCAGGTTGTGCAGGCCCACAGCTCCACATTCAATTTATCTGTTACCTTCATTTTAACATAAACCTCAACCTTCTCTTTTCCAAACTGAACAGACCCAGATTTTTCAGTCTCCTCTCTTAAGGCAGTTGCTCTATCCCTTTGATCATTTTAGCTGCCCTTTTCTGTACCTTCTCCACCACCACTAAATCCTTCTTGAGATGCAGAGACCGGGATTGCACATGGTACTCAAGATGGGAGCATCTTGAGGTTTTAGATAACAGAAAATCAGACCTTCTGTTCTGTTCCCACTATCTTTCCTGATGATGCTCAATATTTGGATGGCTTATTTGTCTGTGTTGCACAGTGATTTGATTTTTGCACAGCAACAACTCTAAGGTCTCTTTCCTGAGTTGTAATGACCAGTTTCAAGTGCAGCATCATGTAAACACAATTTAGATTATTAGATTACTAATGCAAATATAGAACTCAAACATGTTTTGATACCACACCTAAAATTTAAATGCAAAACCAGCTTTTTTTACAGTCCTTGGAACATGGATTTATTTCATCCTCTGACAACTTTTATAAACCAAAATCTGATAACCACTTTCAAGGAAAAAAGGAAAAGTAATCACAAAGTGGCTTAGAAAAATATTTGTAATAACTTGCTTGGGCATCTCAAGTACAGCAGGCAACTGTCAAAAGAGGTCTGCTCACTTTTCAGGGCTCAAATTTAAAGCAGACATCCTTCAAAGTTTAGTGAGCTCTCAGTCTTATTTTTGTATTGTTATCTATATAATGATGGCAAATTAATTAAAAATTTAGCATTATTATTTCATTGTGAAATGACTGTATTGTACTTTTTTATTGTACCATTGTACTTCTGATAACTGTACAGGAATATCACCACATGCAACATGTAAAGCAGTGTCCTGGTTTCAGCTGGGATAGAGTTAATTTTCTTCTTAGTAGCTGGTACAGTGCTGTGTTTTGAATTCAGGATGAGAACAATGCTGATAACACACCGATGTTTTAGTAGTTGCAGAGCAGTGCTTACACAGAGCCAAGGACTTTTCAGCTTCTCGTGCTGCCCTGCCAGCGAGGAGGCTGGGGGTACACAAGGAGCTGGGAGGGGACAGAACCAAGACAGCTGACCCAAACTGGCCAAAGGGATATTCCATACCATATGACGTCATGCTGAACAATTAATATGGGGTGGCTAGCCGGGGGGGGGGGGTACCGCTGCTCGGGGACAGGCTGGGCATCGGTNGGTGCTCAAGCTGCCTGCTGGGTCAAACCACAACAAGCAGCCATATTCCTTCAAATTAAATATTGTATGTTGTAGCTAAGGTTTGACAGATAAATTTCAAGGGTAAGGTCAAAAATGAAGCAGATCATCAGAGGAAATTTCCCTATATGGTGAAGGTTGCTGTCAAACTATATAGTATGGGTCCCACTTTTAAACTATAGAATTGGAGGGAATTCCACCTGTTATAATCCAGAGTTGTTTATTGCCTTTGCAGATATGTTTACCAGTGCACTGTAGTCATATATGTGTGTGGAAATCACCTGCCTCAGATAGTTGTTCTTGCTCCAAGTAAACTTGACTGTTTTGCTAAAGCTGCTCTTTGTTTTCTGCCAGGATGTTTTGGAAGTGGACTAGACAGCAGCCCCGCTGATTGCTACAAAAACAGCATTTACCAGACAGAGGAACTGATGCTTGTGGATATGTGCCAAAAACAATTGACCTGGTTATCCTGAATGTGTAAATATCAGAATATTGGTTATAAAGAGTCTGAGAGAAGTGTATTCATGTCTTGGTTCTAAAATCCTGTCCATTGATACTTTTGCCAAAGGGAATGAAAAAATATATACACAGAATAGCCACTGTAAAAAAAAAAAAAAAAAAAAAAAAAAAAAACACGGACGCTTTTTNGGATGCTTGTTTTACACTGTGTAAACTTCATGTTGTTGGAATAGTCTTGCTGCTTTACCTCTTTACATGAATTTGGTCTATTGAAATCTCTAAGCTAAAATCACCTGTTTGAAATTGCTGCAAAGGCTGGAGAGAAGATTGCCCAGTTTAAAATAGTGCTGTTGGGCTCAGTAGCCCTGAAAGGAATCACCCGTTGATTTATTTTTCATATTTCCCTAGTCTTGAATAACTTCTTACCTTCCTCTGCAGGTAACAACAACTTACCTCCTACCTCCTCCTCCACTGGGAGCCCAAACAAGCCCAAGATATAGAAGTGAAGGCTTGCAGAGAAATTCTCCTTTATGCACTCTTTATGTTTGGACCTGGAACCCTTGTCTATTCAATACTCTGCTTCTTTGTATGAGCAGAACAGAGAAAGAAAATTAGACACACATCTATAAGGCAAACACTGAGTATGTCTAAATTTCAGCCCTGACATTCTTAGTGCCTGTCAGTGCTAGGTAATACCAAACATGTTCTTGATAGTCTCCCAACCCCTGTTTCCCATGAAGAGGTGACAACTCAGTTTCCAAAGAGTTACCCAACAGCAGAATTAGATATGAAATGACAATACAAGAAAATGAAAAAAAAAAAAAAAAAAAAAATTTTTCTGCACTAAATTCTGCTTTAATGCTAGCAAGATGGGATTCAGTTGCAGCATTTCCCCTGCTCATTATGTGTATGGCAGCGATATCCCTGGAACCTCAAAGTACGTCTGAGCACAGTCATCCGCTGCCAATGCAATGACATGGGAATCCCCCAGTTCCCTTTTCCTGTCCTCCCTTTGGAGGTGAGAGGGTTGTTCCTATCAGAGGGGAAGTATGACAGGAAAGAGGTAATCTGTTAATATTCCCCTTTTAACCAAATAAAGCTTAACCAAGGAAGAACTCAAGACAATGCAGCAAAAATAAGACACAAATCTCAAGTGTTGAACACCCAGCAAAAATAATGGAAACTTAACAACTTTTCCTCAGGTTGGTGTATTTTTCTTGAAATACACAGGGCAGTAAGAAGGACTGTATCACAGTGCACATACAAGTTTCAGCAGCTGGCCCCAGATGGAAGCAAATGGAGAAACGTCCTTTCCCTTATCCTGGGGTTTGCAATGGAAAAATGTTTTGCCTTTGAACCTCCAAAGCTCTGAGCCTCAATTCTAGGTCTGACAGAAGTAGCCTGCTAGCTCTCTTCCTGGAGGACTGTGCTGTCTACCAGGACAGCAGGGAGAAAAGAAACATGTTGGGAGCTGGTGTCTACCAGTTTGACTGATAAATCTGCCTCGGCCAGCAGATCTGTGCTCTGTCTGTACTTGGGGCAGGGACAAGGCCTCTCATTACCTCCCTGCTGTGTTAACAGTACGTTTTCATTCATGTCATGTAAAGATGACTCCCTGCTTGCGCAGGGGGGGTTAGACCAGATGACCTCCAGAGGTCCCTTCCAACCTTAACAGTTGTGATTCTGTAATTCTGTGAAGATGAACAGAGACTCTGCCAGAATATCCCAAAATGTCCCCATCTGCAAATCTGTTTGAAAAATCCTATATTTTGGGACAACATGGACTGCTCCAATTTGCCTCTACTGGAAGGGTCCCCAACAAAAAAAAAGGTTGGACTCTGAGAGTGGTAAAATGATTCTGATTCCCCATCCCTCTTAACATGGGTGGAAGGATTTCAGCAGGGGTCTCCAGCACTGTTATCCAACACATCAGTCTGTAGGGGCACCTTTGTGGATGTGAGAGGAAAGAGCATCTCTTTTAAGTTAGGATGCGATGCTGCTGGGAATCAAAAAGGTCATTTTCTATAACTGGAAACAAATTTCAAAAGCAGGCTGACTCTTGTTTGATGTTTTCAGACATGCTAGCTTAAAGCTAATCAGGCAAAGTAATTTTTTCTAGTCCTCTGAGTTTTGATCTAATGTGTTTTGCTGGCTAAAGGACTTGATATTAGCCCTACCGTAAACAGGCATGAAATCTGAGATGTCTTTTGTCTCCTTGTGATTCATGCAGACCTGTAGCATTTTAAGCCCAGCAATCAGTATAGAAAATTGATTTGATCCAGATAAAAATGATGTTTTATTTGTCAGAAATGAACTGGCTGTCAAAGAGATGAGTAAAGTCAAAGGGTTAAAGGAAGTTAGCATTGAGGGAAAGTCAAAGAACAAAACACCATTGCCATTCTCACTCGTATAGGTAGAGGAGAATACATGAATACTTCCTGGCTTCTGTATCGTCACTTGATGAGGGGTGGCCGGCCTCAGAGCTGTGCAGGACTGCAGCAGTTCTCACTGTGGCTTTCATAACAGCAGCACTTGCTCTGATTTTCTGTGAGCAATTCTGAGCACAAGTGCTCCGAAACCACGCAACGTGCAATTCCACCTGACACTTGGGACAAATACTTCCCCCGTCAGCAGGAGAACTTGCATGAGTGAAGTGACAAAGATTTAGTTCAACATTCATATTCTTTAAATTAACTTTCTTCCCATGTATATAGATACATAAACACAAACCTCCTCCCTTTTCTCCAGGAAATTAGCATCTGTGTTCATTACTTTCCACATCCTTGGTTTTCAGGAAGAGCTGTCATCTAGCTGCAGTCATAGTCCTCAGCATTCAATTTCCAGCATGGTGCAGGCTCTCAGGCACTCACAACACTCCTCCTAACACATCATCACTGTCCATGATGGTAGAATCAAGGACAGCATTGCTTTCTGTAAATGCACACTTGGCAGGAGGGGAGGAGGAAGGTGGGGAGAGCAGGGGGCTCTGCTGACATTGTAGTTGTATGAAAATAAATTTGTGATTTTCATCTCTCCTAGGCCTTGATGGAAAAAATGTCTTTGTTTTTTTCTTAGGTCAGGCATGTCCTTGACTGGAATTTAAGGTTTAGAAATAAGAAAAACAGATCAGGTTTTAAGAAAACAGTTAAAAACCTTAAATGTCACCTATATTTTAAGTATCACAAAAGTGCACTCCCCTCCCAGCCCCAAGTTAATATCTCAGAGTAATTTCTATGGATTGCATCATCCCAGGATACCTGGTTGTTACTGCTCTAGTTGATATTTTACCAGCAGTCTACTGATAGTCAGCTTGCATTTCTGCTCTGCACAGTAATGAAAGCAGAGTTTGTGGGAATAAACCATGGGGCTGGACACTGATAGGAAACAGCTATTTAAACATTAAATATCTGAATAGCTCCAGACCAGGAGCTAATTTTTAACAACGTTTGTCGGTGTGGGCAGACACGAGCAAAACATTGAAGCCATTTATAATTCCAGTCTGCAGGCAGAAAAGTTGGTGATGTAAGGCCTTTATCTTCTGGTAGGAAAAAAGCCTTTCAGTTAAGGAACAACAAGCTTAAAAAATCCACAGCCACTCCTCCTGAGGAAGGGCCAAATCCCGCTCCATCCAAGGAAATTTTGAAAGGGGCTGTGAAAGTACTGCCACATTTTCAGGAAGAGCAGACTTCTAACGTGATGGCGTGTGGCACCTGAGCTTGTGTGAGGTTAAACAGTAACCACCTTTTTTCAGGCGAACCCTCCCTCCCCTCCTTCTCTTCCCTTCTACCACCACCACCAGCCTCGCCATGTGATTTTAAAGCAAACAGCAGCCCCTCAGCAAACAGCAGCTGCCACCAGGGAGGGAAAGAGCTTCGCTGCTCGCAGAGCACAACTGCCCCACCGCCAGCAAGGCTGTGCACCCTCACAGGTGGGGAGATAACGCAGCGCACAGGCACATGCCCCAGCTGCAGCCAAACCACACCACAGGCAGCAATGACACCTCTTTTCTTTCTAAGCAGTCTGATCATAAATAAGAGCAGTTGTTAAAGACAGGTGAGATGATCTCTCCTCTCCATAAAATAGGTTTGGATGGATTTCAACTCAGGTGGCAAACTCCTGGCAACAGAAGCTGTTTTCCACTGGATTTTTTTTTTATTTTTTGGGGGGTGACAGAATCAATATCAATATAATGCTGCTTACACAGATCTTTTTTCACTTAAGGGCAAAGACCTTTTTTCCCCTATGGTAGTTTTTGGTTGTGACAGAAAGCCTTAGCATGGGGAGTGGGCATCCAGGAGCACACAGCAACCCTCCAGGCAGGGTGAGAAGCAGGATGGGTGGCACTGGTGTGCCATACTGTCCGTGGTGTCGTCTGAAGCAGTTTTGCTTTCTGAAGCAAGCTGAGCAAGAGCCACCACCTCAACGGGGGAAAGGAGTGGGTAAGCAGGCAGCATCACCAAGGGCATCCTATTGACAAGTTGATTAAAGAAGCAGCAGCCTCTGGGCCTCTCCCACAGGCAGCCCATGTCCCACCCAGCCCTATCCCACCTGGAGAAACCCAGAGCTGTTACCTCCCCAAAAGCAGCAGTTCATGCCAGACTCAGCCCCCTCTTGCTCCCTCCCCTTCCTTCCCCCTTTAACACTTTTTTCTGGCCATCAGCAGTCCCAGCTCTGGGTTAGATGTTGCCCTGCAACATTCTTTCAGTAGAAGGTGGTTTCCTGCCGCAGGAAGTCACAGTTCCCCTTCAGCTTCACTGAAGTAAATCATCTCCTGTTCTTCACCTGCATTTTCAACAAAACCAGTGAGTTATAATTTGCAGGTATTTTTTCTTAACAAAATGATAGACAAAATGCTGCCCTTTCATCTGGCTGTTTTTTCTCCCATGCCATGTGAGTGGCAGAAAGAAGAATGTCCAGAAACTCATCAAAAGAGCAGAGTTTGTCTCTCCTTTTCATTGCCTGTGGTGATCTACAGCAAGATGGCAGCTGCCATGTCACTGCTCAGAGAGCAAGCCCTCTCATTTCAGGGAAATGCAGTAATGAATTGAAAAGCCGTATCCTGTCCCAAGTGTGCTATCCTTTTTTATTGTTTTTGTTGTCACATAGTCTCACATCTCAAAAGTTTGAGTTTCAGATTCAGATAATCCCTCAGAACCTTTACATGAAATTTGGCATTTAATTATCAAATTTGTACACTTTCTCCTTGTCTAGTTCAGTAAATCACTGAACCCGGGAAAGCCCGTGAAAGGCACCTGAAGGAAACTCCCAAGCCCCTGCTGCCTGGCAGTGGGACACGGCAATTTGTAAAAGTACAACAGAACAGCCCATTTTGAAGCATCAGATTTCCCCTCTGGAACTGAAGACAAGTAGGAGTCATTGGAACTAGAAAAAGTACTGCCATGCTGTGTCTGCATTAGCCTTATTATGTAGAAAAATAAAAATCTTACTATGCACAATCAAGTGCCCGAAAAATGACCAAGTCAAAATATGCCTTCTTAGACTGAAGTTGCCCTGAAAGCTTTTGGAGAGCCTCAAGGAGGAAAGCCGTTTTAAGGGCAGCATAGTTCTCTGCTCAACTGTGACTTCCCCTGCCACAAACACTGACAGGTACGTGCTGCGCGTGGTACACTTTGGTTACAGCAGCTTTGTCCTCGTAGAAAGCTGTCCTTGACTGTTTCCCACCTGTAGCCCAACTCCATCTGTAGCTGAACTCCATCTCTGCCAGGAGTAGCTAACGACATTTTGGATGTGTCCGTGTAAGGGAACGTGACATCTGGGGTGGGGAAAGAGGATGGGGAAAGTATTGCACAGCAGCACAATACTGTGGCTATTCAGTTAAAACATGTGCCAACCTCAGTGGTTTCACTGAGCTGTTTACAAAAAAGGGATATGGAGAGATAAAAATATGAATGTTATTGACACTTGCAACATGGGCATTGTATAAGAAAGGGATTTTATGAAAAAAACAAAATGTAAAACACTGTGTTCTTAAAAGTACTAAACAATGGTAATCTGTCCATAACATCAGTGCAAAGGCACTGAGCAGACCAGAGCAAGGGGAGGCCTCCACATCCATGTATGCGAACAGCTGTTAGCAGAACTGCAGGGATACTTCCTTGGGAAAACAGGAAAAAGACAGCCTGAATTGTAAGCATCCCTCCATACCATGAAAATGTTTTCATTCTCATAAGCAGAGAAGCAAAGAGGCTGCAAGTGGGAGCATCCGACCTAGGACAAGGAGAGGCTTCACAGCACCCTGTGATGAGGAGCCAGGATGAACCCCTGGAAACCTCTGCAAGATTAATGCTTGGTTCAGACAGAATACTCATCCACATTTTTTTTTTTTTTTTTTCAGTGGCACAAAGGCTGGCAGCTTCATATGGAAAAGAAATGGATTAATTTAGTGCCATCTTCAAAAATGAGCTGAAATAATCCATTTAGAACAATACCCGCATAGCACTGTTGGCAGAAAAGAGAATTACTAGTCACAGACAGAATGAATTGGAGGTGAAGGGAAGAACAGGGAAGACTTAGGATGCCAAAATACAGGGTGAGTAGAATATAGGGTTCAGACTTCCTTGATTATTGTAGACACTCTTTGGCCCTAGGGAATGTGAAGTAACATAAATTGTCTTAGCCCAAATTCATTGATGTTTAGGCAACTGCATACTCTTGCCTTGACTGTGGCACAGAACATGTATGTGTACATTTGCTGCAGTAATGATGAACAGTTAATTAAGATACAGTAACTGTATTGTAAGTCATTGGCATTAGAGTGAAAGGAAATTGGAGAGATTGAGAAGGTCAGAGAAATAAGGCTGGTGGAAAGGGAGCAGCTGGTGGATTTGGAGGAACCCCACAAGTGAGCAAATACAATGTCTCTAAGAAGGAGAAGACAGAGAAGATGGAGACTGAGGAAAGCATGTGAAGAACATCTTGTCAAATATTGCAGTCCTTCCAGAATTCATCTATCTATGTTAAGACCAAGAAAGAAGCTGTGAGGAAGACGCTAAGGCAGACCAAAAAGGCATGGAGGCTGTAGGCATGAGATGTACACAGAGGGAGAGGGAGAGGTGCTAGACAAAGACAGCAAGACACTGTTGGATTCCTGCACTGTCTCCAGACTGTTCTCAGCGCATTTTGTGAGGAAGAGCTGATGTCTTTTAGATTCAAAGCATTGGGTAAGATGCAGGCATACATGTTTGGCTTCCAAAAAAAAAAAAAAAAAAAAGGTGACTTTTGGAATAGACATCAAAGTTAGACAGAATAAAGTGTGCATTGGTTTTATGGGGACACTGAGAGAGCTAAAGCCACTTGTTCCATTTTTAGATGGCTAAAGTTTGATTTGGAAAATCTGTCTTTAGGAGATCTTATTATAGGGCCATTACATCACTGTATATACCTACAACACTGTAAACACAGCCTTGGGGCAGCTCACATGAGGTTTTCAGCTCTGGCATGCAGTGTTTCAGTTCATATGCTTATTTGGAGTGCCCTTCTCCCCATCTGTCCACAGCTCTGAAAAGCTCAAATTAAACATTATCATGAGTCTGGCACAAAACAGATGATGGTTTTAGCAGGTTAGCTTACATGGGTTCACAAGATTAGGAGGACATGAAGCAAAGTTCTCCAAGCTTACTGCAACTGCCCTACTCTGAAATGCTGCAGGCTCCCAGGTGCTGGGCTGCCAGCCCTCCCATTGCTGCTCCTCGCGCCAACCACCCTTCCCACAGCTGGAGCAGCAAGCTTTGTGGCTGAGCACGCTAGGAAGGCAAGAGGGAAAAGGGCCTACTGCCTGTGCAGCGGTCAATGAAAAGCAGTGTAACGAGATTACATTATTCCCCAAATATGTGACATAATCACATCACCATGTATCCCACCATAAGAATTTCACCCAGTTCTTACAGGTGTTAATGTTGCCAACCCTGGATGTCTGCTTACGGTTGCTGTGCTAAGCACCCAAGGAAGGATTTGTAATAGGACAGCGGTATTCACCCACCAGAAGTGGGAAAGGGACTTTCTAGCTTTTAAACCGTAGTTATTGCTTCACCCTTGTTTACCCTATTCTTTCTTGTCAGTTTGAATAGGAATTTAAAAGCAGAACTGAATTTTTTTTTTGTATAAACATTTGTGGTAAGCACTGAGCCACAACAGTGTCGCAACCAAAACACAGTTGCTCAACGGCACCTGTTAGTGCAATTACTTTGACATAAAATGTGTTCTTTACTGTTGTCTACAGGGAAAACCAGCAGCAGCCTGTTACCCTGCAGCTCCAGCTGGCAACAAGATTTGTTACCTTGATCTTGCATAATATTGCAGATGAAAATAACAGAATTCCAGTGATCAAACTTGTTTTTCACTTATTACCAAGTGCAAACTATACCCCACAATCAGATAACCTTGAGAAACAAGACTAAACCAAGCTGCTTATTTACAGATAAATATTTGGGGGGACCTAAATTTATATGCATCAGGGAAAGCGTACCTGAGGGTATATTTTTCCTTCAATTTTTTCAAAAGCTGAATTAGTGCTAGAGAGAAGGCAGAGTTTTAACAGCAGCCATTTATTTCCTTGTATGTTCTCACAAACCCTTCCACAGTCCTAAGTGGAGGCCACTCCAAAATGGTGTCTAAAGGCAAAAGAGCAACTATATAATTAGGATCAGATTAGATGTTCTGCCAAGTTTCACCTAAAATTACTGTCATTGTAGAGTGCACTGTGCAGATGTTACCCGTATATTTGGGGTTAAGGATTTTTTATGGCTGTTTGTAAAAAGTCTGTAAAAGATAGCTCAAGGCAAGAACAAGCCCAGGAGGTTCTAGTTCACTACAATGGGGCAAGGAAAATATATTCATGTTCGTGAAGTTAAAAAAGTGAAACTAGCTTAGTGAGTGGGGAAGCTCAAAGAGACATATCTTCTTAACAGGTCTACAGGGGTCCTGTTCCAGAGGTCCTCTGGAGAACCACATGAATTTGAGACTTTTCCTGACAGTGAGCTCTTGGAGCAGATTTTATACATCTATGTGCAAGAAAAAATACAGGGAAACACAATGACAGTCATGGGCTGTCCAAGGACTTCTGGAGGGCTTGGAACTGGCACAGGACCCTACCTTCTATGCGAACTGTAGTACAAGTATCACAGTTTGGCTCTGCATGGGTCTACATGATTTTGACACCATTACAGTGATATATAATGCCTTATAGTCTATAGAGCCATGCTAAAGCTAACTTCGGTGGAATAAAAAGGCAGAAAAAAATTGGGAAGCAAGCAGATGGAGGGATAAAAATTTTTATCTATCTGTGAAATGAAAGAGCATGAGAGAGATGGTAAAGTTATCATGAAAAGTCTTCATTATCAAGATATGACTTCAGGCTGATGGTCCAAACACTGAGAGTCAATACCCAGAATAAGCATGGGTTGAGAGCTCCTGTCACAGAAAATGCTGAATGACCCACAAGATAAGGTCTTATTGTATGAATTATAATGGAGTGAGGTCTGCAGACAAAGGGCTCATCCCATCATTTCATGGAAGTACTCGGAGCTGGTAAAATTTATTTTGCACCCAACGGTGCCAAGGAAAACAGAATGAAAGGGGAGCCCTGTAACAGACATAATCATAGAATCATAGAATCATAGAATATCCTGAGTTGGAAGGGACCCATAAGGATCATCGAGTCCAACTCCTGGCACTGCACAGGTCTACCCAAAATTTTAGACCATGTGACTAAGTGCACAGTCCAAATGTCTCTTAAATTCAGACAGGCTTGGTGCAGTGACTACTTCACTGGGGAGCCTGTTCCAGTGTGCAACCACCCTCTCAGTGAAGAACCTCTTCCTGATGTCCAACCTAAACCTCCCCTGCCTCAGCTTGACACCATTGCCGTGGGTTCTATCACTGATGATTAAGGAGAATAGGTCGGTGCCTGGCCCTCCACTCCCCCTCGCAAGGAAGTTGTAGACTGCGATGAGGTCTCCCCTCAGCCTCCTCTTCTCCAGGCTGAACAGGCCAAGTGACCTCAGCCGCTCTTCATACATCTTCCCCTCTAGGCCCTTCACCATCTTCGTCGCCCTCCTCTGGAC
>VXAA01000920.1:389906-408106 GCA_013399115.1 Anseranas semipalmata
TGTTCACCCATCATATTATGTTTTTGTCTAGCTGTATGCTGGACATTTTGTCCAGCAGGATCCTATGGGAAACTGTATCAAAAGCTTTGCTGAAGTCCAAAAAGATCACATCAGCTGGTTTCCCTTGATCGACTAGATGGGTGATCTTATCATAAAAGGAAATTAAATTTGTTAAGCAGGACCTACCCCTCATGAACCCATGTTGGCTATAATAATGGCTCCCATGTTGGCTCCCATAAAGGAGACTCAAGAAGAAATGGAGCTTGAGAAACCTGGACCTACTAATCTATGTTTAACATCTATTCAAAGCAGTGAGTAGCAGACTGGGAAAGTTTGTCATTCATTTTTCTATTTTTATATATTCATTTTATCTTTAAAATTGGAAAAGAAAGAATCTCAAAAAAAAAAAAAAAAAAAAAGAGAGCAAAAAGCCCACAAAAGGACACCTGAGGGAAAAGGGTTGTTCTTTATAACTTGCAAAGCTAACATTGTATAACAACAGAAGGAATAAATGTCAAAAAAAAACATTGTGTACAGTGCTAGCGAAAGGGCATTACTCATAGCCTGATATAAACAACTAACAACTCCCATCTGGCAACAAAACTCTTTGCAAAGGGAAATACACTAAAACTCCTGCCGTTGATAACTGAGGCCTGTTATGGGAAATGCCTGCAGGATCCAACTGTGATTGCAGCAGAGGGAGGGGAAATGACATGTTCGTGTCCAAAATAGCTTGGAGTCCAACAACATTTGAGACATTTCAAAATAGCACACATTCAGAAATGAAAAGCAAGTAAAAGTGGATAGTGGATACAGTGCAGTTCAGGCAGCTGAGCTCTGAGATGGCTCCCTGCCCCTGACTTTTTCATGTCTGAGCATCTGTGTTACCAACAGCCCTAACACTCCTGCTTCAGTGCAGGGAGGAGCAGAGCAAGGTGGCAGTGGTTCAAATGGAAAAATACAGGTGAAAATCTATGGGAAAAGAAAAAGAGAAATTAAAAATGAGGAATTTTAGTTAATTCCCGAGAAAAAATTCTCATTCATATAGAGCTTGAGCCAGAGCCCACTGAAGCCAAAAAGAGCCTTGCTGTGAGATTCAGTGGGCTTTGGCTCATATCCATAGGCTAAACGCTTTCTCTGGCAAGTCTACAGAGTGATTCAGCCCCAAACTGCTCAGCACAGCCAAATTCAAAAGCCCTATTCATATTCTAAAAAAGGCAACTGGACATCATTCCATGGTCCCAGTTGCATAATTGTCTTCAAACAGGTGGCAGCAACAACATCCGTCACCAGCCAGAAAACCAAAGAGAAAGTCATGAGCCTGTGCTAGAGCAAGATTTTACATCTAATATTCATATCATGGAACTAATTTAACATTTTCCATTGAGATTACTCTCTTTAAAAGCACTGGTCAGGCTTTCATTTTTTTTCTTTCTCCTTTGTTTTCCCCTGATTTCACTGCAGAACTAATTCATCTCACAGGAAATCATGTAAGTATGTGGAACTGATACACAAACAGTAGTAGGCATGGTAAGATACTTGAGGGGCTTTCCATTACTACAAGAAGAACGATAGCTAGAAATTACATATTTTTGGACAAAGCTAAGAGGAAATTGGAGAAGAGTATGTCTCACAGAACAGGAATTTCTGGTGGGCAGAAAGCAGTTATTTTTACATATTCTCCAGGAAGGATGCAAATGAATAGGTGTAAAGATACATTATTGGGCCCATCTTTTGTAAATAGAGCTTTTTCAAAAGATGATAGTTTCCAACCTTTATAAGACTAATACCCTAAATACCAAATTACACCAAAACAAGTATACACACTATGGGGAATAATGCACTGAGAATGGAAGGAAGCAGCCAGTCAGTCACCCAATCCTCTGTCAGGGTCTTCCAGTATGGGCAAGAGAAGGCTGGATTATATGTAAACCACATCAACCTATGGTATACAGAGGCTAAAATGCACAGAATATACCTCACAATTTGCAATTCCCAAGCAGAAGATGCTTCAGTGGCTATTTAGCTTTGTAGCTGGACCAAGTATTTGTGGTAAATATGTTTCTGTCTCCCCACAACCCTCAGGAAATTTAAGGGGAAAAATACTTCATGTTCACCTATATGATGGGGGAGAGACTAAAATGTAATATGAAAAAATTAAATAATTACAATTGACATTTCCATTTTGACATTTTTAAAATTGAAAGGCTTGTTTGGGAGAGATAAAATGTTTATTCATTTTTTTTTTTCTAAATGAATTTTTTACTTTTTCTTTCAAAATAGCATTATTTTGCTTTAAAATAGTCCAGCTGACAAGGAAAAAGAAGTTGAAGATCTCTCAATTTAAACAAAATGTTTTTAATTTAGCTTAAAATTTGAATAGTTTTTCTTCCACTTGACTCAGACTCTTTGCTCCTCATACTCCCCTCTAGCTTTTCAGGTTTGGGCCAATGAACAAAAACATCTACTGTTCACCCATGTTGTTTGAACAATGCCAAATGGTGTATCTGCAGTGCAGTGATGTTCCAAGAGAACGGGCAATATCTTGACAGGGGAAGGAGAGATCCTTAGGAGAACAACACTACTTAATTCTGTGTTGCTTTGTGCTTGTTGTAAACTCTTCATGCAGGATCAATGCCTAAAACACACCTTCACTCTCTTAAGACAATATTCTTTACCCATTTCCTATTCCTGTAAATAGCTGAAGGACAATACGCCATCAGCACCTATGGGTTTACAACATGAGTAAATATTGGATGGTGTTACTACACAAAGTTGTCCTAGAAACCCCTGGATAAGAGAAAGCAAAGAATAAAATTAACTTTCCAAAGAATTAAAAGGTCAAGTTTTCATCATTGGTGGAGAAATCCTTGTTATGCTTTAAATCATCAACAAATTGCCAGAGACTTCAGTTGAAACGGGAATTAAAATATGCACCAGCCTCCCTATGGACAAGTTATTTCCTTTTGTCTTGAACTTAATGTAGGGTGGGTTTTTTTTAGTTACCTTTTTTTTTCTTTCCTGGGCAAGGACACAAGAAGGAAATCTCCATTCTGTGGTAATAGGTACATGTAGGAACTTGTTGAGGGAGAAACAATGAAGTGCATTCCTATTTGCATTTCTGAACTGCAATTTCACTGTTCACATGACTCTAGTACTAAAACATAGAAAGGATCCTGTAAGTATGCCCATTTACACTTTTTGTTATTTGCCACTGAGAAAAGCATCTTGAAGAACTTGCAAGATGTTAGATGAAAAAGCCAAAATTCAGTGTGTGATAAAGATTCACAATTAATAGAGTTTGTTACAACCCCTTCCAAAGGAGGAGGAAAAGGAATTTAAAAAGATTCCAGGTAGGGAGGGGAGTATGTCACACAGCTATGCTCCAAATATCCCCCCCTCAAGCTCTGCTTCAGCTTGGTAGAAATAAAAAAATGGGTAGATCTGAAAATTGCTTCTTTTTCCCATCTCCCTTCCCTGTCTCTGGCTGGGAAGAGAACAGGCTAGCAGGAAAAAAAAAAAAAAAACTCCCCTGGTGAACGGTAACCATGTTTAATAGTCTTGATTATTATGAAATATATACAACTGAATCAACATACTTTGATCTCTTACTATCACTCTTCTATCATTGTATCTCCCATAAATCATTCAGCTTTCCTCTCAAAATTCATCCTGTTACACTATGAATACACTCATTTGTGGTCTGATGCGGACTTCTGACCTTGTCTCTGAGATTCTACCAACCTGACAGAAAGCGCATCAGCCTTGCCCAGGAAGAAGGACAATGGCAGGTTGTGCAGGTTTGCTTTCCCAGGCAATTCTATACATACAAGAAATTTATAACTGAGAAGTTTAAACATGTTGTAAGAATATAAACATGCTGCTATAGTACACAGTAATATGTTCTAACAGGAACACTTGCAGAAACTTTGGCAAACAATCAAACAGCATTAAAAAAGCCATCTTTCTTCACCCCACATTGTAATGTTTTCAGTTTCTTATTGTCAAATTAAATGAATACATGAAATAACAAGAGTTGAAGGGAAAAGGTGTACTGCAGAGCCTCTCCAGTCACGAGCTAGATTTGTAGATAACTAATTTTGATCAGCCATAAGGTTTATTGTGCCATACCTCTACTGTATTCTATTCACACATAGCTGAGGTGCATTAAAACAATTCTAAAGTTGCAGAGTCAGCATTCAAAAAGATTAAAATGCTGGAATTAAAGCTACCTGGACAACTTCAATCCAGCCCGCTTATGTGAATACACCAAGATACAGACTTATTTATATAACCACACATTTCTTCACCACCCTCTCCCACCCTGCCTGCTATTCAGTGCACACAGCAGACTCAACAAGAAGCTATGTCACATTTATTTTATACTTTCCTTGTGAGGGTTGATTACACTAAAGAAGAATGCGCACATACTCTGGCAGTGAGTTTCATAGATGTTTGCTGCCAGTGAGGAAGCTGGCATTTCGTTCCAGGCCATAGATAGGCATACACGTAGGAGAAGACCATAGGCTCTTGCCCTGACCTACCTGCCCTGACCAAAGTGTCCTGCTCCTCTCTGTCTCTTCCCTATGCCTACTACTTTTTTTCTCCCAGTCTCATCCTTCCCACTCCAGCTTTATCCAAGGCCTAAACAGTCCCTCCTATTGTATTCACAGTTGCAATCCTCCCCACATTTTTCATTCAAATACCCT
Organism: Anseranas semipalmata; assembly: GCA_013399115.1. Classification (NCBI taxonomy): domain Eukaryota; kingdom Metazoa; phylum Chordata; class Aves; order Anseriformes; family Anseranatidae; genus Anseranas; species Anseranas semipalmata. The sequence goes on from VXAA01000920.1 coordinate 394,616, forward strand.
TCATTACCAACCAAATTTTCCCTATGAATTTCCCAGGTCTCCCCACAGCCTCTCTTCTTGTCTCACTCTCCCAGCCCCTGATGTTTCTACTTTCTTTCCACCACCAAGCATTTCCATCTTATCTTTCATGATCCTCATCTTACTAAGTAACTCCCAACAACCACCAGGCTTGAACCTTAGCTCTTGATCATACCTCATACAAAATTAACTCCTCTTCCAGACCACCTGAGCAACCACAAGCTGTTTCCTTACCTTCCACAAGGGCTCCTGGCGCCTGGGTAGCACCCTTCAGCTGGGAAAAGCAGCATCAGAGAAAGTCCTGATTTGAGCCAGGCACCCTGGAGATAGCATACATCTGCTAACAACAGACTACTTTTTCTTATTTTTCTCTTTTTCTTCCTTTTCTATCTTTTTTTTCTTCCTTTTCTTCTTCCCCCCCCCCCCTCCTTTTGCTTTGCCTCTTTTCACCATTTTCTGACAAACTGTAAGAAGTCTCATCAGAGCACACACTAAGAGATTTTTCAAAATGTTCACATTGGACAACACCAGCCAATTTATCCAAAGGAAAAGAAGGCAAAAAGATAATTCCTTAGAAGAGGAAAAAGCATGTCATGTTTCAGGATGTCATTTCAGAGCTATAGAGGTGCAAGGCTTCCCCAAGGAATTAATTGAGGGATTGAGGGTTTTTTGCTTTTTACAAAGAAAAACATCTTTTCTCTTAAAAAATGGTTTTGAAAGTGGCTTAACTATTTTGTCTTTAAAGTTTTTTTTTCCAGAAATATTCCATCCAAGGCAGATAGCCATTATGGAAAATTTCATACAGACATATTTCCTAAGAAAGATTTTTTAGGTCTACAAAATCTGAGATATTCCATCCAAATGATCATCCTGCTTCCACTCCACCTCCAAAAAGATGGTTTGGTTTCTTAATCAAAACAGGTTTCATTTTTTTCCTCAGATGAGTTTGTTTTCTGTGTTTTGTCACAACTGGGTAAGTTTTTGGGTTTTTTTGTTTTGTTTGTTTTTGTTTTGTTTTGTTTTGTTTTGTTTTGTTTTCCTTTTGAAAGCTCAGTTACTGGAAAATGGAAATTTGGCTCACTGTAAAGCACTTGAGATAACTCAAATAAAATCATGTGTACCCATCACACTTCTTATACTCAGGAGTATCAGCTAACTCTGAGAGAGATGCAATTCAGGAACCCCTCCAGCAATCTACACACAATGGTTTGGAAACATTCCCTGATTTTTTTGCAGCAGTTTAGTTTGGCTGACATACACTTTGGAAAAAAAAAAAAAAAAAAAAAAAAAAAAAAAAAAAAAAAAAAAAAGCACATCTTGTTCCTGCAAAGAATGACCTACATGTTTAATTTTATCATTTGAATTGCCAGTAAGATTAAATATGTGTACAAATCTCTGAAAAGTTGAGGCCTAAACCACCTTCTGATGGAAGTACAGGAGAATATTTGTGATCTCTGATGACATCTTTTTCTCTCCAGATACTACAAAGGCTAAGTGGAGCCTGCAGTGTCCTACAGATTAATTATCAACTACACACTCCATTTTTTCATTTTCTTTCTCCTTTCTTCCTTCTTCTAGCTGACAGCTGGTAGCTTTACTTTTTTTCTCATTTTAAAAGTGCCTGCATCTCAAAGAATGTTGCTTGGATTTTCTTGCAGCAAAGAGTCTTCCAGTCAAGCACATTTCTTCTGGAAGTAAGTCCAGAGATTCACAGAAACTCACTTTATCAGAGTGAATCAGAGCAATGGAAATACCCTTGAGGAGTTCTCCTAGAAAGGGCTAGGCTGCTCAGGAGCACTTACAGCTCAAAAGCAATTACCCGATATTTCCAGGAGAAACTCTGACCTGGTTGCCCAAAGGTACACTACCACACTGAGAGAAGATGTTTAGGCTGATTTTAAAATAAAAATAAAAAATCCCATGAAACATATCCTGATTTTGTCTCTCTCTCTCTCTCTTTATTGAGTTTAGTAATTATGTTTTTCTGTTTTTCTTTGGAAATTAATTACCTAAGTGTATTGTTTTTGAAGATTAGTAAATGCTTTGTGGTCTCCAGCAGATAAGACACTGTAATACAGTTACTCATAGATTTGCTGGTGTAAGCAGGCTAAATTTCCACAGAGGCTGCACTGGTAGAAACATGTTGAAGTCAGTCCTACAGTAGATGTTGAATTTTGCTCCTGAGAGAGAGAAAATATCATATGCCATGCACATCTGACACTGGCTGGGAGAGAAAACTCATATTGAACTTAGAGAATAGGGTCTGATCCACTAAAGCAAATACAAGCACATCTTAAGAAACTAAATTTATTTAAGGTATATGTATGTAAAATAAACAAACAAACTAAAGAAGAATTAGTGTCAAAAGCATTTCAAGGGTCAAACAACTCACTATGCTTACAAACCATTTATTAATATAAACATCTTCGTAGGTTTGAATAAACACTGCAGTACTGGAACCTGCAGTGGAATGAAAGAGTTTGCAATGAACTCAGGCTGCAGTCCAGGTAGTGGAGAAAGTTTCACTAAGGGAAACTATAGAGACTTTTGCCACATCAGCTGGTAAAAAGAGTGGGACACACCCTGTGTGTTGTTTCAGCAACCCCCAATGTCAAAAGAATCACCACATTGATAGAGCTAATGATGAAAGATTGAGAGGACTGATTAAAACTGAAATGGCCAAAGACTAGCAAAGGACAAGCAATGGACACAAACCCAGAAAACCTTTCAGCCTGAAGGTTAGGAAGAGTCAGGAGAATGATGAATGCTAGCGTGCCTTTGAAAAATATGAGGCAAATACTTAACACAGAACTGCACAGAAATTAAGTTAAAAGAGCCAGTACAAAACTGAGAGAATAACATAAGTGTTCAGCCTAAAAAGAAGGAGCAATGTGAATGCACTACGGGTACCTGAAACATGAAGTAGTGACAGAAATTGTGACCTTGTTTAGCATATCAGGAGTGGGATCACTCAGGAGATGAGCACACCTCAATCATGATAGGCATACATTGTCTGTTATAAAACATATCTTAATTAGAAAAATACAATTCAATAACCAGGGTCTTACTAGGTGATATATAACCATTCAGCACAGCATACAAAAAAAATGGTTAACAAGAAAAACTGTTTATCTTGTTTATCAGCCCCAGCACACATTAAGTAAACACACAGGCTTTGGGCATGGGCAAATTCAGCACTAGCTAGCATATAACACTGTTATCATTCTTTGCCAAGAACTACATTTTCAAAACAACCCACTTATTGTGCATCAGGTAATTTGGGATCCCAAATATTAGGCACTTAAGCATTTATCATCAGCGGTGTTCTGCACTTAACTCTCTCCATTGAAGTTCCTGTTCTGAACATCCTGTCCAAATCCCAAAATACTGAAATGCTTGCAGAGCCAGTTGGCTTTAGCTGTCACTGTGGCCATTCAGCTTCTTGCTCAGCCAAGGTCTTGGAGCCTTGAGTTTGAGAAATTGAAACATAGTAACCTAAAATTGGTAAAAGAACTGAAATTTGACATGAATAATAGGTCTTCTGGGAGGTTAGCTTAATCTATGGCAAATCCCACCCCTTTTCTCTCCTCCCCATCTACCCCTGAGCCCAAAAGAAAAACAAAACACATTTTTGGAAAGTATTAGTAGAAAGAAGGTCCCACATCAGAGATTATTATAAGTAAATTGTAGGAGAACTGGCTCCCCATTAAGGATATGGCATCGACCAAGCAATCAGCAGTAAAATGCAAACAGGCGGAAAGCTCAATAACTGATAAATTAAAGAACTCTGTAAATGACCCAAATCAAGACAAGCCACTTTATTAGCAGATCTAAGGAGGACTAAACTACATTTGTTAGATAAAACTCAAAGAATCATAGAGCTAAGAACCACAACACCTTGGAAAGATTTATGCTCAGGAAATACTGGATACATGCATATAGTCCCAGTGAGCTCCTGGTGTTGCAGGGCTGAGACCTAAATTTGGATTTGAATTTCACACTTGAGCTCTTGCAAAAATAAATTGAGACATATTGGCAGAAAGACTGGCTAGTTTCATATGTCCTGATTCTTAAGCTCATTCTGTCCTTACAGCAGTTACATCAAGACACACAAAAATACCTGCCTGAGGTGACAGTTGAAGAATTAAAATATTTTTTTCTGAACTGTGGAAGAAAAAGTCTATTGCAATTCACTTGACGTTTTGGGAGAGCAGTACCTGGATGGTTAATACTTTGCCTGACCCACTGCAAAGAACTAATAAAAGTAAAAACTGTGCAGCTGCCCCTGCTAATCTGAGAACAAATCACAAAGGAAGGCATAAACAAAAGGCAGGTGAGTTCTCAACTGAACAATTAGGAGGAGGAACAAACTGAACAAACAGGGAAAAAAAAAGAAAGGTAGAGCAGTCCACCCAGCCTCTTCAACAGAATTTAATCAGAACAACAGTTTATAAAGTAGCAGCAAATCTACTGAAACAAAGTTTCAAATAGCAAACACCAATAAAAGTACAATATAAATAATAGCCTTAAGGCCAAAGTCGAGAGATCAGCGGAGCAATCAAAAGGAGCCAGAAACAAACAATTGCAAGTCTGTGAAGCAGTCTGTCAAGCAAACAGCTCTTGAAACCAGATTTAGAAAACAAGCTCTGTGGAAGGAATGGTCTAAGACTGACTGATAGAGCCAATATAACCACTGAGGCTGGGATTTCTTAGTGAATGTCAATCTCATGAAACAAAAAGACTTTTCCTAAAAAGCAACTACACTTGATAAGGGACCATAAGGAACAGATCAGAAGTTTACTGCCATACTCTCTGTATTAAATACAGCTATTCCCACTTGTCACTGAAGATTTTGGTGATGTTTACTCATGCTTGCTCTTAGAAAATATATTAGAACTGCACTGTAGGATACAGCATGCATTAGCCTAAGAGATGGTAATCAACGTGCCTTTGGCATACAGTCAGTGAAAATACACACTGATATTCAGCAGCCTTGCCTTAAGTCTGCATTGGGGTACTTATCTGAGACAAGGTATGCAAAATGTCCCTTCTTTTAGTCTTCTGTTCCTGAATTGATGAGATTTGGAGGCTACCATAGCTCTCAGGCAATTGTGGACTCCTGCTCTGGTATAAAGACTTCACAATGTCCAGTTAGTCAGAACGTGACTCTGCCCTGGCCTGCAAGATCGTAACATCCAGGACAGCAACATTTTGGAATAAGCCAGCCCTTGGGACCAGGCAGTTGGCAAGTTGTTATTTCATAATTGTGCATGAATATTCCAGAACTTAACTGTCAAAAATAATCATTTCCTGCAGAATAATAAGAGCCAGAGCTGGTCTCTGTTTCCCCAAAATACTTATTCTGGCAGGTTCAGCTTTCACCACTCAGCCTTTTTGTGATGAGGCCTCGTTTCCAGCCTGGCACTGCACCTTTCCCACTGAGGCAGGCTGTGGTCTCCTGTGGCAGCGGGCAGTCCCAGGCCTCCAAACTCTGTGCACCTCCTGAACTTTCTGGTGATGGACGGTGGCACTGAGGGCAGGAGAACTAACAACATGCATGTCGATCTGTGTGTGTCTAATCACGTATTTGCAAGATTGGGCCTCATTATAATATTATTAACACAGGATCATTTAATGGAGGGACGAGAAACTTTTCATTGTGTTTGAGGAATAAATCTCTGACTGTTTCAAGGCTCCTGAACAAGCAGGGTTTTCATATTTATCTGTGCCCGCTGTCTATTTTGGATCTTTGTCATTTACCCTGCCCCACATTTAGGCCTGAAGCAGCTGAGAGAAAAGTCTGGCTGTTTATTTTTTTATTGCCCATGGAGCTGAGCCATGAGCTGGTCCCCCCCCAGAAGGGAACGGCCCATGATGGCATGACTGACAGACTACAGTAAAAAAATACAGCTCACTTTAATGCATACCCGAGAGCAGTGTCTCTTCAAGTAGTGTGACCTTGTGGCTTCGTTTAACATTTCTAGGACAGAGTCTGAAGGTTAATGTGTTAAGACAGTAAAACTTTCCCTTTGCCTTGGGCATATCACTTCTATTCAGCCAGGCAAATAATACCCCACCTACAGCAGCCTGCCCAGCAGCCCAAAGCTGCACAGCAACAAGACTCCATTTCTTTCCTGGCTCCTTGTCTCCTTGAGACTGACATTGCCTGGGCGCTGAATAGCCTGGTGGGAAGAGTTCAATGCAGGGTTTGCACTTTCCCAGCCATTAGCCAGCTGCCACCGCATTTCATTATCTTAGGGGGGGCTTTTGTACATCAAAGGGACTTGCAAACAGTGTGATGAAGTGGAAGTAACTGAACTCTGTCCACGTTGCAAGTTGCAGTATTATTTATTGTTGTTATTTTTTGCACCCATACCGTGCCATCTGGCCCGCTGACTGTAAAGGCCAGTGATGGAAAAAAGACTCAACACACCCCTCTTGGTTTCTTGGAGTGAATCCTGCAACACAGCCGGGCCGCGGAGCAACTGCCTGTTGTTATCAGGCCTCGCCATTGTTTTGCACAGGGAGCCCTCTAAAAAGCAAGGGGGGGGGCAGGGGGAACAAAGGTAGTGCACAGGATCTCGTGTGAAAACAAAGTAAGCAGACCATGAAAAGCAGCGCTGAGATGGTTTTTTCTTTGCTTTCTTTCCAACATAACCAAGAAAGAAAGAGTTGAAAAAGGTTTTCTTTCAGTCTTCTAAAGGAGCAGCCTGTGAGCAAGCCAAGGTATTGGGGTTTGCATCAGACTGCCTCAGATCGGTGTTCAGCTGGTCTAACTTACTTCATCTTTTGTTTTATTACAGCTTTCTTTTAATGACAAAAGCCCATATGGTTAGTAATTCATTCTGCTTCTCCAGAGTTTGAAACCTGCTTTCCATTACCATATATCTCTAATTGATACATTCATAAAATCTTGAGAATTACATTAAAAGGTGAAATAAGAGTGAGATCTCTCACAGACTGCTTCAACAGGGTTGTCAGTGCATGTATGATTAAAGTTACACTCTGGTGTGATGGATCAGAGTTACAGACCACTACACTACAGCACTACACTGCACTGGTGTACGCTAGTGTACACTACAGCATATTTCTACCTTTCTACCCCTGCTGTGTCTGCCTGCCACCAAAACACCCTGTTACCAGGAAATTAAAGTCACTGAGAAATGCTCATACTTCCATACACACATTTTATGACATAGTTATTTTGGCTAATGATTTATTTTATTATCATGTAGCCATTAACTCGAGGCTTTAAAAACATTGTAATTTGACTGCGAATAAGACAGGGCAATTGACTGCAATGTCGAGGTACTCTGGCTTGAAAAATGCCCCAGAGGTGCAGATCATCACTTGCAGACTATTAGTTCTTTTTTCTACAAAACCACAAAAGCGTTTTGCATTTTTTGATCACTTACTATGAAAAGAAACATGTTATGGTGGATAGTGATGTGTAAGGCCCTAATTCTGTGAACCAGGTCTCTTAAGTAAAGTTTCTGCTCATACAGACTACAAGGTTGCATGTGCATGAAAACCAGTCTACAGTATTAGGGTTAAATTTTGCAGCCCTTTAGCAGGCTTGATTAACTTCATTTGAGGTTGGCATGTATAGGGCTGAGACAGCACAAGATCCTTAACTCAGTCCTGAAATCTTCTGCTCTGTGCCCACTGCAGCTACCTGTAGCTGTGAAATCTCTTCCTGTGAGCTAACAATGAGATTGCTATCTGAGACTGGCTTGGAAATAGTAGCCAGAAAAGTCAAGCTACTGGCAGCCAACATCAAAAAAACAAAAATTCCTGACCTTGACTGTTCTCAATACACAAGCTTTTTTCCTGCTGTGTTTGGATGAACAAACAAATGAGAGCCAGCAAATGATATAGCAGACACTTTCTTCTGAAAAGATCAAGCAAATTTGTTTTATTTTTATATACAATCTGCCGCCCAAGTACAAAGACAGGAAGCAATATTGGGAAATTCTTAAAAATATGATTTATGCTGGATAGAGTCTTTTCCTTCAATTTTCTGTCACTTGGAACAAATAGTGAGCCAAGAATTTCCTGAACTTTTGCAGTTTGCTTGGAAAATGTGTTCCCCCTTCCTTGATACTGCATTGTGAAGAAAACATTTATTTCTAGCAGCAGGTTTTATGTTTCACTTAAAATAAAACCACATCTTATATGCTGTCCTCTGCCTCTACTCCTGCTATCCTGGACTTCTTTGTAATGGGCCTGAACAGGTGCTGGTACACAGCTCCATTTTCAAGCTGCACACAGATAATCTTCCTCATTTTAGAGCATGGCAGGAAGCCCTTCTTGGGTAACCAACCCAGTGTCATGCAAATGGAGAGAAGAGTCCCAGACAGAGAAGGTATTTGCTCATTTTTAGAAATATGAGCAAACTAGCTTACCCAGTAAGCCTCCACCAAAGAGATTTGTGAAGTGTCCCAGATGAGCTCCCTGGATAAAATCCCTCTCAGAAAGGGGGAGGCACAGCCACGCAGCCCAGAGTTGCAGGATGCAGGGCACCGAGCATCCCGCAGAGCAGAGAGAGGAGAGTGCTCAGCCTTGGCACTGCACTTGTCTGTGGGGAGAGGCCGATTTCATCCTCTGACAAACTGGATTAGGGAAAAGTCAGTGAGTTAGACTTCCAGCTCGGCTACTCACCTGGTGCAGGCAGTTTGGGCTCTCCTAGTCCCGCTGGAGCAGGGAGGCAGCTGAGGCACTCTCCGCCCGCCAGTGGGCTCTCCCCAGGTAGCGATGCTGCCAGCCCCTTGCTGCGAGCAGACGCACACTGAGGGCCAGACTGCAGCTTGCCCAAAGGCAGCTACCCCAGAGAGCACGGTCCCCTCCAGCCCCCACCTCCCCCTGCTGCCCTGTACAGCTGTCATATGGAGGCTTGTCTCTGCCAGTGGGTTTGGAACAGTCTGAAATGCTGTGGGAGCACAGCCCTGGCAGGGGAGAGGAGAATGGAGGCTGAATCCAGTGGTTCTTTGCTGGAAATAGGGAAGAACTAGAGAGAGAAAACACAAGCAGCACAGCAATCGGAGCTACATGCAGCTCTTCCCTCCCAGGATAAAGGGGAAAGGGGCAAGACGCAATGGCACTCGGAATTGCCCATCACACCATGCAGCAGCCCTGGCTGAGAGCTGGGCCAGGAGGTCCTAAATCTGATGATCGGGGGAAAAGAGAGTTGAAACCGTGTATCCCATTCACCAAAACAACAATAAAAGTAGGCTGACGTGAAGATATGTTTCCTCTGCATCAGAATATCATTAAATATCATGAAAGCAAAGACTGAAAATAATAATAGTCCTCACTTTGTTTTGGATGTGGTAAACTAGAAGCATTTTTCTTTAGCTTTGTGTTTCACGAAAGGTCACTGTGAGTTATGAATCTCTCATCTAAACTTCTCAGCTATTTCCATGCAGTGTCATTGTCTGGACAACCTTCCTAACGCATCAACAGCTAATGAGCAATGACAATAAGTTATGAGGCACAATTCAAGGAAACAAAAACAAAAATGGAAGGATGTGAATTCTATGGAGCATACAAAGAGAAATGGGTGGGATGCTCGTTTCCTCAAATTGTGTATCAGCTTCATAAGTTAGCTACAAATTATCCCCCACTAAAGGATTAGGGTATCATCTTACAACCCACCTTTGTGTTCTTTTTCCAGTGATCCATTGTGGAATGAGGTCTTTGCCGCTTCTATTTGAAGAACTGCAATTTTTTACACGTACGAAACATAACGTACAGTTGTTGAAAAGATTCAGCGCTGGTCTGCAGCACAGAAAATCGACAGATGACTTCAGAATATCTGAAAGAAGGAAATCACAATGCAGAATTACACTAATTTGTGCTCAAATGATAATGCTTAGACTATCTTTAGCAAAACAACAAATTAAGGATGAATTACATCTTGAAAACAAAATAGAGATTTTTGATACAAAATTTTAGACCAGCTTTCTGTAGGAGTGTCTTCATTCCTGAATGAGATATTTTTATATGAATTTTGAAATTTTCTAGTTTTAGTTTCCTTGTTACTTCATTGTCCTTTTTTTTTCCTTAAAAACAAAACAAAACAAAAAAAAATAAACACCACCTTTTCTCTCTCATTTCTTATAACTTTACTTAAGAAATGCATTTTTTCATCCAGATGTTTAGTTTCTACATTGAGTTATCATTTATGTCTTCTGCTCTCAATGAGACACATACAATAGCTAAAAATGCTGTTGCACCTATACACTGTATGCTGTACACAGCATGCCAAAAATGTGTTTGTTTTTAATGATTACAGTTTTCAGTCATTAGGCTGACAGGACTTTATTTTTTTCACTTTATTTAGGAAATAAGGAAAATCCTGAATCCATTTTAAGAAAATAATTTCTCCTCTGGTATCAAAATATTTGAAACATTAGTAAGATGCAGGTTTTCCAGGGCACAATGAGTTATTCCATGTAAATATATCATTTTGCAGACCCAATCTGTGTATCTTTTTCTTCACAAATATGATCTCTCAATAAATATATATATCTATGTATCTAAAGTAGTGTTTTCTAAGCAAACATTTATGTGTTTAGGAGATATTTAGTTTATGTTACTGTATGATAGATTAAATATCAAATTACCATTACAGCAAAGAACTTATTTGTTCATTTTATTACATGTAATATATCCTTTCTCTAGAACGGGAAAAGCTGTAAATAGATATAACAAGCAGAGTTTTGTGTAGAAAGACCAAATAACAAACATATAACACAGTATTTCAAGACAAAGCAAAATGAATGAAAACATTTTTTTTCCATTGCTAGAATTTCACAAAATAGATGCAAATTCTTATTTAAGCAAATCGAGAAACAAATTAAGCTGAAAGAGGATGCCCTGTAGCAAAGTAAATTTAGTTTGACAATGTTAAAGAGATAGCTGGGATCTGCTGGGAATACATACCTTGGTTTCATCTGATTGACCTCATATCATCACTATGGCACATAAATACACCTGACAGGCCATTGATTCGGCAGTATGTAAAGTGGATCCTTAAGGAAATAGCTTGGCAGAGATCAGCTTCCCATGTTTTCACATTCCCACAGCAAAATTCAAGTCCCTATCGTAGTATTCATTACATACAGAGAGGAAAGAAAAGCAATGGTCTTACAAAAGACTTTATACATAGAAAAGATGGTTAGCAACAGCCCCATATGTCAATTAACAAATTTCAGGGCTCTGAGCAGAAAAAAAAAAAAAAAAAAAAAAAAAAAAAAAAAAAAAAAAAAAAAAANGGCAGATTAATATTGCTTTCAAATTTCAGAATGAAAAAAGCAATACATTTTTTTATCTCTTTCCAGTCCAGCTTTCACCCCAGAACTCCAGTGACCTTAACACTTTTCATTCTTGGTCCTTGATAATTTTGCCAGAAGTCTGCAGCACAGCCATGTGCACAATAACAAAGCCAAACCAGAATGCTGTTTATTCTGCTTCCACAAAAGCAATTTTACTCCACTTTGTGCCACCAAATGTACCACGATGTTTTCATCACCAAGTTAAAGAGAGTATGCCTAATGGCTTATACAATCCTACTGCACAAGAACCCTATTCAAACATTTGCTCAAGTCATGCATGGTTTTAGTCACATGCATAATAGCCTACAGACAAAAGCACAAGAGACAAGGAGGGCTTTATATATCAAACTGAAAGTAGTATTTCCCTGTGCTAATACTATATGAACAACAGAGAGCTGCAGGATATCATATGAACATGATTTTTTGATGGCAGAGAAAGAATGATTAATTCATATCTAAAAACTACAGTACCTGCGTCTGGAGAGAATAAACATAAACAAAAACAAAAATGAGAGACAAAACATTGATTTAGATGTTAACATGAAAAAAAATATATATGTTTACAGTAAACCAAATTATATTACTTCTACAGGGTTTAATTGAAAAGCTTTTTGTATGAAAGGCCCACCTTTTTTCTGTTTTATTAGACAGATGGACATGCTCACAATTTCAGGAACAGACATAAATAGGTAAAACATCACCATGTATTGAAAGAACAGTGTTGAGTGATAACACTCTTTGGTGCTCAAAGCCTGCATAAAGTCTTGTGCATTAACATGGGGCTACTGTCCTGGAGTCAACACCACCCATAAGGTGTCACCCCAAGAGGCAAGAGTAGGGAGAGGGAAATCATTAGGCAAACTCATCAGTTGATGCAAACTGACAGACCCCCCCTCGTTCACAACGGCTGAAGCTGCACTTCACAGTAGCAAACAAAGATGACTACAAAACTGTGAGTGAAGCCAAAGTAATCTGATCATATTCATGGACTGGAAATGCAACTCTTTTATATATCTAGAGGACAGATCCCAGTCAACAGGCTTGTCACAAACCAGATGCCTACTCAGTAACAAAGGGCTGGTCTGGGGATAAACTATGCCATTTTCCAAACAAAAAGCAAATGACCCATAGGGGATGCAGTACTATGGATTGAGTTCTTGTTTCCCGCAAGAAGAAAATAATGTGCCTCTTCCAAAGGTTCAATTGTTCAATTGCCAGTAAAATGAAATGTTTAGAAAAGCCCATTCTTTGGATCTTGTTGAAACAAAATGAAGCCTTGGAATATGCATAAGGCAATTCCAAAATATCAGAAGTCAAGCAGGCGGGGCAGAAGTTCGGCTCAGCTGACCAGGGATCTTCTTCTGGAGCTTAGGCACAAAAAGAAAGTGTATGGCTGATGGAAGCAGGGTCAGGCAACATGGGGGGACTACAGGGACGCTGTTTGCTTTTGTAGGGAGAAAATTCATACAGCCAAAGCCCAATTAGAGTTGAAGCTGGCCAGGACTGTGGGAGACAATAAAAACGGCTTTTTTAAATATGTGAACAGAAAAAGGAGGACCAGAGAAAACATAGGTCCACTACTTGATGGGGATTGTCACCTCACAAACAAGGACATAGGCAAAGCAGTGATGTTTAATGCCTTCTTTGCCTCTGCCTTCAACACCGATGATGGGCTTCGGGACCCCGGGTGCCCTGAGCTGGAGGACCATAACGGTGGGAATGATAAACTCACAGCCAACCCTGAACATGTGCGGGATTTGCTGCTCCACCTGGATCCATACAAGTCCATGGGGCCTGATGGCATTCATCTCAGGGTGCTCAGGGAGCTGGCTGATGTCATCATGGGACCTCTCTCAATTATTTTTCAATGTTCTTGGGAATCTGGAGAGGTCCAGTTGACTAGAAGCTGGCAAATGTTGTGCCAATTTTCAAGAAGGGCAAGAAAGAAGACCCTGGTAACTACAGGACTGTCAGTTTCATGTCAGTGCCTGGTAAAATTATGAAGATTATCCTGGGAGTTATTGAAATGCACCTGGGGGACAATGCAGTCATAGGACACAGACAACATGGGTTCACGAGGGGTAGGTCCTGCTTAACAAATTTAATTTCCTTTTATGATAAGATCACCCATCTAGTC
>VXAA01000920.1:408348-418953 GCA_013399115.1 Anseranas semipalmata
AGCCAGGAGGGCCAACCGTATCCTGGGGTGCATCAAGCATGGCATTGCTAGCTGGTCGAGGGAAGTGATTGTCCCGCTCTGCTCTGCGCTGGTGCGGCCTCACCTCGAGTGCTGTGTGCAGTTCTGGGCACCACAGTACAAAAAGGATGTAAAACTGCTGGAGAGTGTCCAGAGGAGGGCTACCAAGATGGTGAAGGGCCTAGAGGGGAAGACGTATGAGGAGCGGCTGAGGTCACTTTGTTTGTTCAGCCCAGGAAAGAAGAGACTGAGGGGAGGCCTCATGGCGGCCTGCAGCTTCCTCACGAGGGGAGCGGAGGGGCAGGCGCTGATCTCTGCTCTCTGGTGACAGCGACAGGACCCGAGGGAACGGCATGGAGCTGTGACAGGGGAGGTTCAGGCTGGGTGTCAGGAAAAGGTTCTTCACTGGGAGGGTGGTTGGGCACTGGAACAGGCTCCCCAGGGAAGTAGTCACGGCACCAAGCCTGTTGGAGTTTAAGAAGCATTTGGACAATGCTGTCAGATACATGGTCTGAATTCTGATTTTTGGGTAGACCTGTGTGGAGCCAGGAGTTGGACTCAATGATCCTTGTGGGTCCCTTCCAACTCGGGATATTCTATGATTCCACGATTCTATAAAACATACACAAAATACACCATCCGTGGACCCTAAAGCACACAATGAATGAGATCAGTAGCAGTATTCTTATTTTCAAAGAGGACAACATCAGGACAAGGGAAGTAAACTAGCCTCAGTCCCTCAGCAATCTGAAAATGAAACCAGAAGTTAGACCCAAACCAATACTTGAGTCCAGGTATTATACCTACAAGAATGCATCATTTCCCTCTACACCAGACTGGGACCCCTGCTGACAAAGACCTCTCTATGGCAAAGAGCAGCATAATTCTATGAAGTGCTAACTGAAAACTTATTCAACACCGGGGGAAAAAAAAAAAAAAAAAAAAAAAGGTAATTCATAGAAGTGGAAACTTTCATGAGAATGGCTTATTTTTGATAACATGTTGAGAAAGAAATGGTTTCTCAGGTCCAGAGTAAAATTTTGATTTAAAATAAATGAAAGACAGAGAGATCCCCAAAACCGCTTCATAGCTTGAATCCTCATGTGCAGTGTATTTCCCAATGAATATTTCGTACTCCAACAGTCTTCATGCAGCCTTAAAAGACAGACAGATGGCATCAGGTTAATGGAAGAAGGGCTTCAGCCTGAGCCTTCTGCTGCCCATTGAGTGCTTGATCACAAGGCTATTAACTGCTCTGGTGTATTTGTATCTGGTGTACACGTGGCCCACAGCTTCAGGAAAGAAAGGACTAAATTTCTGAAATGGTATTTTTCAAATATTCTTCCAAGTGTTAATGCCAGATGATCTTGATTTATTCATTGTGTCAGAATAAGATGTCAAATCTCCCCAAAAAAGAAAACCCCAAATAATGAGCAAAACAAACAAAAAGAGCCATATGTCCTTGTCCGGTAGTAGAATACAGGATGATGCGCCCTTAGCAGGAAGCATTGCTGCTGATCTGTCGGTTAGATATCAGCACTGCCTTTTGCAGAGTGTTTTGCAGGATAGCTATCTGACTGCTGCACGCACATATACACCCTCTTTTAAAGGAACGTAACTATCCCTACATGGTGCATTTTTGCTCCCCATATCTTTTACGTACTGCTACAAAACCAGACCCTTGTTAAGAGATTATCTCTATTTACCATTACATGCAGTGTGTTTTATTGTCAACACATTTTTCAGAACATCCATCTGCATGCACTAACATTTCTAAAATTCATCAGAAAACAATCAAATATGTGAAGTATCAGTACCTATAAATTAACTATAACCTCAGGAATTTAAAATAGTAGAAGGAATCAGCAATGTTACCTGCAAGATACCCCTGGCAGCCTGCGCTGTGTCAGACCTTGGTTAGGGAGGTTGTATTTGCATTGGGTTTGAGCTGACAGCAGAGCCTGAGCTGTGGCCCAGAAAGCCAGGAAGTCCTCAGAGCCTGCCCTACCTGTCATGTTATTTTCCTTTTTCCTGTTTCCGATTGGGAACAGTTGATTGGCAGTGCTCTGGCCACCTGGTACCAGGAACAGACATGAAGCAAAGCATGAAGATTTTGCCAGGACTCTGGATTTCAGCTACTTCCTCCTGTGCCAGTTTAAGCAATGGTTATACTGCATGTGGACTTGAGTCGTAGCTCACTTCTTAGACCTGGCCCTTTATGGCATATAATGAGTGTCATGACACCATTTGAAGGATACCTAAGCTTCTATTTAGGTTTTGAACAAGGCAAATGGAAGGGTGTTAAAGCTTGAAACTAAGGTTTCGACCTTGGCTTAACATTCATGACAACATGCCCAGATGCAAGATAACAAGCAGTACCTTTATTTACCATTGTACAGAGCATGCTGGTGTATTAACCTTAAGATTGCTCTTTCAGTGTTGATAGAAACAAATCACATACTAATGAGTGAAATTTCCCATTAGCTCTTAAGGCTATGCTCTGCGGAATGAAAATACAGTCTCTCTGAAAGTCAGCAATGATACTATCATGAGCTTTATCGAACTGATCCTCAGGTTATAAGAACTACGAAGTACATGAAGAAGTAGCTTCTCATTTTCTTTAGGGATTTAGGGAAAATCATGAGAATACAGGTGAAATTACAACTGAGGTTTTGTTGTAGAGATTTTTTTTCGTTTTTTGCAGCAGGAAAAAAAAAAAGAAAGAAAGAAAAAAAAAAAAGAAAAGATATCTCCTTTAGAGATACCAAATGCTTTGCAGAGTTAGGTTAAATTGAGTGAACAAATATGACAGGTTGAAACAAAAAAATCAGAAACATAAAAAACTTTGCTCTCAACATTTGCTAAGCAATCCATGCAGGTTTCTGATTTTAGAATGTTTTCCTTTGGAAATTGCTGAAGATTTTGAGAAGTAGCAGGAATTTTAGTGGATTTTGCTTTGGGGCAATTTGAACACACCTATTTATTGTGTGGTTTGACCTCTAAATATATCATTTCTGTAAAAATAATTCGTTAGATTATTTGTGATGACATAACACTTATGTAATCCTGAGAAACCAGCAAATTCACATCTACTATGTATCTAATTTAAGAGAAGGATGTACAAAGCAGGTTGCTCTCTCTGGCATTCACACTTCTCTCAGTCATTCCTTACCGCTACTCAAAAGCAGTGCTAAACTATGAAGCTGCCCATAGAAGCATAGAATCATGGAATGGTTTGGGTTGGAAGGGACCTTAAAGTTCATCTGATTCCAACCCCCTGCCATGTGCAGGGACACCTCCCACTAGATCAGGTTGCCCAGGGCCCCATCCAGCCTGGCCTTGAACACTTCCAGGGATGGGACATCCACAGCTTCTCTGGGCAACCTGTTCCAGTGTCTCACCAGCCTCACAGTGAAGAATTTCTTCTGAATATCTAATCTAAATCTACTCTCTTTTAGTTTAAAGCCATTAGAAGGATCTTTCTAATAAGCCTGGACTGTCTGATGATGCAAATCTAGTGTAACATTTGTGGCACTGCTCCCCAGGTCTGCTCCCAAGGCACATTTCTGCGGGAACAGCCACAAAAAAAGGCATGGGACCTTGTCTTCTAAGAGGACAAAGCCACCACTGAGGTGGCAGTGCACAAGCTTTCAGGTCACTGAAGTGCCTCTCATCAAGGATGCCAGATTCTCTCAGTACTGCAATTTAAGCCCATTTTAAAATGGCTAGTTTAGTTTTCTTCCACCCTTGCAGCTGCAGGACACCAACATGCCCCAACATGGGTAAAGATGACCGTGTCATATCAAGGGCATAGACAGGAAAGGATGTCCAGTGCCTTTATTTCAAATCTCTGCACTGTAGGAATTATATCAGATAGCCTCTTTCACAAAAACGTATTCAAATTTCTATGGATCTTTTAATTAAGAAAAAATAAATAGAACATAATATTTCGGACAAAAAAAAAAAGATGATTTCTGGGCAACCAAAAGGCCTAAAGGATATGTTGGCATTAAATCCAACAGCAGCTGTAAGCTTCCAAAATCTTCTGCTTCCCAATCACAACTACGAAATTCAGAGAGAACCATCATATGCTTATTAATGCAACATCTGCTGGGCTGAGCCCAGGGATCACTTCCATGGATCTGACTGGTTCACAAAACTGCCCAGGTTACAGGAACTTGAATTTGCTCAACAGGGACTGACAAAGTGTGAAAACATGGCCAGTGCAGGCAGCAGACAAAAGCTGCTCTTTTATTTAGCTTTCCTTGTTTGAATTTGCATTCAAGGAAAAAGAAATCAAGGCAAATCCATCAGCTATGATTTTTGTAACTGCTGCAATTAGAAATACACATTACAGTTAAGACAACTGGATAACCTGCGTTCCTCTCCCATCCCCTGTGGCACATCACACGTATTTCGGTCAACGTATGCAAAATGCTGCATCTTTACAACCGTGTCGATTGAGTTTGTACAGTCCTTACCTGAGGGACACTTTCCTCCTAGAAGCTAGAGCCCAATCTCAGTTTTCATTTCTAGTCACTAATATATTTATGAAAATAAAAGGCAAGATCGATCAAGAATTTGTTTTTCAATACTGTGGTCCATGCTGAAATATTATACTAAGCACAGAGAGGGCCAAATCAACAAGGAATCTTATGCAGGTAACTAATTTGCTACTGTGAAGTGGCAACTGATGTTTTGCACTTGTGAGGTGTATTTGGGACCCTAATAAATATTAAAACATGAATTGAAACAACTGTCACTTGTAGACATTCAGTCATGTTTCTTACATAACCTCTGTGCATGTTTTTGTTTCCCACTTGTATTTACCTTATTCTCTATTCACTAAATTATGAGCTCAAAATGATAACATAACATAATCAAAAAAAAGGCATTAAAGCAGTGAAAATGTTCTGTGTGAAAGGTAACAATTTTAAAAGTATCAAATAATCAGATAAAATAATCAAATTAGCAGAAAATTATCAAATAAACAGAAAAGCACTTTTGCCTTTCAGATTCCTTGGGTGCGTCTCCCTCTCCTCCAGGCTTCCTATATGTTCAGGTGAACATATTAAAGACTTCATTTCCACAGTACTTTATGCCGCCAGTATCTGTATGTTACTTTATGTCTGCCCAGACACTTCCACAGTAATAGAGCGCTGACTCTACTCAGAAAAGTGGAGTAACATGAAGTATTTTAAAAGGCATAGTTTACAGGAAGAAAACAATCCTGTAACTTGTTAGAGAATCAGAGCTGAAAACAACTTAGTGGTCCTTGAAAAGATAGGAAGTGTCTCTAAGTGTGTATGCATTATTGATGTTAATGGAAGGAGAGTTCTTCCCCTCTAAGAAAAGGATGATCCCTAAATACTCTTATAACCTATTTCAGATGTTGTTTGTCAGGACAGCTGCAACAGGCACAGCTTGGGAAGTAGGTGCAAAAAAATCTGCACATCTTTAATGATCCATAAACCCATATATAAAGAATGACTGCCAAGACAGCATGGTACAGCTCAGGCAGAATGCAGGCAAAACTGCGAAAATTCTCAAAATGTAAAAGTTTACATATTTGCAAACTCAGAATTTAAGGACAAATAAAAGTTCTAATAATCTAATATTTTATTAACTGTTCTGTTTCAACATTTCACATATCACAAGCCTCCTCATTTCATTCAGTTTTTCTAATATGGAACCTACTAACTTATGTTTAATTTTAATATATCTTCCAGAAAGTCACATGCTCTTGATTTGCAAACATCGGGAAAGAGGGCTCTTGGTTCCTTTGGTGGGCTGCTGGAAGGATGAAACCTTCTTTGTGAAAAACGTATGACCTATTTCCAACCCAAAAAAATGCTAGGATCCAGATATTTCCAAGACTTTCCTTGTCATTATCTCCCTCTCTATAGGGCTGTAACATTCTTGGCCACCCAGTATTACACACTGAGAAGCTTCTTGCAGGCTGTAAGGTGGATCCTCAGTCCTGTCTTTTTGATATGCTAACCAGGATTGAGAGCTAAGGTCTAAATCCCAGGAACTCTTTCAACCCTGAAGCTGTTCTGGTGGCACTGCTCTGCACTCTCCCCAGTTTCTGCAATCCTTACTCTGACATTGGCACCAACATGGGACACTGTCTTTAGGGACAGAGGAACTGATCAGAGCTGGCAACTCTTTAAGGACACTTTTCTTAGAGCGCAAGAGCTCCGCAGCCTCCTGTGTAAGAAATCAAGCAGGGAAGGCAGGGAAGTAGCACGGCTGAGCAAGGACCTGCTGGTCAAACTGAGGCACAAGAAGGAAATGCACAAGCAGTGGAAGAAGGGACATGTGGCCTGTGAAGAGTTCAGGGATGCTGTCTGGATGTGCAGGAGTGAGATCAGGAAAGCCAAGGCACAGATGGAACTGAGCTTGACAAGGGATGCAAAGAATAACAAGAAGGGATTCTACTGGTCAGAAAAGAAAGGCCAAGGAAAGTGTATCTCATCTGATAAATGAGAAGGGAGAACTGGTAACAACAGGCAGGGAGAAGGCTGAGGTATTCAACAAGTTATTTGCTTCAGTCTTCACTGGCGGTCAGGCTTCCCACATCTCTTGAGTCCCTGAACCTCTAGGCGGGGGCTAGGGGAGCAAAGTCCCTCCAACTGCAAGGGAGGGTTGTGTAGAGCAGGTTTGAGACCACCTGATGTAGCTAAACAGGTACAAGTCTATGGGGCCCAATGACATGCATCCCAGGGCCCTGAGGGAATTGGCTGATGTAGTCACCAAGACACTCTCCATCATATATGAAAACTCACGGCAGTCAGGCGAAGTCCTTGGTGACTGGGAAAAGGGAAACATCACTCCCATTTTTAAAAAGGGTAGAAAGGAAGACCCAGGGAATTAGAGATTGGTGAGCCTCACCTCTGTGCCTGGCAAGATCATGGAACAGATCCTCCTGGAAGCAATGTCAAGGCACATGCAAGACAAGGAGGTGATCCGAAACAGCCAGCGTGGCTTCACCAAGGGCAAATCATGCCTGACCAATCTGGTGGCCTTCTGTGATAGAGTGACTGCATCAGCTGACAAGGGAAAACCGACCATTGTCATCTACCTGGATTTCCGTAAGGCCTTTGACATGGTCCCATACGACATCCTTACCTCTAAATTGGAGAGATACGGATTTGAAGGGTGGACTATTCAGTGGATAAGGAATTGGCTGGCTGATCACATCCAGAGAGTTGCAGTTAATGTCTGTATGTCCAGGTGGAGGCTGGTGACGAGTGGTGTCCCTCAGGGGTCCGTCTTGGGACCAGTGCTGTTTAATATCTTTGTCAATGACATAGATGATGGGATTGAGTACACCCTCAGCAAGTTTGCAGATGACACCACGCTGAGTGGTGAAGTTGATACAACAGAAGGAAGGGATGCCATCCAAAGGGACCTGGATAAGCTTGAGAAGTGGTCCCATGTGAACCTAATGAGGTTCAACAAGTCCAAGGGCAAGGTGCTGCACCTGGGTTGGGGCAATCCCAGACATGAGTACAGGCTGGGTGGACAACTCATTGAGAGCAGCACTGTGGAGGACTTGGGGGTTCTGGTGGACGAAAAGCTCAGCATGAACCAGCAGTGTGCACTTGCAGCCCAGAAGGCCAACTGTGTCCTGGGCTGCATCAACAGAGGCATGGCCAGCAGGTCGAGGGAGGTGATTGTCCCCCTCTGCTCTGCCCTTGTGAGGCACCACCTGGAGTACTGCGTCCAGGTCTGGGGCCTCCGGCACAAGAAAGATGTGGACCTGTTAGAGTGGGTCCAGAGGAGTGCCACAAAGATGATCAGAGGGCTGGAGCACCTCTCTTGTGAAGGAAGGCTGAGAGAGCTGGGGATGTTCAGCCTGGAGAAGAGAAGGCTCCGGGGAGACCTCATTGTGGCTTTTCAGTACTTAAAGGGGGCTTATAAAAAAGATGGAGAGCAACTTTTTACATGGGTAGATAATGATAGGACAAGGGGGAATGGTTTTAAATTAAAAGAAGGGAGATTTAGATTAGATGTTAGGAGGAAATTCTTTACTCAGAGGGCGGTGAGGCACTGGAACAGGTTGCCCGGAGAAGCTGTGGATGCCTCATCTCTGGAAGTGTTCAAGGCTCTGGAAGTGTTCAAGGTTGGATGGGGCCCTGGGCAACCTGGTCTAGTGGGAGGTGTCCCTGCCTATGGCAGGGGGGTTGGAACCAGATGATCTTTAAGGTCCCTTCCAACCCAAACCATTCTATGATTCTTAAGCAGCTTCCTGGCATCAGTCATGCCATGTTTCAAAGTAAAATCACACCTTTTCTCCCCCCTGCTTTTTATACACCCAGTAGTCTCACTGGCCCTTTCTGCTATAACATCGTACTGTCGGCTGCTCTTCTGATGAGCTGCAAATTCATTCAAGCCACTGATTTCCAGGACATAATCTCCCCTTGTATGGATAGTGGGCATATATTGCTTACTCCTAGATGAGTGACTTTGAATATGTTTCAATAAGGTCAAATACTACATAAATGTAGTACTTATTGAGGAACACAGATCATTCAGGATCAGTACTTTATTGTCCTTGTTTTATGTTCCTTCAAACTGTGGTATATAGGCATTTTAAGAGCAGAGATTTTATAAGTATTTTCAAAACACTAATGAAAATTCTTAATAGCATTTTTACAGTACTGGTCCCTGCAGAACTTCACTGGAAGCATTTCCATTCAGTGATGAGTCTCCATTGACGGTCTTTTTGAGAACAGCCAGTTCTACTCCATTTATTGTGCTCTGTGATGTTACAATTCTTAACAAAGCTATTATGACTGGAAAGAATATCCAAACAAATGACAGCTCTGTATGTTACAGTACCAAGGGACCAATTCTGTTCTCTCTGAAATCAAGTAGAGCTTGGGATTGTTCTTTGTTGAAAGCAGGAGCAGACCTGATCTAAAAAAAATTAAACCACAACTCACTCCTATATTGCCACGGGCACAGAGGAAATTCATTTGCAACAATCAACAGCATCTTTCCCTCTAGCCCAAGGTAACAATAATCTATTCCATGTAATCTGAATGGCAGTAGTCAACTGAGAAAGTTTTTACTGGATTTAACTCAAATGTTCCATTAGCATTCACAAGTTTAGACAGCAAGCCAAGACTGAGTGGCAGCTTATATTGAGAAAAAAAAAATACAGCAAAACAAAACAACCCACAATTATTTATTTCTAAGTGTATTAATTTACAAGTGGGATAAATTCACACCATGACTACATTAATGGATCACAAAGCAGAAAGTATGGTTTTGCAGGGTTTTGTGCAGTCACTGAATATCCAAACACTCAGAGGAAAGGTGATGTTTACATTTCACTGTGCAAGAAAATACACAGCACAAGACAAAAACAATCAGCACCCTTCCTACCACTTAAAGGAAACACAAGTGAAAAACTGATGAGAAGCAATGAAAGCCAGCGGGCTTGTATGCTACTATGAAGATGAGCCCAGTGCCTGATCCTTCTCACCATCATTGATCTTAGAAGTTTTACCTGGACAGATAACCACAGTAGGAGGCAGCCCTATTTACAGCACATTAAAAGAAAGATAAGGTGAAGTTCAGTGTACCACCTAACAAAAGGACACCTCTCAGAGTTTAATCTATTGCTTTTTTTGACTGCCCTTCTCTGTCATGAGTAAGCATCTTCTGTGCCATGAGACAGCCCTGTTTCACGAGATGACGATTCAATATGACCAGTCCTCCTGGTTTCAAGGAGCAAAACCCAAGCAAGCACTTTGGAAGAGTGTTAGTACAAGTAAGAGAACATGTGGGCAGCCTCCATCACTTCCAAAACTAACTTCACAAGTTCATAGCAGTGATGTTAGAGTTGTGCTGCCCCTCTGGATTTTATGGCCCAACAGCCTGGCAGCAGCCTATCCATCTTGTACAAAAATGGATGTGTAAGGTGACAAAAATAACAATGATCTGGAACTGCATAAGAAAAAATCAGTTTTACTATGACTCCATATGGTTAACTGTTGACATCTTCACCAATGGGTTACAAAAATTAAGCAGGTATGTGATCTCTAGCTCCTAAATAAAATTAATGTCATATAAGTCCCTTAAGATCTCACAGGAATCCAGCAGTAGCACTGGGAACAATGTCCCCATGGCACATGCAGCCCTTGCAGAACTGCAGACTACTACCGGCAGCATCTACTGCCCAGCATGGTTTGACTCAGAACAACTATGGTAAACTGGCAGCGACTGCCTTCACCAGCCACTTCCCTGGATGCAATGAAAGTACCTCCCTTGCATTCTAGCAGTGTTTCTATTCCTCTGGACCCACAATGCTACCTGAAAGAAGAAGAGAGACCCATCCCGTGATTCCTCAAAGAGTTTATTGGCACCCAGCTATCTGTCTCCAAACAGCGCACAGTTGACTTGGGGGTATAACACGGCTGGGAGGGAAACGCATCTGCCCTCAGCAGCTCCTGCTCCAGAGCAAGAGTCCAGCTGGGCTCCCAACCTGGGGCTGCAGCTGAGCACCTGGCAGCTGGAACAAAGACATATGTTTGATATGTAAACTCAGCATAGCTAATACAAAAAAAAAAAAAA
>VXAA01000920.1:418993-430979 GCA_013399115.1 Anseranas semipalmata
ATAATAAAACCAAAAATAAAAAAAAAAAAAAAAAAAAAAAAAAAAAAAAAAAACACGGATGTGTTTAGGTCCTCTTAGAGTGTGCTTTGCTAAAGGAAGCTGCACTTAAAAGGTCTACTTTTATGTTTAAAGAGTTTCACTTAGTTAGCAATTACCCAAAGTGTGCCCAGTGATTTCAGATGAGCCACTTTGACACCAAACAGCAAAATCTGGCCCCCTGTGTTTAGGAACTGACTTCAGAAAACTGAAAGAAGCATGAGAAAAGAACTGCAAGAAATACTTATTTCCTCCTCCCATCAAAAAAAAAACAACCACATAACAATTAGCATGCAGTACAATATTTCCCCGATAAAAGTGTTCATCTATATTCCCCCTCTCCTAATGGTAGGGTGGACAGCCCACGTGCACAGAGCATGAGAAGCTGCCATGGGACGAGCCAAACCCTGCAACTTCTCAGAAATAAATTTCCACTGTTCCCACTACTTGAATGCATGTTCCTGAAATTCAGGAAACATATTGCTGATGATTTCCTCTAAGGTACTGCAATTCCACTGGACTGCAAAATGAACATGTGAGAAGGGCAAGTTGTTCTTCATCTGGGGCATGAGCAGTTAATAAAATAGTTGTAGGTATCTAATCAATACAATTCAAGTTAAACAATCCTTAATCACCTGAAGGACTTTGTTCAGAAGGACAGGGTGAGACTCACTTAACCTGGTGGAGTCAGTGATATCTGAGCAAGTTCTCTCACCGCCTTCATATGAAGGAGAGAAAACAGTGCTTACTCAAGAGTGCATCCCTTCTAGCATAGGCTGCTGCAATTAGTTTGAGGATTTTCCCATACAGAGTCTGTTTCTCTTCATTGACCAGAAGCGGAGCCTAGGGAAGAGGCCTCAAACTCAGGCATGGACACAACTGGAGAGAGTTGATATTGGGAGAGAGAAGCCAACAGGCCATGAAGAGGCATTCTCGGCTGGATACAGGGTGCTAGCGAAAGAAGTGACAGGCCTCTCTGAAATTATTTGCCCCACCTGCAGATCAGTCTCTCCTGATAAAAATCAACAAAATTAATTTCACATCAAACTGGTGACAGCTGTGCCACGGTTAGTTCATAAGAGGACATATGTTAGTGGCTTAAGGATGTTATAAGTGAGATTCAACATGCTCTAACTTCAGACTTTCATTTGACCTTCCACGGTCAAGTTTCTCCATTTCTCTCCTCTCATTCCCATTTTTCCAAAAGGCAGAACTTCAGATAAAAAGCCAAAATAAAAGAATTCTCGGCAAGCTTCCAGGGAGGACAGAGGGTGCTTTCCTGCCTTTGGATGTGTCCACCACTTTTTGCATAAATATTATGCAATTATCTTTATTTAACCAGACCAAGGTATTTGGTGATTTTTTTAAACATTTTAAGCCACTCCAATCTCCTCTTTCATAGCAATGATTTAGCTTCTTGTACATTTGCATGGATGAACCTTTACATACATGCAACATGTAAGTAACAGAACTATTAAACATTTTAAGCAACCTGAATGTGCTCAAGAAGGTAAAGCAGTGTGCAGACCCACTACTGGGACAGCCAACCAACCACAATTACCTCTCCCAGAATAATTTCTAATGGAAGGGTTTCTTTCTTTAGAGACCATTAGCCTAAAAGTCCTTTTTGCAGTTTATATTACTCCCTCCTCACCCCCAAAAGAATAACTGCCTTGTATATCACTGCAGCTCCCCTGTCCATTGACCGTATGTTATCTGCAGCCCAGACTGGATCCACACTGCCCACAGCTACATCTGGAAGGCAGGCTGTGGAGAAAATGTTCACTTGTGAACCTAATTCCAGCAAATCAGTACTGTCCTTTGTCTTGGACTTTAGCAATATATAGTAACAGTACATGCAGTCAAACACATAACAAACTCAAGGACTGTGAAGATGAAGGATAGGATTATCCACTGAACTGTACATGTGCAAAGTCAGGTTCCCAAAGCACCACTGCTGTGCTACCTAACAAGCATGTAATGTGAACGCTGCAGAGCAGCACCCCACATTCCTGTAGGTGTCTTAAAAGCAGCTCTACAATGCTTAAACAATTCCTAGCAAGCACGCTTAGTTCAAAAGTAAAATTTGCCAGGCTTACTAGCATAGGAGCCTGGGGCAATGTGATTTAAAATAAATGGAAACTTTCATATATATACAAAAAAGAGGTAAGCTAAAATTAAAAGCTTGGGGTTTTTTTTTGTTTTGTTTTGTTTTTGCTTTGTGTTTGTGTGTCTGTTTTCTTTTTCCATAAATTCCCTCGTTTGTCCCAAAGGACAGCATATAAATGTGTATATTACAGGCCATGCGATCAGACACACTCTCAAGAACTATAAACAATACGACTGTGAGTCACAATTAGGTTGGAATTACATCCCATTCTCTCCCACTGACTCACCATATGGATTATTTGTCTGGTCTTTTGCTCCCTCTATTCCGTTCTCTCCCCCACAGCTCATACGTGACCCCTTCCTGACATCTCAGCACAAGTGTGCTTGCTTCATACATCCCGGCTCTTGGAGTCAGGTGACAACAGCAGCTCGCAGGACTCGCACGTGCAGGCATTAAGCTCACGTCTCCAACACCCCAGCCGTCTGCCAGAGGCTGCCGTCTCCCTGGCAGATGTGAGAGCAGCACTGGGCTCCCACCATGTCTCGGGTGTCAGGGTCTGGCACAGCACAAATCCAGCAACCCTAACAACTTCAGCTCATTTTGAGCAAGAATCGGAATAGCCAAGGAACATACCAGATCCACATTCTGCCACCCCACCTACCAGAATGGGTAATTTCTGGCAAAGCAGTGGAAAGCCTGGATTTGGATAATTACATCTCAACCCACTGCAGCTAGGTCAGACCTATTAATACATCAGTCAAGGCTTTCATCTTTCATTTAAAAGAAAAAGGTAAAGATTATTTCTAGTCTTCATAGTTGTAGAAAAAATGTTGAAGTTATGACTTCCAAATCTTCAAATGCAGATTGTAAATAAAAGCGCTGACATTTATTGCTTTTAAGCAAATCACATACTGGAGTGTGACTCATGAACGTTGGAACTGGCAAGCACCGAGGCAATCATGTTGAGAATGAGATCATGATGCAGTAGGTGTGCAGCATTCACTTTTCAGCCTATTCACTATCTCCATTCTTCAGTAATAAGAGGAAATTTTCTTTTCAGTCAATAATAAAGATTTTAATGTGCCTTCCAGTGCCTATGGAAATAATAAAAAACACACTTCTGCCTCACTGAGGCTTTTGACACATAGCTGATCTCATAAAATACTGAAGGGCAGATGACGTATTCACATGAGTAAGTCAAGAGGCTTCATGGTACTCATAATGGTGAAATTAGGAATGTACAAAGGCTGGGGTCTTAGATTTTAAAGGTGCAAATCCCATTCAAAATCTTCCTTTTATTGATTGTAAACTGATTACAAAGGGATGTTCCTGTAGATAGGAGTGTGTACCAAGAAAGGGCAAGAAAAGGAAATCAACATATTTGAATTGCAGAATTTGTCATGGGGTTACACTAGTTTGATAATTCGGGAGACGTTTTGTACACGTCAGCTTGGCTTGGAATTAACTTCTTCAACTTCAGTAAACTCTACTAGTAGTGATTTCAAATTTGAATGACATGGACATATTTTTCTATTGAATAACTGTGGAAACTATCACTTGCAGTATTCAGAGCCAGTGTTCTGATGTTTGCGATACAGGACTTGTCATTTCTGCAAGCATCAATCTTTGATTCACAGGAACATTTGCATGAACAATCAAGCAGATATATTTACTTAGGTGTCCCTCTGAAAACTACCTCTGTATTTGCAACATGGTTTTCCTCAGTCATATTACAAAAGCCTCACCCAGGTTAAAATATATAAAGTGTGATAAATACCATCAAAATTTATACTCTGGTACCTTAGTCACACAGAATCGGATCCTTCATAAACATAGCACTAAATTTATCATTTGCTTTAATGCCATCATGATTCAGACTGATATTGCCATTTCCACTGCCTTATTTTTTCCCTACTGATCTGAAGTCTAAAAACAGAATGGTTTTACACTGACTGCAAGCTGGGGAGTTAGACTATAGATGTACATGACAAAAGAAGCAAGCAGTTAAGGGTTAAAAAAAGAGATTACTATAATAACAAGTTAAATTTAGGGGTGTAGTTGTAAAGGTTGGTTAATGTCACTAGTATAAATTTATAGCATTAAGTGTACCAAACTTGGATAGCTTGATTCTATTTTGCAGTTATGATATACAGCCTTTTGTACTTGTAAACCAATTTCTAATTTACACACCACTGAACATAAATGTTACTGGACAGAAGCAACTGCTCTGGTGCACTCATCCAGGGAAGGGTGCTAGGCTCAACCGAAATGAACCTTTTACTGATGGTTCAGGTAACTGCTCACCAGGAAGTCGAGAAATCTCTCTCCCGTGTTACAAAGCTTTAGCATGAATATAACTAAGATTCTAAAAGTATCTTCGTTTTATCTGAATTTAATTTCAACCTTGTATTAAATTGATTAAAATTTTGCAAATAATCCCTTAGACAACCACAACTTGCTTTAAAACACTACAGAAAATCTTGGAAATCTCCTCAGCTAATAAGCAAATTAAGTTGAGTTGCAAATTCACATTCATAAAATTGAAACAGAAAAATAGGAATACATCTTCCTTTTTATACAAATTTATTAAGGCACCAGAATTGAAAAAGGGTAATCATTTTCCCCCCTACGCATGTATTTGCAGTATTCAGAACATCTGCAGTGACCTGTGAATTAAATCACAAGAAGCAGGCACTTACAGTGACCCACTGAAAAAGACTTTAATAATTAAATATGTATACATATATTTATACAAAAAAAATTGTGTGCCTCTATATATGTATACATATATTAAAAACTGGGTTAAACTTCAAGTTGGAAGGAAGGAATGCATGAAAGGAACGTTATCTTTCAAAATTCTTTTCAAAGTACAAGAAAGTTGTTAATTAACCTGTTAATTAGCCAGTAGAACATCAAGACAGACATCAATTCTTACTTGCTTTTAGGTTATAAAAAGCAATAATAACAGAATTTTTTAGAACACAGAACAGCAAGGGCACATTTTTGGAATTTCTCAATGACAACCAATGTCAGCAGATGATACTGTCAGTAATAGAAATCTGTCTTTAAGTTGATCTTGGAGTTAGAAGCTGTACCCAAGTCCTAGCTCCATGTTACAGTCATTTGGGTGAGTGCCGAGTCTTGGGATGCAGCAGCGAAAGCTGGGCAGCATCCCCCAGCCCTGCTGGGGGGGTGTTTCAGACACTGCTGCTCCTTGCATATATTCAAGGCTGCTCCAAGAATGCTAAAGTTCTCCTCCCTCATGTCCTTACAACCCTAATAGATTAAATAGTTGTTTATAATTTTATTCAGTTATATAATCAGCACATAATACAATCATACTGGCTTTTACAATGCCCCAGAGAAACTGCAAAGCTAGAGGCCGTTTCCTGACATGCAAGAGATAAAAGCATCAAATAAAGCTACACCTCTCAAGAAAACTTTTAAAAGGTTGTTGCAAGCTGTGATGAGACATTGAGCACCTGATCATGGGAATTGCAAGGTAAAAACACTTCCCTGCTCATAAATGATTTTCTCATCCGATACTGTCATAGTCCTGTTTCCCTTCCTTGTGTGTTGTCCTGGGTGACTTTCAGTGAAGAACACTTCAAAAACCGGAGATGTGGTATTTTACTTGTTTTCATTAGTTGAGAGTCATTTCTCCGTGCCAGCTTTGCAGTTACAGGATTAAGGATTACAATTATTACAAGTATCTGTTGTCACACATGCAGTATTACTACTTGTGTGGATTTCTTCCCAGCAGCTGGGACAGAATGTTCTTCTTGTTTAGACAAAAATACTAAATGGTTAGGAAATAAGGAGTTAGGAAAAGCTGTATACAAGGTTCATGCCTCAGAAACACAAGGGCACAGAAGACTTAACCACTAACAAAGCTCCACTGGACACAAAGTTGCAATAATTTAGATGTGTTCATTTCTGGTAAGTCAGCCATTTTACTGTTGACCTACTTTGTATCAGCAATAATTTGTCACAGTGCATTCTTCAACTGCTACTGAAAGAAAGGTTGAAACCATACATTAGGAGCATAGTGTCAAAGCAACTGATGTTAATTATACCCTGCAATTCCTTTGTTGATGAAATTGTCACTGCTAACCATTAATACAGCACTTACTGTCAAAGCCCAGCTTGCTCTACCAACCTTTGAAAGCCACTGAATTAACATCCTGCTTCACAATGTTCACTTTATGCCACATTGGAATGTAAATCTGAAACGTGTAAAAATAACCTCTGCTATTACACCAAGAATGTGTAAATATACATTCCTTTTTAGGAGAGCTATTTATCTCCAGTCTATACATTTCACTCTTTAAACTAAAAATGGCTTTAATGTTCTTCAGTCAAGCGGCAACTTTTGCCAACATAAACTTATTTTTGCTAAAAATTACGGCATCAAGCAGATGAAACTTTGGAAAATGTAGAGTGTTACTTGATTCAGAAATAAGCTTTACACGGATACACAGTAAAGAAAAGAAGCAATGTTCTTCATTTTATTCATTGCTAGCCTGTGTAATAACAAGAGATCATATTCTCAGAGTGTAAGTAAGCAAGGTTAATTAGAAGGACACCTTACGTGGATTTGGTGTTCATGTTCAGTGACATCTGCTTAATTTGGTGACAGAAATGTTTACAAGCATCAGCACAAACTAACCACTCTAGGAACATTAACTGGATTCTTTATGGTTTGCACATCAGTAAACTGTTTTGCAAGGTCCTTCTGCAGCACAGTTCCCCCTGCTTCTAAATCATCTCTCAAGCCACTCTTTTTTCCATTTTAAACTAAGGCACTCAAGAATATACAAGTTTAACAGTATCTAGCATTCAGAATTATCATCATGATCTATGACTCAAGACACCAAAACATGATCTTCTGATCCCAGAAGAATCTTTAGCGATGACTAGAAGAGATTTTTTTTATGAACTATTCAATATGATTTCATATGGACACAAGTAGATCCCGATGGTTGTATTTTCACATCAGAACAGTGCCCCGCATAGGTTATTTCCAAATTGTAATGTAGACTGATAGAACAAACCAATCATCAGAAAATCCTGTGGCACGATGAGGCTCATCATACAGATCTGCCAGAAAATCCTTGCAGATTCAGCAGAAAAGTAGAAAACTAAACTCAGTCTTATTAGAAATCGAATGAAAGCCCTTACATCTCTGTTCAGACCTAAGAATGAACCTAAGCCTACAGGAGGAAAAAGACAATGGTCTGAATGACTGCTTAAGCCAGATGTACATCTCTGGAATAAGCAGAAAACAAACACAACTGCAAGGAGAAGAGAAGAACAGAGATTCTTAAAGAGTATATATAACGCAACTTGCCATAGGAGCATCATTACCAAACACGAAACACAGAAGTACACTCAAGTGTGTAGGATCCAACGCCACACACGGCACAGTGGGGGAACATGCTGTGAGAAAAAGAAACATCTGCTCACCTGGCATAAACTAGGAGGCAATTGTACACTTGAAAAGAAATTCACTGAATGGTCAACAAGTTTTAGCAGATGCTAAGTCTAAGAAGAGCTCTAATATTAAAGTTGCACACAGCCGAGTGTTCCCTCAGAACACCGACAGAACAACAGGATTATTCAGTACTTCACAAAGAAAGTCCAACTAATTTAACTAACGTGCACTTGGCAAGCAGGTCTTCAATGTGCTCTCTCATCTCCAATATTTGTGTTAAAATAAGAGCATTGCTGGTTTCATAATGGCACCTTAAATGAAATTCAAAAGTGACAAACATTTAGCTTAGTGCACTGTTTGTTCTACCTGAACCAAAACACGGGATTGGCAACAGCAGTGGCAGAGTTACTCCACTTCTCTGAGTCCTTCCTATGCCCTGCTGCCGCAGTATGTTAAGCATTTTTAAAATCAGACAAGGCCACATTGTATGCACACTGGGGTATATTTAAATTCCAGCTGGAAGAAATCCCAATAACTCTGAGGACACAGGTTGTACCAATTACTAGTTACAGCGGCAGTTAAAAAATCATGGCATGAATGAAAGCACCCTACCTTAAAAGGACTAAAATGTTAACCATCTAAGGGCGCACGCTCATTCTTAGTTCAGTGTCACATGCCAGCTTCACAGATGGAATACTTGCTGGCTTGTAAAGCTATGCTTAACTTATCGAAAAGAAAGTACCAACAGCTGATGCTTTCATAATTTGCATAGCTCTTGTCAAAGACCAACTATATAGCTAGCCTTTCTGCTGCTGTTCTTACTGTGCAGCAGCTAAGACTATAATGCAACAGAAACATCTGAGTAGTTCTATTGCTTGAATAAATCTTAAATACTTCACAAGATGAAAGCAACACCATACAAGTGGAATTTTTAAGGTATACAGATGTGAAACTATATTTTGACTCTATGCAAGAGTAACACCTGTACTTTAAAGCAAGCTCATTCTGAAGCTTTGATAATATATCTATTATCACTGGATCCAGATAATGAGTAAGGTCTTTAGAGTTCATAGCTTCAGTAGCCACGATGCTTGCACCAGTCAACACTAGAAATCAATGTTGCTACCCAGTACTATTGGAGATGTACTAGCAATAGTTTAGAGTGCTGACAGTTTACATGTTTATTTTAAACATGACTTGCATATGTTTTTGTAAAGCTGAACTTCCAAAAAAACTGTGGGAAAGAAATTAAGAAAAACTACACTGTTCAGTCCTATGTTTTGCTTACATAATCAGCTGTATCACAGATCAGAAGGTAAAGATTTGAACTGGAGATGCAATACATTACTATGACCGCACTGTAAAGGCTCATACTTCAGCAGGAGTTGCTGCAATACGTGCCAAGTCTGAAGTTCAGTCCTACCCATAGCCAGCAAGTTAAGGGGCAAGTAATGATTGTTTTCTTTTCCTTCAGTGCAAGTGTTTGTTGTCATAACAGAAGTGACCAAGTTGGGCAGGCCTTTTATTAAACACTCACAGAGCAAAGTACATAGGAGATAAGGAACAGAAAGTTTTTCCTCAAGTTTTACTCCAGCACTTTAACAAGTGTAAATAAAGTGGTAAGGAATTTCTCTCAAGTGTAACTAACCACTGTGCAGCATACAAATGACATTAGTGTAGTGCTTAAGTGAATCACATCTCCACATCATTCATTAACTTTGAATACCCATATAAGTATGGGCTTCTCACTTCTCCTCAACCAACCTTTTAAGTTTGGGAAAAAAGATCTACATACCTTTTGTTGAATCCCATCTTAATGATTTCTAAAGTGAAAGTCTTGCATCTGAAGAAAGCAAAAGGCGAGCAACCTTTCTGTAGAGTGGTTAACCTGCTCTTAAGGCTAAGGGACATTTGTCCCAAAAGCTCTTACTGAGCAGGGAATCCATCAAGGAAGAACTGAGAGCTTGTGAGCAAGTAGGTCAAAAATGGACATTTAGGTTTGCTATATCCTTCATCAGGAAGCCAAGTAAACTTTAATCCTCTGGATTTATTCAAGTCATCTTTGGTGGATGTTATTTCTGTACCTTTTCCTCATATCCTGGAATTATTGGCCCTGGAGTTACTTCCACATGGACTCATTTTAAAAGGCTTAAAGTGACATGTAAATCACTGTGTTCCCCTAAACTTCCCAAGCATTTACATATAACGAGGTCTTCATTAATCCATGTCTGTAGCAAGTGTTCCCTAGTGTCAGGGTGCCACTGATGTTCTTAATCCTTTGTAGTACCTATTTTACATCTACTGTGAGACAAAAATAGTTTAACTGATCCTATGTAATCACGACAAGAGATTAATTAAAATGCCAAGATAGGAAACAATTTATTATAGAGAGAAGAAAAATTTCTCATCCAAAATATAGAAATCTGTACAACTTTGCCACAATCAATATACATGAACTGTACAAATTTACACCAGTTCATAATTTACCAAATAAAAGATGACTAACAAAGTTCACAAAATAGATGGTGGTTTGTGGAAAAGACTTTTACCCAATTAAGAACAAGGAAATTACAAACCAGACCTCCACTTTCTAAAAATAAGAAGTTTACTCAGTCTTAGAAAACTACAAGCTAGCAAATGTACAGATAGCTGGCTGGTGCTAACACCACAGTTCAGACAGTGTCTTTATATGGTCTTTTTAAAGCCTGTTGCCATGGCAGATTCTGATCCCTTGCTACTTTTGAGGCCAATGTAAAGATCTGACCATTTCCCCAGGTCATACTTACTAGTTTATCTTATGTACATTTATACATATTTGTTAAGTGCTAGGTAAAAGTCTGAAAGAAAATTTCCAGTACTGTTGTGTTCATAACAATAAGTCTTGTTACTGAGCTGCCAAAAATGCTAACAGTTAATAAATGTAATAGTGCAAATTTACTCTGCAAGACCTACTGCAGAGAATCACTTTATAAATACAGATTGGGGTTGAAAGAATTGGTGTAGAAATTAAGTAAGATGTCTTGGAGAAACTGACCCTTCCTAGATCTTCTTCACTCTCTAGCAAGTTGTAATCATTTTGACTCACAGGCTATTAAATCACTGAAAGGTACTGTCCAAACTATGGCACTGTCACTTTAAAGTATACCACTCTAATGTGTGCCAGATCTTCACAGCTGTGACATGGTTTAAATTCCATAATCCATCCCCAGAGGTGCCCACCCAAAGTAAAAACCAAATTTATCCATCCATTTTAAGGTGATCCATCCACAGACTATATCTTAACCCGATACAGTCATCATATTGTAGCTTTTGGAAGGGCTAGTTCTGCCCAAGAGAAGTTCCTCCTTACAGCTTATTCTGCTGTCTACCATTTGCATGTTGGTGTTATTTTGGCTACCTCCTGCTGGTGCAGCTTCATACAGCACACAGATTGAGCCATCCTCTCCAATACGATAGGACACTTCATACGGGTCAACCCATAGAGTGAGTTCGCTTGGAAGAAGCTGGAACAGTTCCTGACTGCTCAATCCAATCCGCTGTGCTGCCTGTCCAATGAGAGGATCCATTTTATGGTTGATCCGGATACATCGGTAACCTGATCCCTTGCATGGCTTTTCTGGGAACCAGTGGTGTTTATAATGTTCTATAAAATAAAAAAAAGATTATTCTCCTTAATTCTGTATTCAAAAAGATGTACAGCGATCATTGTTCTCTTACAAAGTTTCACAAATCTAGATGTTG
This sequence comes from Anseranas semipalmata, assembly GCA_013399115.1. Classification (NCBI taxonomy): domain Eukaryota; kingdom Metazoa; phylum Chordata; class Aves; order Anseriformes; family Anseranatidae; genus Anseranas; species Anseranas semipalmata. The sequence goes on from VXAA01000920.1 coordinate 430,315, forward strand.
AGATGCTTATTATTTTAGAATTAAGTGACCTGAAAAATCATTGTGGCCTCTATTTTGCTGACGATTTACATAAATGCAGTGTCCCTTGGGGAGTACTCATGTAAAAGTTATTGTTTCATGCTGCCATACACAGAGAACAATGTTTGCCATCTGAAAGGAGTGAAATGTAACTTCCTAGTATTCATAGAACAAATACAAAGAAGTTCTTACATACAAAGCAGAGAAGCTTAAGGGCTTTAAAACACCATGAGCCAAGAAGATAAAAAGCGCCTTTTCAGTATCGTTTTAGAATCATACCCGTGCTTAGTTCCTCATACTGTAACACTAAAAATAACCAGGGAAGGAGCTGGGCAACATTTATTGACTCAAAGTGTATTTCACCAGCACTCTTCCCAGCCTGTTCTCCCGGACGAGATACCAACGGCTTCACTTACCTTTAGTTTTATCCCACCCAACACCCCATCGTCTGCGGCTACTTGTAGCACAAGGCACTAATCACCGCCAAACAGACTGGGACACGGTCTCGGGATTACAAAACCTACAGTGCAGTGAAGAAACCCTTGGCAATCGATCCTAACCGGAGTTTTAGGGTGGCTAGGAGATGTTTCCAGAAGAGGAACTGAGTCACATCATCCCCTGCTGGATTTTACTTAAAAAAAAAAAAA